>CAWUFW010012234.1:0-555897 GCA_963921515.1 Calotriton arnoldi
CGCCGATGTAGGACGCAGCAGACCTCGGGGCTCCTCCGTGGCCTCCCTCCATTAACAAGTATCCTGACATCCTGGGGCGGCCCTTGCCCCTCGAGCCCGCAGCGGAATACTTCGGGCATCCCTGGCGAGGATTTGGGGGCGCTCGCTGTCCGCGCCTTGCAGGGAGAGCTGAGTTCTGCGCTGCCGGGAGATCCTCGAGCGGAGCTCTCCCAAGATGGCGGCTGCGGCCGGTGCCGGAGACCTCTGAGAACGGAGGCAGAGGGTGAGGCGACTGCGGTCCCTGGACGCCGCTGCGACCCCCGCGACTGGGCTACTGACCAGGCCCTGCCCTGCCATGCCTGCGACGAGGGGGGGACCGGGAGAGGAAAGGAGTCGGCGAACGATCTTCCTGCGTGTGCCTGGCCCTAAGATGGCGGCCCCAGGCGCTCCGAGCGCACGCAGAGGGTGAGGAGCCCTGCAGGCCTAGCGAGTAGCTGGAGGGGGCCTCGCTGCTGTTGAGGCGGTCCGCGCTGTGCAGCTGGTTAGACCCCACCACGACACCGGAGATCACTGGGAGCAGGTGGTGGGGGCGCGAGAGACACTGAGACACTGCGGCCCATGCCCTCAGAAGAGGGCGACGTGCAAGTAAGAGGGCCCCCGTTCGGAGTGAGGGGTTGGGAGTGTGAACCCTGAGTGTGAGGGGGCTCCGCTACTGTTGAGGCTGCGCCTCGAATGCTGGGACCGGCTGGCTCCGACCTTTGCGGCGGGGGACGACGAGAACGCGAAGCTAAGGTCCCAGAGGAGTTGCGACGAACGACTCACGGGAGGTGGTGTCCCCTGAGTGGAGTGCGAGTGGTGACTGCAGGGCCTCCGCATGAATGGGACGAGGTGGATGAGTGGTCTGAAGGCACATGAGGCCTTGGGGGATCCAGATGGACGTCGGACACTGTGGGTTTGGTGACTGGTGAGCCCCTGTGCCGGCTGACCCGCACGCTCACAGGGGATTTGAGCCCCGAGATTCCTTGCCATATTGGGGACTGTTGCGGAGACCTTGGGACCGAGGCTGAACGCGACCGCCGAGGGAGGTGGAACTGACCACTGAGCGAGGGGCTTGGTCGCACACGTGGCGCCTGGAATAACTCGCTGCCCCCTGCTGAGAAGCCGCGATGGGCCGAACATCCAGGCGATAGGGGTTCGAGGCCCTGCGGCTAGATGACCCAGACCGTCACACGGATGAGGAGGACAGCGCGACGGGGGGACGCGAGGAGAGAACATCGGAGGATCCCACCCTGGCTGATATCATGAAGGCCATCACATCCTCAAGAACAGCCCTAGAGGCAAAAATTGATGCCATAGGAACTGACCTCACCCTACTAAAAGACGACCACCGCAAACTTAAAGAACGAGTGATGACCAACGAGAATGCTGTAAAGGACATTCCGGACAAGGTGACCACCTTACAGCATGCCCTGAACGCGATGGAAACTAGAGTAAAGGTGCTGGAAATGAGAGCCGAGGATAGCGAAGGCCGGTCCCGACGGAACAACCTTCGTATAGTGGGGGTTCCGGAACGAGAGGAAGGGGCTGATGCTGTCAAGTTCCTGGAATCATGGCTCCGCACGGCGGTGGCCTCGGAGGGCCTCTCCCCCTTTTATGCCCTGGAGCGAGCCCACAGGGTCCCGGGCAGACCGCCCAAGCCTGGCGCTCCCCGCGCCCGTTTGTGGTGCGGCTACTACACTACCGGGACCGTGATCATCTTCTGCAGCAGGCCCGGGAGAAGCAGTCCCTCCAGATAGGGAACAGCAAGGTGATGATTTTCCCTGACTATACTAGGGAAGTGCAAAGACAGCGTTCTTCCTTTTTGGCTGTCAAACGTAAACTTCGCCAATTGCATCTCCCTTACGCCGTGCTGTTCCCGGCTCGGCTCCGAGTGACCGCAGACGCGGAGACACGTTTCTTCCATACCCCACAGGATGCTTGGGACTGGCTGGACGCGCGAGGCGTGGGTGGGCCGCGCTCTCCAGCTCTGGATTCACCTCATCGACGGCAGTCTCCTACTTTGGCTCCTCGGAGATCCCCGTCGCCTGCAGATCGGAGTCAAGAGCGCTCTAGAGCGGTTAGGGCGGTGGCGGAGATCAGTCGGGGCTCGGTGAGCCCAGCCAGTGTTGTCACAGACCCAGAAATGGCGGGATCTGGGAGTTCAGGGACAAGCAGTGTTCCAGGAACCTTAGACGCAGACCTCCCGGATGTCACTCCGCAGACGGCGGACGGCATGTTTGGCTGAGTGCACCACAAGTACTATATTGAGGGGGTGGCACGCAGCTATTTGCTGATGTTTTCCATTATATATGCGGGCTTGAGGCTGGCTGATGATGTATCCATACTTTGAGGTCTCCCATGAGTACTATGGACATGGGAGGGAGAGCCGGGAGGGTCCTGGATCTGGCGGGGTTGGTCTGCGTTCTGCCGCCTCGATGATTTGTTGCTTGAGTGCTTTTGTTTGGATGGGGACTTGTTTGTGTGCGCCTGTCCTGGGGAATGGGAGTTGGGGTTTGTTTTTTATTGGGGAATATTGGGTTGGGGTCAGGCATGTCGCTCTACGGGGTGGGTATCGAAAAGGTCAGGGGATTGAGCCATGGGTTCCGCCGTAGGTATCAAATGTATAACCTGGAAAGTTAGGGGGATGCACACTATGACTCGCCGACACAGAATACATGCTTACCTGGTGAGAAGGGGGGTACAAATCGCATTATTGCAGGAAACTCATTTGACACAGAAGGAGGGAGAGGCGTTGCAACGTCGCTGGAGAGGACAGGTGTTCCACACCGCGTACTCAGCGTTTGCCAGGGGGGCCTTAATTTGGGTGAGGGCGGGGATCCCCTTTCAATGTGTCCAACAAATCATAGACCCGGGGGGCAGGTATGTAGTGGTGATGGGACGACTGGATGGCCGGGACATCACAATAGGGAGTGTATATGCCCCCAACATAGATCAGCCCTCATTTCTAGTGCAACTTTCACAGACATTGGCGCAGCAGTTGACCGGGGCGGTGCTGTTGGGGGGAGACTTCAATAGCGTTGTTGATACTGACCTGGACCGCTCACATCCGCCGCTCCAGCCCACAGGGTCGCAGAGGCCAGACGAGACTGGCAACAACACTGGGGACTGATGGACACCTGGAGGGTACACCACCTGTTGGACAGAGACTACTCCTACTTTTCGGGCTTACATGAACTCCACGTGCGCTTAGACTATATTCTCTGCTCCCCGGATATACATGCTATGATTACTCTGAGTGAATACTTAGCTCGGACGGTGTCTGACTACAATCCCCTGCTAATATCCTTGCACTGGGTGAGAACTAGGCCCTCGATTCCCACCTGGCGACTTCGCCCGGAGGTGTTAGAGGATCAGGTGTTCCGGTCGACCATAGCTACGGCCATAGAGGACTACTTCCTACATAATACTGGCACAGCTAACAGCCCCCACAAGGAGTGGGACGCTTTCAAGGTGGTTATCAGGGGTCGCTGTATAGGAGAGGCGGTGGGAGTGCGGAGGGTCCTCAAGGACGAGGTGTTGGCGGCAGAACAACGGCTCCGGCGCGCGGAAAGGGATAGGCCCGAAAGAGTAGACAGACAGGCAGATCTTCTGGAGGCCAAGGAGGCCCTGGCAATACAGGTAGAACGGCTGAGATGCTTCGATTATAGAGCATACACGGCTCGGGCGCATGCGGAGAGAGACAAATCTGGGGCGCTTCTGGCTTGGTTGGCCAACCCGGCGCGCAGAGGGTCAGTGATCTTAGAAATTCGGGGACCCGATGGTTTGAGCCATTATGGTCAACAGGGCATAAACACCCAGTTCCTGGACTACTACACCTCCTTATATCGGAGCCAGTTAGAGGCGGGTGCAACGGAGGATGCAGGATTCCTAGATGATATCGCTCTGCCTCAAATTGGTGCAGATGCAGCGAAGATCCTGGGTCGGGACGTTGAGCTAGGTGAGATTAGGAAAGCCATAAAACACATGGCCAGGAACAAAACTCCTGGCACGGATGGCCTCCCGGTTGAGTTTTATTCTGCTTACTCGGACACCCTCTCCCCTCGTCTGATGGCTCTATACAATAGGTCAAGGAGGGATGGGTGTTTGCCGGACTCGACAAAGGAAGCAGTAATCATACCGCTCCTGAAACCGGATAAGCCGCCCTGGGACCGCACGGCCTATCGTCCCTTGGCCATGCTCAATTTAGATTACAAAATACTGAGCTGTGTCTTGGCCGAACGTCTGCTGATCCATATGACGACGCTTATTCATACGGACCAGTCGGGGTTTATCCCGTCCCGCAGCACTGCCATGAATATACGGCGGCTGTTTCGTCTGTTAGATGCGACCACCTATGACAAGGAGGAGGCATGTATCTTATCGATTGATATGGAGAAAGCCTTCGATAGCCTTGAGTGGCCATATCTTTTTAGCGTCTTGAGAGCGTTTGGGTTGGGAGAGGACTTTGTGGCGTGGACGGCAATACTATACAGGAGCTCCACTGCCAGGGTACGCACGGGAGGAGTGATTTCAGAAGCCTGTGTAGTGGGTAGAGGCGCGAGGCAGGGTTGCCCGCTGTCTCCCCTGCTGTTTGCGCTGGCGGTGGAGCCTCTGGCAGTACACGCAAGATCGGGGCGCTACTACCGGGGAGTGGATGTGGGGAACCGAACTCAATTCATAGCACTATATGCAGATGATCTGCTACTGTTTCTTGCCAACTCGACGGACGATCTGCAGGGTGCCAGGGACTTGTTATACAGGCTGGGAAGGGTTGCGGGCCTTAAGGTCAACTGGAACAAGACGTGCTTGTTCCCCATGCGGGCCGGAAGGAATGCTCCCCGAATGCGCTGGATGTGAGGTGGGAAAGTAGGTGCCTGACATACCTGGGGGTTCGCGTATATCACGCGGCTGCAGATGTGTTGGATGGTAACATAGGTCGGGCGATACGGAACACCAGGAGTAGCTTTGATTTTTGGGGGACCCTTCCTCTTTCAGTAGCCGGGCGGGTGGCGCTCCTGAAAATGGTCACACTGCCGCGATTGCTTTATTACTTTGGCGCTTTGCCACTGTGGATCCCGAGGAAATTTTTTACTCTTCTCAACACCATGATCACGGGATTTATATGGGGTACTGGGAGGCGCAGAGTAGCACTTATCACCATGATGAGGCCTAGGGGAGAGGGAGGATTTGCTGTGCCGGATCTAGAGGCCTACTATCACGCAGCCCAAATACAATGGTTCACGAAGTGGGTGGCTGGGCGGCTTCGTGATGAGGGTGTTGAGACCACAGACCCGACCCTATCTCAACTTGCCCGCGTACTGTTGCGGCTCCCACTGCATGAAAGGGGGGTCCAGGGGGACCTGTGGGCGATGCGCAGGTGTTGGAATCGGGCGGTCCGGAGGGCCTCACGGGGACCCCCGTACGCGCCCGAGATTCCATTGCTGCTTTGCGAGACATTGCCGCATGGGGGGGACTGGCAAGGGTTGCGGGTTTGGAGGGAGGCGGGCATCTCCGCCATAGGAGACCTTTATGCAGATAGTACCCTCCTACCCTTCAATGATTTGCTAGAGCGGTATGACATTCCTAGGGGGGACTTCCTTCTGCACGCTTCCCTAACAGCAGCCATTCGTAAGCATTGGCAGATGGGGATCACGGAGCCAGCGATTTCCCTGCCTTGCCAATATGTGGTGACCGCGACTGGGACGGTTAAGGCAGTGACTTTCCTCTATAGGCGACTTACTCAGGAGTTGCGGCGCCCTCTAGATAGCCTGCGCCTTAAATGGGAGATAGATCTTGGTGTGCCCATCGAAGAGAAACCATGGGAAGCGATGGTAGAAAGAGCGTGGAAGACTTCCAGGAACGCGAGGTTCCAATTAATACACTTCTTTGTCCTTCACCGAGCGTACCTCACTCCTCAAAAAATTAACAAATATTTTGGGACCAGCGCGGTTTGCCCGAGATGTAATCTAGACAATGCTGAGTTTTTACACATGTTCTGGGTCTGCCCATCACTCCTGGGGTTTTGGAGGGAGATACTGACCAGACTGAATGACATAACAGACCGGGAGATCGAGCTGACTCCGGGGACCTGTCTGTTACACTGGTTTCCTCACACTGCCAGGAACAAGATCACCAGTAAATTTATCGATCTAGGACTAGTACTGGCCAAGCGAGAAATTACCTGTCATTGGAAGGCGAGCACCCCCCCCAAGTATCTTGAGGTGGACGCGGGAGCTTACAAAGTGGGCGGATAGTGAGGGCACCTTTCGGCTCCAAATGGCACACAGAACGGGTAACGACAAGGCATTGGAGGCCGCAATGGCGTGGGTGGCGTTGGTGGAGGAGCTCAAGCGCCCGAGGGAGGATGATGACGAACCCTCTGTCAACTGAGTAGGGTAATAAGGGGGGTCTGACATTCTGCCCCAACCAAACTTCCCCCGGGCCTTCTAGCGGGTTGGCGGATAAAATTACCACACGAGAGTGTGCTTCCACCCTTTAGCTTGTCCCTACTGAGCGGATACTGGGGTGTTAGACTACCTGACAGACGGACTCTGTCTTTCCACAGGAGTTCCCATGGGTGAGCGGCATGCCTGGGGGAGGGATAGGGAGGTGGGGGGAGAGTTGCGGGAAAGGGAGGGCGACTGCGAGGGTGGGTGGATTGGTATTGTTTTTGCATCTCTTATTGCGTTTCCTGTGGGCCTCACCGGAGTTGGCTTGAAGGATGTGAAATATTTATTGCTGGGACGTGGGATATGATTTATTCGCAGATCCTGGTAGAGTTGACAGATACTACCACCAATGTTTGCTACTTATGTGGGCTGCCCAAAATAGAGGTAAATGAGGCACGCACGGCAAACGCCGACGTATAGGGGTGGTTGGTTTACTATCTGCACGTTGACATCCAGTGTGCATTTATCAATGTATGCTCATTGTTCCCATACAGTGATTGTTTGAGTTGTAACGTCAACTGAATAAAATTTGTTTACAAAATAAAAGAGCTCACCATAAGGTATGCTGTTAATCAAGTTCTTTGGATGACAGCTTTTGGCATGAAGCAGACTGTTTTCAGCGGTCGATTTTCTGAACAGTCTGCTTATCAATTTGTCACCTCGTACACTAATTTCTACATCCAGGAATTCAATGCTTTCCTGATGTACTGTACTGGTAAACTTTAGATTGCATTTATTGTTATTTAGTGCCACTACAACCTGCGCTGCATCTTCTTCTGTTCCCTTCCAAATGCAGAACACATCATCTATATACCTCACCCAGAGGATCACGTTCTGGGTAAAGGCCGTGATGTTACTGGCCACCTGCTCCTCTCACCAGCCGCGGTAAAGACCCACATAGCTGGGGGCGAACCAGGTTCCCATCGCAGTCCCCCGGGTTTGGCAATAGATGACATGGTCAAACAGAAAGTAGTTATTGGATAAGCATGTATTCATCATAGTGAGCAACATTTCTGTATGCTTGAGATAAGATAGATCTCGTTGTTTCAAATAGTGACAATTGGCCTCCATTCCCAAGGTGTGGGGTATACATGTGTATAGGCTATTGACGTCAAGCGTCATGAGTATCATATCATTTGCCCAATTCACTTTTTCAATCACATTTAAAAAGTCCCTGGTGTCTTGTATATAAGACGGAAGTGCCTGTACATATGGGCGTAGAAAATAATCAATGTATTTCGATGTATTTTCGTATGTACTTCCTATTGAGGACACAATGGGACGCCCTGGTGGAATTTGGTTATCCTTATGTATCTTTGGCAGTAAGTACAATACCGGCAGCTTTGGGTGTTCACAATTAAGGTATTTATACTCGTCATCTGATAGCAGTTTCTCATTTTTCCATTGTAACAATTGGGATTTAAAAACCTCATTACTCTTTTCGTAACCCATTCTGTTACTCACTTTGTAGTTTTCAACATCCCCCAATTGCTGCATGCCTTCATCTAGATACATCTGCCTCGGCCAAATAACGACATTCCCACCCTTGTCGGATTTTTTTATGACTATAGTTCTATTCTCTTGCAGTTCTTTAACTGCTGTATATTGTTTACGGGTGAGATTGCCGCGTGTGCTCCTTACACATTTTTCTAATTTCTTGAATTCTGATGCAACACTGAGAAAATTTGTAGGTGGCCAACCTAAAATAGCGTACAGGAAATGCACTGCATTGAAAGATATAGTGTGCAGTAATACACTACAAGATGACAAGGACCTTAGTCCTATACAAGGCTTTTTTCCGTGCAATTCATGTAAAGCCTGCAGAAACAGTACCAAGCGTAAAGATATTAAATTGTCCAAAGATCAGAAACCCTTTGTCATAACTAAACATCTCACTTGTAAATCTGATCACTGTGTTTATGCACTAAGCTGTCCCTGTTCACTAATATACATAGGAAGTACTATCCATCAAGTTAAGAAACGTATTTTAGAGCACGTCAAGGCAATTGTCAATGAGGACAGACAATACCCTGTTGCCAGACATTTTAAAGAGTTCCACAATAAAAACACGAATCTCTTACGTTTCTCGCCCTAGACAGAATTCCTAAATCAGAGAGAGGCGGGAACAGAGTGAGGGAACTTAGATGTCTGGAATCCAAAATAATTATTAAATATGGTACAGTACACCCGATGGGATTGAACAAGGATGAGGAGATGTGGGTCCATTTGGGTTAATATGTTTTACTATAATGTTAAGTGAACCAGGTCTGTTCCATTCTATGGATAGTGATTAGTAAATCGTAAGCTATGTTTGTGTTTTTAATTCACATTTTTTCAAGTATTGATTGCACCATTTTTAATCTTTTGTAGGAGACGGAATTATCAGCTTGTCAGATTGAAGAAATGCATCAGAGCTTTTCGATACCACATTGAAATATTAAATGTCGACTGAAAAGATGTGTGTGGGACAGTATAAGATATGTGACATTGGCTTAATGAGTCAGTAATTTGCCAAAGTCGCAACAAAATGGATGAACAATTTTTGATAAGGCCCACTGGGGCAGAATTGTATGAGAACAATCATGGTGAATTTTCTAACGATTGAAAGGATGAAATTTTCCATTTTTTGGTTATTGGCCCACTGGGGCATTATTTGACATCATGTGATATTCTTGTTTTGATATTTGAATGATGTTCGTCATGCATTCTATAAACTTTATCCAAGCATTCAATATATTTATCACATTATCTCTCAGTCATATGAAGATAAGTGGTTGTTTAGGCTATAGCTGCATTATAAAAGACCATTTCAAAATGGATGCCACTTTTTCCATGAGTAACGTGACATTGGGATAAGTAGTCCTACATTAATTTTGTTGATTGTGCACTATATGTATTTTGATTTGACCAACAGTCCTTTGACCCGTGACCAAGGTGCGGCTGCACCGAAACGCGTCAGGCGTTTTGCTTGTTACATGTTTAAATAAATAATTTCATGCTTTATGGATTTGGGCTCGAGCTGGCTTTTTGTGGATTGAGAAAAGTTTTTGGGATTATATATATATATATATATATTCACTGAAAAAACCATAGGTTTTAGACACGTTATAGTTACAAATTAGCATTTAAAAAACCTTTGAAATTCACTGAAAAAACCATAGGTTTTAGGGACAGTTATAGTTACTTGGACATTGCACTCGTACAAAACCCGTGAAATTCCCCCGTTATAGTTAGTTCAGCTAACTATAACTCGCGCCCCCGCAATGCACTGCTGATGACGTCACATATTACATCACTCATGACATGGTCAGTGACATCACTGATGACATCACTGATGACATCTCAAATGATTTACTACATTTTTAGAAACAATTTTTTTTTACATATTTTATTTTTTAAATTACATTGTAATTACATTATACATTACATTACAAAAAATACTTTCTCAGAATGAATTACTGTAGTTTAAATACTTTGCACATAGGCAATAGACTTTTAAGTACAGTAGTTACAGTTGTTGCAATGGGCAACACATTTTCAAACACAATGCAACATTCAGCTCAATGTGAATTTCTAGTTAAATGCAATTAGTTACTTTATGGATTACTTTTCTAACCACAGGACTGGATCCTAGATTCAGTCCTGGTACATCTCCTGTAAACAGTTGAGTAAAAGCGTTTTGGTTACAGTCGTGATTTTTAAGGAATATTATTGTATTTTAAAAGTTGACAATTAGAAACTTTTTCTCATAGAATCACCAATGTTATCCTATGGAAGGAAATTCACTTAGCAGGTAAAAACTGTTATCGTTACTTTTTCTTACTCAGTGTTGGATCCTGGATCCAGCACTGGTGCATCTCCTGTAAACAGTTGAAAGAATGCGTTTAAGTCATACAGGTGATTTTTAAGGAATATTTGTAGTTTGTAAAAATTAACACTTTGAAACTTTTTTGCTGAAAACCAGACAATGGATTCCTATGGAAGAAAATATAAGTTACTGGTAAGTACGGTTACAATTACTTTTCAGGGTCAGTGCTGGGCTAAAAGATGCAGCACTGGGTTCTCTCCTGATAACAGGTGAGTAAATTGGTATTCGTACTTTGGTTGATTTTAGAGGAATATTATAAAGTTCAAAAACTCCACACTTAGAAGATTTTCCAAGTGAAACCAGTCAATGTTAGCCTATGAAGGTAATTCAAGTTACTGGTAAGTACGGTTAAAATTACTTTTCAGGATTAGTACTGGGCTGAAAGATGCAGCACTGAGGTCTCTCCTGATAACAGGTCAGTAAATCGGAATTCGTATTTCGGCTGATTTTAGAGGAATATTTTAAAGTTCCAAAACTCCACACTTAGAAGAATTTCCAAGTGAAACCAGTAAATGTTAGCCTATGGAAGGAAATTCAAGTTACTGGTAAGTACGGTTAAAATTACTTTTCAGGACCAGTACTGGGCTGAAAGATACAGCACTGAGGTCTCTCCTTATAACAGGTGAGTAAATCGGAATTCGTATTTCGGCTGATTTTAGAGGAATATTTGTATGTTTCAAAAATCAACACTTAGAAACTTTTTCAGCAAAAAGCAGGCAATGATATCCTATGGAAGGAAATTCAAGTTACTGGTAAGTACGGTTAAAATTACTTTTGAGGATCAGTACTGGGCTGAAAGATGCAGCACTGAGGTCTCTCCTGATAACAGGTGAGTAAATCAGAATTCGGATTTTGGATGATTTTAGAAGAATATTTGCACAATGGTGAAGGGAGGGGGCGGGGCCTGAGGTGACATCTGTGCAAACGCGCCCCGTGGCGCGTTTTAAGTTGGGGGATTAAGTCCCCTTGAATCCTGAGGGTCCCTAGGGGCCAACTAGCCCACCAGGAACCTCCAATATGTGCCAGGGGGCTGCGTTGCAGAGACGTGTAGAGAGGCCACACCCCTTTTACACCTCTCTGCAACGCAGCTCTGTGGCGCTTTCTGGATGTACCTGTTGGGCTAGTTGGCCCCCAGGGACCCTCAGGATTGAAGGATTTAATTCCCCATCTTAAAACGCGCCACGGGGCCTGTTTGCACACATGTCACCTGAAGCCCCGCCCTCCCTTCACCACTGTGCAAACGCGCCCCGTGGCGCGTTTTAAGTTGGGGGATTAAGTCCCCTTGAATCCTGAGGGTCCCCGGAGTCCAACTAGCCCACCATATACCTCCAAAAGCGCCACAGAGCTGCGATGCAGAGAGGTGTAAAAGGGGTGTGGCCTCTCTACACGTCTCTGCAACGCAGCCCCTGGCGCATATTGGAGGTTCCTGGTGGGCTAGTTGGCCCCCATGGACCCCCAGTATTCAAGGGGATCGTTCCCCCTCTGCAAACGCGCCAGGGGCGCGTTTGCAGAGTGGTGAAGGAAGGGGGCGGGGCCTGCGGGCCCGATCGTTTTTTTGTTTTTTGTTTTTTTTTGTCCCCATCCCCCAGGGCCTTACCCCTTTTTTTAAATTTAATTTTATTAAAAAAACGGGAAGGGGGCCGCGTGGCCCCCTTCCCTGGGCGTGTATAGGCCCCGGGGACCCCATCCCCGGGGCATGGCCTTTTTTTTATGTTCTTGGGAGGGGGGCTGCATGGCCCCCCTCCTCAGGCCATTTAAGGCCCCGGGGACCCCATCCCCGGGGCCGGCCTTTCCATTTTTTTTTTTTTTTTTTTTCGTTTTTGGGGAGGGGGCCGCGTGGCCCCCTCCTGGGCCACTACTTGCCCCGGGGACCCCATCCCCCGGGTCTGGCCCTCTCCGTTGGGGACTGTGGGGGGTCCCCAATCCCCCACAGTCCCGCCGGCTCCCCACGTCCCTTGGGAGCCGGCATTGCTGTTCCACATGGGGAGCAGCTGACATGCTGCTCCCCATGTGGAAAGCAATCGGCTTTGGATATTGGAAGAGAGAGCAGGTTTCCTGCTCTCTCTTCCAATATCCAAAGCAGTTTGCTATGGCAGGACGGGAGCCGCGAGGCTCCCGTCCTGCCATAGCAAACTACAGTGTCCCGGGGGTAGGCACCCCGGGACACTGCAGGAGCCGGCCCTGGGGGTGGTGGTCCCCAGGGCCATCAAGGGCTCCAGGAGGGGGGCCGCGCGGACCCCCTCCCTACATCAGCACAGCCCCGGGAGGTGGTGGTCCCCGGGGCTTCGGGGGTCCAAAACGGACCCACATTTTAATTTGTTAGTGCCCCGGGAGGTGGCGGTCCCCGGGGCGTGTGGGGGCTGGAGCCCCCCACACAGGTTGTTTAATTTTTTTAAAAAAGCCCCGGGAGGTGGTGGTCCCCGGGGCTGCGGGAGGGCTCAGAGCCCTCCCGCACCATTTTAAAAGAAAGCCCCGGGGGTGGCGGTCCCCGGGGCTTGGGGGCCCTTTGAGGCCCCCACACATAAAATTAAACCCCCACCATGCCCCCGGGACTTGGGCCACCCGGGGGCAAAATACAATCGAGCGCGGGAGACCGCGCTTCGATTTTTTTTCGGCAGGATTTTTAAAAAATTTTTTTTTATTTTTTTTGCTCAGGGGGTCCTTGTGGGACCCCTGAGCTAAACCTAGGGAGTCAGGGTGTTTCTACCCTGCCCCCTTTGTGCGCTTTGAGCACTTGTTTCTGTCCCTCGGTTCTACCGAGGACAAAATGGCTGCCAACATTTCCTGAATCGGAATGTTGACAGCCAGCTGACAGCCAATTAACATGCAGCTCGTGATCGGGATGGTGCGCGCAGGGTGCGCTCAGGGTGCGCGAATCCTCCGTGCCCATAGATATATATGTACTTTTACTTTTGATTTTCTCAGCAACTATTGAACGGATTTACACCATTTAACAAAAGGGTTCTTTCTGAACCAAGAACTACCTCTTTACCAAATTTGGTGTAATTCCGTTCAGCAGTTCGGGCTGTAGCCGTGTCTAAAGTTTCCTATGGAAAATTGCATGGGGAAAACACGTTTTGGGACCCCCTTTTTCTCGGCCCCCGCTTGACGAATCCCCGAGACTTTCAGGGTAGGAGCGGACCGGAGCGCCCCACAAAGTTTGAAAATTTTGCGAAGATACGTCAACCGGCAAGAGAGTTATTTCAAATAGAATGTCGCGGATTTCCTATGGATAATAGGTTGTAACTATAACTATCTACTGGCGACCGCCAGTAGATAATATATATATATATATATATATATATATATATTCAGCTCGGTGGGGTTGTCCAAAGTAAGCTGCACTCGGGTCAAGGTCTGCTTCCCCAACGCCTTTATTGGTATGTACAGATGCATTTACTAGTCAATTAGAACACCTGACGGCAGCCCGACGCGTTTTGGTATCATCCCTTCCTCAAGGGCTTTGAGCAGTCAGTAGAGCGCATGGCGATTTTTAGCCCCCTCGTTCTGCCAATATCGTACTCCATGATTGGATGCTCCTTATGAGGCTGTACGGTGCATTATGGGATGCGTAGTTTCGCTAATAAATGCGCTCGAAAATTAGTGTCAGATAAAAGCTCACCATGAGCCCCAGGAAGCGCACTGTACTCATCCATGACACTCGCCCCACGTTGAACTCGATACCTCCAAGGTTCCGTGGCCCCCTTCATCCGGGGTGGTGCTGGCTCAGCGGCAGGACGGCCCTTGTTACATTCAGCTCGGTGGGGTTGTCCAAAGTAAGCCGCACTCGGGTCAAGGTCTGCTTCCCCAACGCCTTTATTGGTATGTACAGATGCGTTTACTAGTCAATTAGAACACCTGACGGCAGCCCGACGCGTTTCGGGATCATCCCTTCCTCAAGGGCTTTGAGCAGTCAGTAGAGCGCATGGCGATTTTTAGCCCCCTCATTCTGCCAATATCGTACTCCATGATTGGATGCTCCTTATGAGGCTGTACGGTGCATTATGGGAAGCGTAGTTTCGCTAATAATTGCGCTCGAAAATTAATGTCAGATAAAAGCTCACCATGAGCCCCAGGGAGCGCACTGTACTCATCCATGACACTCGCCCCACGTTGAACTCGATACCTCCAAGGTTCCGTGGCCCCCTTCATCCGGGGTGGTGCTGGCTCAGCGGCAGGATGGCCGCTTGTTACATTCAGCTCGGTGGGGTTGTCCAAAGTAAGCCGCACTCGGGTCAAGGTTTGCTTCCCCAACGCCTTTATTGGTATGTACAGATGCGTTTACTAGTCAATTAGAACACCTGACGGCAGCCCGACGCGTTTCGGGATCATCCCTTCCTCAAGGGCTTTGAGCAGTCAGTAGAGCGCATGGCGATTTTTAGCCCCCTCGTTCTGCCAATATCGTACTCCATGATTGGATGCTCCTTATGAGGCTGTACGGTGCATTATGGGAAGCGTAGTTTTGCTAATAAATGCGCTCGAAAATTAGTGTCAGATAAATTTTCAAGCGCATTTCTTAGCGAAACTACGCTTCTCATGTGATCAAGGCCCTTTGAGGTCGAAACGCGTCATGCTGAGTGGTTTTACTGGAGTGAAATAAATATTTAAATCTGCACCTACTTTGTGGTCCGTGCTCCTGTTCCTGCTCTGTTTTGCAAGCCTGAGCCAAGGTTGGAGTTCTTTGGATATATATATATTTTGGTAAAGGAATATATATATATATATATATATATATATATATATATATATATATATATTACCTACTGGCAGTCGACAGTAGGTAGTTATAGTTAGGACCACGTTTCCATAGGAAAAGCATTTTTTGATGTGCTTATAACTTTGGCATCGTTTGACGAATCGTTACGAAATTTTCCAAAACGTTCCTCTTTTCAGGTCAGCTGCTATTCTAAAAGTTTGGGGGGGATTCGTCAAGGGGGGGCTAAGAAAAAAGGTGGGTCCCAAAACGTGTTTTCTCCATGCAATTTCCATAGGAAACTTTAGACAAGGCTACAGGTCAAACTGCTGAACGGAATTACGCCAAATTTGGCACAGAGAAAGGTCTTGGTCCAGAAAGCACGCTTTTGTTTAAATCGGGTAAATCCTTTCAGTAGTTTTAGAGAAATATAACATTTTCCAGATATCGATATTTAAGAATTCTGACATCTGATTGGCTGAAGCGTTACGAGCACGAGCTTGCGGCTGATTGGCTGTGAACTGTTGAAACTAGGAAGTGTTGGCAGCCATTTTGTGATTCAGTCCGTCAGCTCACAACTCTCCCTCTACAAGGCATCAGGTCCGTAGATCTACCTCTGCGATGCAACACTAAAAATATACCGCAGCTCTGTCTGTGCGAGATACCCCTTTCACGGTCCCTCTCCCCACATCACCAGCTCGCGGCTATGCCTTTAGAAGCGAGTCCGTTGGCTTGCAGCTCTGCGACTGCGAGCTGTGAGCCATTTTGTGACTCAGTCCGTCAGCTCGCATCTCTCCCTCTAAAAGGCATCGGATCCGTAATTCTACCTCTGCGAGGCAATACTGAAAATATCCCGCAGGTCTGTCTGTGCGAGATACTCCTTTTACGCTCCCTTTCCCCACATCATCAGCTCGCGGCTATGCCTTTAGAAGCCAGTACGTCAGCTCGCAGCTCTGTGTCTGCGAGCCGTGGGGCACGCAGCTCTACCTCTGTGAGCCACCTCGTTAGCTCGTAGCTGTGTCTGTGCTAACAGGCCCGTTACTCTCCCTCTGCGAGTTAGCCCTTCGGGTTGCAGCGCGGAGGGCTCGCAGCTCTATCTCTGCAAGCCAGCCCGTTAACTGATAGCTGTGTGTCTGCTAGCAGGCCTGTTGGCCCGTTGGTCTCCCTCTGCGAGTCAGACCACAGCTCTCCCTCTGCGAGCCGGTACGGTGCTGTGCTTTTGCGAGCCAACGGCTCGTAGGTCTCCCTCTGCGAGCTGAGCCCACGGGCCGCAGCCCTTCCTCTGTGAGCCTGCCCGAAGGCCCGCAGGTGTCCCTCTGCTAGCCGAATCGCAGCTGATACTCTGCAAGCCGAAATTGGGAATATAAGGCGGCTCTAAAAAAAGCCCTTCTGTTTATTAGTTGGAGCTACATGTAAGTGCGAATGCACAGCTTCAGGTTAATCAGGAAAATTCGGTTTCCCTCATCTGTGAAGTGTACTCCATCACTTCTGTAGATATCAGCGATATAAAAACGTATGTTGTTGTTGTAAATCGACCCCATTCTATGGTCTCTGAGGTATGCAGACACAGCTTTGTTGACATTCACCCTAGATTTTTCAATCTTAGGACAAAATTGGTTTGACCATTTCCACTTCTGTCTTTGGCATATATTGGAATATACAAAGACAATTTGAGGCAAAAGTAACATCAATTGTCTAAAGGTGTCCTTCATAAGCATTTCCAAACCTACCCAGTCAATGTGCCTAGGTCGTTACCACCACAGTGCACAATCATGAGATCAAGGTGTTGGAGATGCAAACAGGTTTTAACCAAAGGGAGCAATTTGTGCCACTTCAATCCTCTCTGTGCAAACCATTTAATGTACACATTTTTTAAACCTAGGTCTAAGTCAATACGTCTCTGTTCTGCATACCTCTTGCACCAGAAAACATAGCTATGTCCTACAATCCACACTAGCATTTTGAAGGTATGGCTAGAAGATATGGATAAATGTCTGTAGCTCATGCAGTCCGTTCGAAGAATAAGAGATATGTTTAAACATGGGGAACTACTTTTTTTTTACATACAAAACGTTAACGGATTGGGAGATGAAATGTATTGTGTCCTAAAAAGTAGGGTGTATATTAGTTTTGATGAAAAGCATCT
The DNA here is from genome assembly GCA_963921515.1 of Calotriton arnoldi. Classification (NCBI taxonomy): domain Eukaryota; kingdom Metazoa; phylum Chordata; class Amphibia; order Caudata; family Salamandridae; genus Calotriton; species Calotriton arnoldi. The sequence goes on from CAWUFW010012234.1 coordinate 17,175, forward strand.
TTGTGATTGGTTAATAAAAAAGCAGTTTATACGTGGAGCACATATTATAGGATGAAATTTGCTCAGCTCAACCACACCTGCTAATTGTATTTGGAAGGTGCAGTTCAAACTTGAAAGAATGGTGAACTTTTGACCTCCACGTGCCGTTAAATGTTGGAGAAAACGTTGCAAAAAAAATTATCAGTAGGTTTAAAAAAATGATGAACTTTTAACCTGCACGTGTCGTAGAATGTTCTAGAAAGTGTTGATACAATACCTTGAACTTTTCACCTGTATGTGCCCTTAACAAAACAGTTTATATGGAAAGTTCAAAAATAAGCAATAAAGAGAGGTTTTGCAATCTACAAAAAATAAGGAACTATTCTGATTTGTTCTTTACATGGATTGATGTGTGGAGTAACAGGGAAATTGTGCCATTACTGGTTCCATTCTTGATGAAAGCGGTGCATTACATGTACTGTGTGACAAGAAAAGAATTGCATGCGTTTGTGACATTTGAAATCTGCATACCAACTAGGAAGGTAAATTAGAAATTAAGAAGGTGTGTTATGTGCGGGGGTGTATCCCTTTGGCAAGCTCCGCCTCTGTGAGCCAGACATTGTTTTTGCATAGGTGCTGGACGACATCTGATGCAGCCCCATCACCTACGCAGTCTGATGTGTCAGGGGCACACAGCCATGCAGCCATCACCCCGCCACACACACCGGACACAGAACATGTATGAGGGGAGTTTTGTACCACATTGCCTTCATTGCTGATGTTCTGTGATTGATATGTGTGTGGGCTGCATTGTGGGGGAATTGCATGTGCACGGATGGCGATGCACACACACATGTTGGTATGTGGAGCCAGGTGCCCGTGCGGCCTTGCGCTGCTTGTGCTATCTCACTCTGTCTCTCTCCCTCGCTTCCTCCCACCCTGTCATAGCAAACTTGTGAAAGCGATGGGTGCGCTGCTCTCAGCGCGGCACTCGAGTACTTCTTAAGTCTTTCAAACACCGAGGGGTATATTCTCAAGGACATATCGCCAAGTTAACGCCACTTTATCGCAACCAAAATGGTGATAAATTTAACGCACCATTCACAAGCTGGAGCAAACAGCCCATATCACCAGTTTACCAGCGATAGCAGCCTCAAAAAGCATCGTCACGGATGAGTCCGGGAAATATTGCTAATGATATGTAGAGTAGGCGTTCTCGTGCAAAAAGCAGCGAACACATCACTTCGCAAGTGTCTCAACCACCAGCAAGATCGTCGAAGAGAGTACAAAACAGGCGATAAGGTGCGTTAGTAGCAGAAAGTTTACACCTGCTCTGAGCTGGTGTAAAGTCGGACTACAACCTGCAGTATGAAAGGGAGCCCACCCAGAGCCATACGTGAATACCAACAGATGCAATGGAGCCAACGATCATGCAGCTCGGACACCCAATACTGCTCCGACACCCCCCCGCCACCAGCCCCTTGTCCGCCATCCCCCCCTCACCCCCCCACACAAACAAATGTGACAGCAACGTTAGGAAATCTGGAACGTAACACATTGGCTGATGTTGCACAATTATAGTAAAGAAGATGCATGTGAGGTTGGACAAATAAGATTCTCAGTCATCTATGGATTTACATATAAAACATTTTATTTAAACAAAACAACAAAATAAAAGTAGGTACAGGTATGGCGTGTCATCCCTCGACAATTTGTGAATCACAGCCTGCAAGACAAAAAGAATGATAAGATTGTGCATCATTTCTCCATGAAAGGAGAGAGAGAGAGAAAGAGAGAAAGAGTGAGAGAGAGGAAGACACAGAGAAAGAAAGAGTGAGACAGAGATGAAGACAGAGAAAGAGAGAAAGAGTGAGAGAGAGAGGAAGAGATAGAGAAAGAGAGAAAGAGTGAGATACAAGGAAGTGAGAGAGAAAGAGAGAAACAGTGTGAGAGAGGTAGAGAGAGAGAGAGAAAGAGTGAGACAGAGAGGAAGAGAGAGAGAAAGAGAGAATGAGAGAGAGAGGAAGAGATATAGAAAGAGAGAAAGAGTGTGAGAGAGAGAAAGGAAAAGATACAGAGTGAGAGAGAGAGAGAAAGAGTGTGAGTGACAGAAAGGAAAAGATGGAGAGGGAGGGTGAGTGTTGACACTGTGGAGAAAATCCTTACAGCTCACCTTTCTGCCACCGGTGTGTCTCCAACCACGTGCCGGAACATAGTGGAGTCTTCAAGTTTAGTCATCTGAAACATAGTATAGAATCAGTAATGGCAGAGTACATACAACTGCACACGCCTAATTCTCTGTTTTGCCCCTGCACACCCAGGCTGCTGCACTCCATCGACTCCCGCCGCCCAGAGATGTCTGCCCACCTCTACTCACCTAGGCTGCTGTATCCCATCCACTCCCACTGCCCAGAGGTGTCTGCCCGCTGCTGTGCACCCAGGCTGGTGCACCCCATCCAGTCCCACTGCCCGGAGGTGACTGCCCGTTCCTGCGCACCCAGAGTGCTGCATCCCATCCACTCCCACTGCCTAGAGGTGTCTGCCCGCTCCTGTGCACCCAGGCTGCTGTACCCCATCCACTTCCACTGCTCGGAGGTGTCTGCCCGCTCTTGTGCACCCAGGGTGCTGCACACTATCCACTCCCACTGCCCAGAGGTGACTGCTCGCTGCTGCGGAAACAAGGCTCTCTGCTCACCTTCTGCCACCGGCTTGTGTCTAAGAGGGTCCACCACGTGCTGAAGCAACCTCCTCAGGCGCAAGTTGCGTACACGCGGTCAAGCCGAGCTCACAATTCAGAGCGGGTGTTGATTGCAGGATGGCCACGCATCATCGCAGGCTGCACACGCGCTCAGCTCTGGTGGCACTAACTCAGTGGAACTGAAGTCATCGCCTCGTAGAGGGAGGTCCGGGTCGGGGGGGGGTCGTCAATCTGTGAATCACAGCCTGCTAGACAAAAAGCAAGATAAGATTGTGCGTCATGCATCCATCAAAGGAGAGAGAGAGAGAAAGAAAGAGTGAGAGGTAGACAGAGAGAAAGAGAGAAAGAGTGAGAGAGAGAGGAAGAGAGAGAGAAACAGTGAGAGAGAGGAAGAGAGAGAGAAAGAAAGAGAGAACAGTGTGAGAAAGAGGAAGAGAGAAACAGAGGAAGAGTGAGAGAGAGAGAAAGAGAAAGAGAGAGAGGTAGAGAGAGAGAAAGAAAAAAACAGTGTGAGAGAGAGGAAGAGATAGAGTGAGAGAGAGAGGAAGGGAGAGAGAAAGAGTGTGAGGGAGAGAAAGGAAGAGATGGAGAGGGACAGTGAGTGCCGACACTGTGGACAAAACCCTCACAGCTCACCTTTCCGTCACCGGTGTGTCTCCAACCACGTGCTGGGACATAGTGGAGCCCTCAAGCTTACTCATCTGAAACATAGTATGGAATCAGTAATGGCAGAGTACATACAACTGCACACGCCTAATTCTCTGCCCCGCCTTTGTGCATCCAGGCTGCTGCACCCCATCCACTTCCACTGTTCATAGGTGTCTGCTCGCCGCTGCGCACCCAGGCTGCTGCATCACATCCACTTCCACTGCCCAGAGGTGTCTGCCCGCTGCTGCGCACCCAGGATGCTGCACCCCATCCACTCCCACTGCCCGGAGGTGACTGTCTGCCGCTGCGCACCCAGACTGCTGCACCCCATCCACCTCCACTGCCCGGAGGTGACTGCCCGCCGCTGCGCTAACAAGCCTCTCTGCTCACCTTTCGCAACCTGCGTGTAGAAAAGAGGGACTACCACGTGCCACTGCAAGCCCCGAGCCCTGGGCCCGCGGACACCGCACCCTGCATGTCATGCAGCCCCACTCCGCAGGCCATCAGGTCTCACATTTGGTGCTGGGTCTTGATTTCGCTATGGCAGAGGACATACCAGTGCACCGGGCTTTTCATCGCAGGCTGCACACCCGCTCAGCCCTTGCGGTGCCACTAACTCTGTGACCAGCGAGGCGACGCCACGTGGCGGTAGGCCTGCGCTGTCTGATGGCTCAGGCCTACACTGTAGTCCAGCAGGGCACACAAAACCTGAGCTGTCCAGACCGCCGGGACGGGGCATCACCGCAGGCTGCACACCCGCTCAGCAGTTACGGTACCCGTACCTCAGTGGACCGAAAGTCACCGTCCCGTGCCGGTGTGCCTGTGCCGGCCGCAGTGTATCCGGTGCGAGCAACTTTGAAATGGCGTCGAGCACGTGCGCCCGGTCTTTTTTATTGGCAGGGTCACGTGTCTTGTGACGCGTGTGCTGGATGGGTGTGGTGTGGGTGTATACTAGCCGTGAGGGAGTGGCTGTGGCGGACTGACAACTAGGGTGTGACCAGCAGATCACTGCAATGAAAATCTGGGCCATGTAGCGTTGTTGTCCTTCCCTGTAAGCGTAAGCGGAGTGGGCTGGCCTGGCGTATGCCAGTCCTGCTTGAGGCTGTGAAGAATGACTCCAGAGCTATGGGCGTGGCTCCGTCCTGGGCTGTATGAGGAATCAACTGATGCGGGTGTCCCTGTTGTAGTGCTCACGTCACCCTGGTCGCAAGCGCCAATGTGTCACTCTGTGAGCCAAGTCCCACAACATGGCCAACATGGAAGGTACGGGGAATCACTGACCCTACATTCATCCATAGTTCCACACATGAAAGATGGTGGACATGACACATCTGTGTGGATATGAATGTTTATTGCACATTCAGTGGAGTGTTGCAGCTGTAGGGCCATGGAAAGTTTAAGTTTCAGTTTTTGGCACATGGAGGGCAGCCAATTAGAGCCAAGCTTGTGTTCGGGGTTAGGCTGCGCCAACATATGTACTTATAGAATTACTCCGCCAATCCCCAAGCACTTATAAATTCACTGTACACTCTCCTTGCAGTACTCTAATGATCCAGTCTCTACATACGTACTTGTACAATGACCGAGAGAAAGTTACATAACCGAAGTTTTCCCCACTGCCAGAGGTAACATGGTTGCATACGCTGTCCACAGCACAATGTAATGTGGTAGGGCCCAGGGGCGGCATCTTGCATACATAATGAACACACGGACACTGATAGATAGTGGAACTGGGTACGTGCACGTGCGCTCGACTCATTTTTATTACCAGGGTGACATGTCCAGTGACGTCTGTGCTTGATGCGTGTGGGGTGAGTGTAAGCCAGCCCTCCGGGAATGGTTGGTGCTGGCAACAAGTACAACAGTAATCACTGGATCAGACACATAGATTCAATCATAAAGGGTCAATTATTTGTGCTGCACTAAGGTAGGGGCAACAGATGTGAAATAATACACACAAGATTGTATCGTAAAGGGTCCATGACTTGTGGTACACTGAGGTAGGGGCAGCAGATGTGAAATTATACACAAAACATTGTATCATAAAGGGTCCATGAGTTGTGCTGCACTGAGATAGGGGCATCAGAAACATTCAGTGTGTGCGCAGCCAGCGATGATGCGTGGTGCGGGCGAGCTGCACTGGGAGCAATGTCTGTTGCCTATTGGACTGAGTCATCTGCAATCGCGACTCGATGTGAATTGTGAACTGCTATCCGCAGTGTAGATCGAAGGCAGTAGTCAGCACAGACATCGAAGAATGCTTTTAGTCACTTCCTGTTTACAAAATTCGAGGACATAGAATACAATTCTGTCTGCAATAAATAAATCATGTCTCAATTTAAATTGTGAGCTCTGCTAACCGCAGTGTAGGTGTATGGAAAAAAAGATGAAACATTTATGGAATACACTGTCGAAATATGTAGGTTTCAGGGACGTTATAGTTAGTTGCCTACTGGACTCTGAAATTAATGAATGAAGACTGAATTTGAATTGTGAGCCCTGCTGAGCACAGTGTAGGCCGGAGGCAGCGGTCAGGAAGGGCCTACAGCCACGTGGCGTTGACTTGAGCTGCATACAGTTAGTGGTAGGTGTGGCGCTCAGCGTGTGCGCAGCCAGCGATGATGCAATGTCTCTTGCCTACTGGTCTGCGTCATCTGCAATCGCGACTCGATCTGAATTGTGAGCCCTGCTGACCGCAGTGTAGGCCGGAGGCAGTGGTCACGAAGAGTCCACAGCCACGTGGCGTTCACTTGAGCTGCATAGAGTTAGTGGTAGGTGTGGCACTCAGCATGTGCGCAGCCAGCGATGATGCAATGTGTCTTGCCTACTGGACTGCGTCATCTGCAATCGCGACTCGATCTGAATTATGAGCCCTGCTGACCGCAGTGTAGATCGAAGGCAGTAGTCAGCACAGACATCAAGGAATGCTTTTTGTCACTTCCTCTTGACAAAATTCGAGGACATAGAGTACAATTCTGTCTGCAATTAATAAATCAAGACTGAATTCAAATTGTGAACTCTGCTGTCCGCAGTGTAGACTGCCATTCAGTGTTCCTTTGGACTTGCAAGATGAAGTTGGTCATTGTACTAAAGCTATAACTGATATAAAACAAGTTCTTGAAGCAAGGATACTAAAAGGATATTATGTAGGTTTTAGGGACGTAATACTTAGTTGCCTACTGGACTCTGCAATTAATGAATCAAGAGTCAATTTTAAATGTGAGCCCTGATGACCGCAGTGTAGGCCGAAGGCAGCAGTCAGCAAGGGCCCACAGCCACGTGGCGTTGAGTTGAGCTGTACAGTTAGTGTCACCTGAAGCAACCAGCGTGTGTGGCACCTGCGATGATGCGTGGTCCGGGCGGGCCGCACTGGTAGCAATGTCTTTTGCCTAATGAATTCTGTTTTAATAAGTCCATGTGGCGTTGACTTGTGGTGCACTGAGTTAGTGGCACCTGAAGCACTCAGCGTGTGCGCAGCCTGCGATGATGCGTGGTCCGGCCGGGCCACACTGGTAGCAATGTCTTTTGTCTAATGAATTCTGCCTTAATAAGGCTATGTGGCGATGACTTGTGGTGCACTGAGTTAGTGGCACCTGAAGCACTCAGCGTGTGCGCAGCCTGCAATGATGCGTGGTCCGGGCGGGCCGCACTGGGAGCAATGTCTCTTGCCTACTGGACTGCGTCATCTGCAATCGGGACTCGATCTGAATTGTGAGCCCTGCTGTCCGCAGTGTAGATCGAAGGCAGTAGTCTGTACAGACATAAGTCTGTGGTGCTCTGCTGCTGGGTTCGCAGGGGCCTGTGTCGAGGAGGCCGGCGGTCACGGTGGAGGCCTCGTGGCAGGGTGAGGGCTGCCGCCCTGGCAGACACTTTGGCCTTTCCACAAGTGAACCACGCCCAGGGCCCCAGCCTATTTATTCATACTCCTACGCTGGAGTGGGGTACGTTGGACCAGCCCACTCCGCTTCCACTTCCAGGGGGGGACAACACAGCTGCATGACCGAGATCTTCCCCACTGCCTGAGGTAACATGGTTGCGTCTATTGTCCACAACACTACAAGCACCAGCAGTATATGTCCACATGGAGAGGTTTGTGCTCTGCATAGTGAGGTCTGTCCACCACATCACGGCTACAGTTGGTATTGTGTACAGTGATGTCATTGACCATGCCATGAATGATGTAATATGTGACGTCATGAGCAGTGCATTGCGGGGGCGCGAGTTATAGTTAACTGAACTAACTATAACGGGGGAATTTCTATGGTTTTGTACGAGTGAAATGTCCACCTAACTATAACGTCCCTGAAACCTATGGTTTTTTCAGTGAATTTCAAAGGATTTTTAAATGCTAATTTCTAACTATAACATCCCTGAAACCTAACATTTTTTCAGTGAATTTCAAGGTTTTTAAATGCTAATTTCTAACTAAAACGTGCCTAAAACCTATGGTTTTTTCAGTGATTATATATATATATATATATATATATATATATATATATTATCTACTGGCGGTCGCCAGTAGATAGTTATAGTTAGGACCTATTTTCCATAGGAAATCCGCGACATTCTATTTGAAATAACTCTTGCGTCGGTTGACGAATCTTCGCGAAAGTTTCAAACTTTATGGCCCGCTCCGGTCCGCTCCTACCCTGAAAGTCTCAGGGTGATTCGTCAAGCGGGGGCCGAGAAAAAAGGGGGGTCCCAAACGTGTTTTCCCCATTCATTTTCCCATAGGAAACTTTAGACACGGCTACAGCCCGAACTGCTGAACGGAATTACACCAAATTTGGCAAAGAGGTAGTTCTTGGTTCAGAAAGAACCCTTTTTGTTAAATGGTGTAAATCCGTTCAGTAGTTGCGGAGAAATTAAAAAAATAAGAGTCAAAAAATCAATTTCCCATAGGAAACTTTAGACACGACTACAAGCCGGACTCTTGAACGGAATTACACCAAATTTGGCAAAGAGGTAGTTCTTGGTTCAGAAAGAACCCTTTTTGTTAAATGGTGTAAATCCGTTCAGTAGTTACTGAGAAAATCAAAAGTAAAAGTACATATATATCTATGGCCGCGTCGGATTCGCGCACCCTCCCGATCACGAGCTGTCTGCTAATTGGCTGTCAACACTCCAAACCAGGAAGTGTTGGCAGCCATCTTGTTCCTCGGTAGAACCGAGGAACAAGAAAGCAGTAAAAAAGTGCGCAAACGCACAAAGGGGGCAGGGTAGAAACACCCTGACCCCCTAGGTCTGCTCAGGGGGTCCCACAAGGACCCCCTGGGCAGAAAAAAGCTTTTTTTTTTTAAATCGGCAGGATGCGCTCAGGGTGCGCGGATCCTGCCGAAAAAAAAAAAAATCGAAGGGCGGTATCCTGCGCTTCAATTGTATTTTGCCCCCGGGTGGCCCAAGTCCCGGGGGCATGGTGGGGGGGTTAAATTTATGTATGGGGGGCCTCTAAGGGCCCCCAAGCCCGGGGACCACCACCCCCGGGGCTTTCATTTTAAAATGGTGCGGGAGGGCACTCGGCCCTCCCGCAGCCCTGGGGACCACCACCTCCCCGGGGCTTCTTTTTTTTTTAAAGAAAAATTTCCTGTGTGGGGGGGCTCGAGCCACCCCACACGCCCTGGGGACCGCCACCTCCCCGGGGCACTAACACATTTAAAATGGGGGTCCGTTTTGGACCCCCGAAGCCCCGGGGACCACCACGTCCCCGGGGCTGTGCTGATGTGGGGAGGGGGGCCGCGCGGCCCCCCTCCTGGAGCCTGTGGTGGCCCTGGGGACCACCACCCCCAAGGGCCGGCTCCTGCAGTGTCCCAGGGTGCCTACCCCCGGGACACTGCTGTTTGCAATGACAGGACGGGAGCCTCGCGGCTCCCGTCCTGTCATTGCAAACTGCTTTGGATATTGGAAGAGAGAGCAGGGAAACCTGCTCTCGCTTCCAATATCCAAAGACAATTGCTTTTCCACATGGGGAGCAGCATGTTAGCTGCTCCCCATGTGGAAAAGCAATGCCGGCTCCCTTAGGACACGGGGAGCTGGCGGGACTGTGGGGGGTTTGGGGACCCCCCCACAGTCCCCAACAAGAGGCCAGGCCCCGGGGGATGGGCCCGCAGGCCCCGCCCCCTTCCTTCACCACTCTGCAAACGCGCCCCCTGGCGCGTTTGCAGATGGGGAAGTAATTCCCCTTCAATACTGGGGGTCCCTGGGGGCCAACTAGCCCACCAGGAACCTCCAGTATGCGCCAGGAGGCTGCCTTGCAGAGAGGTGTACAGAGGCCACGCCCCTTTTTACACCTCTCTGCAACGCAGCTCTGTGGCACTTAATGGAGGTAGCTGGTGTTCTAGTTGCACCCCAGGGACCCTCAGGATTCAAGGGGAGTTAATCCCCCGACTTAAAACGCGCCAAGGGCGCGTTTGCACAGTGGTGAAGGGAGGGGCGGGGCTTCAGGTGACATGTGTGCAAACAGGCCCCGTGGCGCGTTTTAAAATGGGGAATTAAATCCCCTTCAATCCTGAGGGTCCCTGGGGGCCAACTAGCCCAACAGGTACATCCAGAAAGCGCCACAGAGCTGCGTTGCAGAGAGGTGTAAAAGGGGTGTGGCCTCTCTACACGTCTCTGCAACGCAGCCCCTAGCGCATACTGGAGGTTCCTGGTGGGCTAGTTGGCCCCTAGGGACCCTCATGATTCAAGGGGACTTAATCCCCCAACTTAAAACTCGCCACGGGGCACGTTTGCACAGATGTCACCTCAGGCCCCGCCCCTCCCTTCACCATTGTGCAAATATTCCTCTAAAATCAGCCGAAATACGAATTCCGATTTACTCACCTGTTATCAGGAGAGACCTCAGTGCTGCATCTTTCAGCCCAGTACTGATCCTCAAAAGTAATTTTAACCGTACTTACCAGTAACTTGAATTTCCTTCATAGGCTAACATTGACTGGTTTCACTTGGAAATTCTTCTAAGTGTGGAGTTTTGGAACTTTAAAATATTCCTCTAAAATCAGCCGAAATACGAATTCCGATTTACTCACCTGTTATCAGGAGAGACCTCAGTGCTGCATCTTTCAGCCCAGTACTGATCCTCAAAAGTAATTTTAACCGTACTTACCAGTAACTTGAATTTCCTTCATAGGCTAACATTGACTTGTTTCACTTGGAAATTCTTCTAAGTGTGGAGTTTTGGAACTTTATAATATTCCTCTAAAATCAACCAAAGTACGAATTCCAATTTACTCACCTGTTATCAGGAGAGAACCCAGTGCTGCATCTTTTAGCCCAGCACTGACCCTGAAAAGTAATTCTAACCGTACTTACCAGTAACTTGTATTTCCTTCCATAGGAATCCATTGTCTGGTTTTCAGCAGAAAAGTTTGTGTCGATTTTCACAAACTACAAATATTCCTTAAAAATCGCCTGTATGACTTAAACGCATTCTTTCAACTGTTTACAGGAGATGCACCAGTGCTGGATCCAGGATCCAACACTGAGTAAGAAAAAGTAACGATAACAGTTTTTACCTGCTAAGTGAATTTCCTTCTTAGGATAACATTGGTGATTCTATGAGAAAAAGTTTCTAAGTGTCAACTTTTAAAATACAATAATATTCCTTAAAAATCACTACTGTAACCAAAACGCTTTTACTCAACTGTTTACAGGAGATGTCCCAGGACTGAATCTAGGATCCAGTCCTGTGGTTAGAAAAGTAATCCATAAACTAACTAATTGCATTTAACTAGAAATTCACATTGAGCTGAATGTTGCATTGTGTTTGAAAATGTGTTGCCCATTGCAACAACTGTAACTACTGTACTTAAAAGTCTATTGCCTATGTGCAATGTATTTAAACTAAAGTAATTCATTCTGAGAAAGTATTTTTTGTAATGTATAATGTAATTACAATGTAATTTAAAAAATAAAATATGTAAAAAAAAATAGTTTCTAAAAATGTAGTAAATCAGTATGAAAAAAATAAATATAACAATTAATACATTTAAAAATTGTCATTTACAAAACCTTTGAAATTCACTGAAAAAACCGTAGGTTTCAGACATGTTATAGTTAGGAATTAGCATTTAAAAAACCTTTGAAATTCACTGAAAAAACCATAGGTTTCAGACACGTTATAGTTAGAAATTAGCATTTAAAAAACCTTTGAAATTCACTGAAAAAACCATAGGTTTCAGACACGTTATAGTTAGAAATTAGCATTTAAAAAACCTTTGAAATTCACTGAAAAAAACATAGGTTTTAGGGACAGTTATAGTTTGTTGGACAATTCACTCGTACAAAACCATAGAAATTCCCCCGTTATAGTTAGTTCAGCTAACTATAACTCGCGCCCGCAATGCACTGCTGATGATGTCACATATTACATCACTCATGACATGGTCAGTGACATCACTGATGACATCACTGATGACATCTCAAATGACATCACTGATGACATCATCCAGTGACTGTGTGTTTCTGTAAAGTTTAAATATGTTTAATATATATAGGGAAAGGCGTATTGAAGAATGAGTGGGTGTATAAGTGTCTGAATGGATGATTTAGTACGTGAGTGACTGACTCTACAAGTGAGTGATTAAATGTATCTTACTGAATGCATGGGTTAGTGACTAAACTGTGTGAATGTCTGTATCCGTCTGTCTGTTGGTTTGTAAGCGGCTGCATGGCTTTCTGAATAGCTACATGAGTGTCTACATGGGTTATTGATTAATTGTCTGAGTATCTGTATGGGTGCCTGAGTGTTTGTGTGGGTGGGGTGTGTGTGACTCTGTGCATAGATGTGTGAGTTGGTGATTCACTGGGTGCATGGTTTCAAGAGTGCATCTGTGATGGACTGTATGGGTGGGTGAGTGTGTGTATGGGTGTGTTAGTGATTGAATGTATATCTCAGTGGTACATGTGTGAGTAACTACATATGTGAAAGGCAGTATATATGTGTGTTGGAGTATATAAATGGCTATAAGTGAGAGTGTGTGATTGTGAGAGTGGCTGTATGGATGAGTGTGTACTTGTATCAGTGATTGTATAAGAGTGTAAGAATGTGCTAGTATTTGTATGAGTAAGTGAGCTGGTGTGTGTATAACTGTATAGGTGAGTAAATGGGTGTGTGATTAAGTTTTTGCATGACTGACTAGGTGTGTCAGTACCTCTATGGATGAGTGGCAGTGTGTGAGTGTTTATATAGGTGTATGAGTGCATATGATAGTCCTGTACTGATAGTGACTAAGTATGAGTGACTGTACGGGTGAGTGAGTGGATGTGTGTGTAGACCTAAGAATCAGTGAGTGGGTATGTAGTTTTTGGTGTTGGAGTGTCTATGGTTTTGAGAATGGCAGTCTGTAATTTAGAGTGGGTGTATCAAAAGTTATATTAGGGTGTGAGAAGATGCATGAAATTATCACATGGATGATGTCATCAGTGATGTCATTTGAGATGTCATCAGTGATGTCATCAGTGATGTCACTGACAATGTCATGAGTGATGTAATATGTGACGTCATCAGCAGTGCATTGCGGGGCGCGAGTTATAGTTAGCTGAACTAACTATAACGGGGGAATTTCTATGGTTTTGTACGAGTGAAATGTCCAACTAACTATAACTGTCCCTAAAACCTATGGTTTTTTCAGTGAATTTCAAAGGTTTTTTAAATGCTAATTTCTAACTATAACGTGTCTGAAACCTATGGTTTTTTCAGTGAATTTCAAAGGTTTTTTAAATGCTAATTTCTAACTATAACGTGCCTGAAACCTATGATTTTTTAAGTGAATTTCAAAGGTTTTTTTAAATGCTAGTTTCTAACTATGCCTACAGAGGTAGGACATGTGAAGAAAGAAGAAAAAACGCACAGAAAGAAGCAAAAGATGTGCAGAAAGAACCAACAGAGGAGCAGAAAGAGGCCTTGTTGCAAAATCATCCTGTGCCCACAACTTTTTCAGACGGGTACTGGTGGTAACTGACTCTGACTAACCAGAGCCAGTGCTATGCTAAAAGACACTTAGAATACAGTGAAAACACCTACATACACTAGGGAACACTATGCGTTGGGGTACCCCTGTGATTAGCATGACCTCCTCTGCAAGTCCCTAGTACATAATAGGGCAGGGGATTAAAACTACCTCTTAAAACGCGCTACAGGGCGCGTTTGCACAGTGGTGAAGGGAGGGGGGCCTGAGGTGACATGTGTGCAAACGCACCCCGTGGCGCGTTTTAAGTTGCGGGATTAAGTCCCCTTGAATTCTGAGGGTCCCTGGGGCCCAACTAGCCCCCAGGTACCTACAGTTAGGACCACAGAGCTGAGTTGCAGAGAGGCGTTCCGAGGCCACGCACCTTTTTCACCTCTCTGCAATGCAACTCTGTTGTGCTTACTGAAGGTACCTGGTGGGCTAGTTGGCCCCCAGGGTCCCTCAGGATTCAAAGGGAATTAATTCCCCAACTTAAAACGCACCACAGGGCGTGTTTGCGCACATGTCACCTGAGGCCCCGCCCCCTCCCTTCACCACTGTGCAAACGCGCTCCGTGGTGCGTTTTAAGTTGAGGAATTAGGTCACCTTGAATCATGAGGGTCCCTGGGGCCCAACTAGCCCACTAGGTACTTCCAGTAAGCACCACAGGCCTGCGTTGCAACGCCTCTAACAAATCGTGCAGTTGTGTTTAGGTAGTGAAGAGGGTCGTGCTGGGGGTAGTGTTTTAGGGTTTAGGGTAGTGCAGTGGTGTTTGTGTAGTGTAGGGGGTCATGCTGGGGGTAGAATTAGGGTTTAGGGTAGTGCAGTGATGTTTGGGTAGTGTAGGGAGTCGTGCTGGGGGGAGTGTTTTAGGGTTTGGGGTAGTGCAGTGGTGTTTGGGTAGTGTAGGGGGTCGTGTTGGGGGTAGTGTTTTAGGGTTTAGGGTAGTGCAGTGGTGTTTGGGTAGTGTAGGGGGTCGTGCTGGGGGTAGTGATTTAGGGTAGTGCAGTGGTGTTTGGGTAGTGTAGGGGGTACTGCTAGGGGTAGTGTTTTAGGGTTTAGGTTAGTGCAGTGGTGTTTGGGTAGTGTAGGGGTACTGCTGGGGGTAGTGTTTTAGGGTTTAGGGTAGTGCAGTGGTGTTTGTGTAGTGTAGGGGGTAGTGTTTTAGGGTTTAGGGTAGTGCAGTGGTGTTTGTGTAGTATAGGAGGTCGTGTTTTAGGGTGTAGGGTAGTGCAGTGGTCTTTGGGTAGTGTAGGGAGTCATGCGGGGGTAGTGTTTTAGGGTTTAGGGTAGTGTAGGGGGTCATGCGGGGGGTAGTGTTTTAGGGATTAGGGTAGTGCATTGGTGTTTGGGTAGTGTAGGGGGTCATGCGGGGGGTAGTGTTTTAGGGTTTAGGGCAGTGCAGTGGTGTTTGGGTAGTGTAGGGGGTCGTGCTGGGGGTCGGGTTTTAGGGTTTAGGGCAGTGCAGTGGTGTTCGGGTAGTGTAGGGGGTCGTGCTGGGGGGAGTGTTTTAGGGTTTAGGGCAGTGCAGTGGTGTTCGGGTAGTGTAGGGGGTCGTGCTGGGGGAGTGTTTGAGGGTTTAGGGCAGTGCAGTCGTGTTCGGGTAGTGTAGGGGGTTGTGCTGGGGGTAGTATTTTATGGTTTAGGGTAGTGCAGTGGTGTTCGGGTAGTGTAGGGGGTCGTGCTGGGGGTAGTGTTCTAGGGTTTAGGGCAGTACAGTGGTGTTTGGGCAGTGTAGGGGGTAATGCTGGGGGTGGTGTTTCGGGGTTTAGGGCAGTGCAGTGGTGTTCGGGCAGTGTAGGGGGTGGTGTTTCAGGGTTTAGGGCAGTGCAGTGGTGTTCGGGCAGTGTAGGGGGTCGTGCAGGGGGTGGTGTTTCAGGGTTTAGGGCAGTGGTGTTCGGGCAGTGTAGGGGGTCATGCTGGGGGTGGTGTTTCAGGGTTTGGGGCAGTGCAGTGGTGTTCGAGCAGTAAAGGGGGTCGTGCTGGGGGTGGTGTTTCAGGGTTTAGGGCAGTGCAGTGGTGTTCGGGCAGTGTAGGGGGCGGTGCAGGGGGTGGTGTTTCAGGGTTTAGGGCAGTGCAGTGGTGTTCGGGCAGTGTAGGGGGTGCTGCAGGGGGTGGTGTTTCAGGGTTTAGGGCAGTGCAGTGGTGTTCGGGCAGTGTAGGGGTCATGCAGGGGGTGGTGTTTCAGGGTTTAGGGCAGTGCAGTGGTGTTCGGGCTGTGTAGGGGGTCGTGCTGGGGCTGGTGTTTCAGGGTTTAGGGCAGTACAGTGGTGTTCGGGCAGTGTAGGGGGTCGTGCTGGGGCTGGTGTTTCAGGGTTTAGGGCAGTGCAGTGGTGTTCGGGCAGTGTAGGGGGTTGTGCTGGGGCTGGTGTTTCAGGGTTTAGGGCAGTGCAGTGGTATTCGGGCAGTGTAGGTGGTCGTGCTGGGCTGGTGTTTCAGGGTTTAGGGCAGTGCAGTGGTGTTCAGGCAGTGTAGGGGGTCATGCTGGGGCTGGTGTTTCAGGGTTTAGGGCAGTGCAGTGGTGTTCGGGCAGTGTAGGGGGTCTTGCTGGGGCTGGTGTTTCAGAGTCTAGGGCAGTGCAGTGGTGTTCGGGCAGTGTAGGGGGTCTTGCTGGGGCTGGTGTTTCAGGGTTTAGGGCAGTGCAGTGGTGTTCGGGCAGTGTAGGGGGTCATGCTGGGGCTGGTGTTTCAGGGTTTAGGGCAGTGCAGTGGTGTTTGGGCAGTGTACGGGGTTGTGCTGGGGCTAGTGTTTTAGGATTTAGGGCAGAGCAATGGTGTTCAGGCAGTGTAGGGGGTTTTGCTGGAGGTGGTGTTTCAGGGTTTAGGGCAGTGCAGTGGTGTTCGTGCAGTGTAGGGGGTGGTGTTTCAGGGTTTAGGGCAGTGGTGTTCAGGCAGTGTAGGGGGTCTTGCTGGGGTTGATGTTTCAGGGTTTAGGGCAGTGCAGTGGTGTTCGGGCAGTGTAGGGGGTCGTGCTGGGGGTGGTGTTTCAGGGTTTAGGGAAGTGCAGTGGTGTTCCGGCAGTGTAGGAGGTCGTGCAGGGGGTGGTGTTTCAGGGTTTAGGGCAGTGCAGTGGTGTTCGGGCAGTGTAGGGGGTCGTGCTGGGGGTGGTGTTTCAGGGTTTAGGGCAGTGCAGTGGTGTTCGGGCAGTGTAGGGTGTTGTGCTGAGGGGTGGTGTTTCAGGGTTTAGGGCAGTGCAGTGGTGTTCGGGCAGTGTAGGGGGTCTTGCTGGGGGTGGTGTTTCAGGGTTTAGGGCAGTGCAGTGGTGTTCGGGCAGTGTAGGGGGTCTTGCTGGGGCTGGTGTTTCAGGGTTTAGGGCAGTGCAGTGGTTTTCGGGCAGTGTAGGCGGTCGTGCTGGGGCTGGTGTTTCAGGGTTTAGAGCAGTGCAGTGGTGTTTGGGCAGTGTACGGGGTTGTGCTGGGGCTGGTGTTTCAGGGTTTAGGGCAGTGCAGTGGTGTTTGGGCAGTGTAGGGGGTCGTGCTGGGGGTGGTGTTTCAGGGTTTCGGGCCGTGCTGTGGTGTTCGGGCAGTGTAGGGGGTCGTGCTGGGGCTGGTGTTTCATGGTTTAGGGCAGTGCAGTGGTGTTCGGGCAGTGTAGGGGGTCGTGCTGGGGGTGGTGTATCAGGGTTTAGGGCAGTGCAGTGGTATTCGGGCAGTGTAGGAGGTCATGCTGGGGGTGGTGTTTCAGGGTTTAGGGCAGTGCAGTAGTGTACATGCAGTTTAGGGGGTCTTGCTGGAAGTGGTGTTTCAGGGTTTAGGGCAGTGGTGTTCGGGCAGTGTAGGGGGTCTTGCTGGGGGTAGTGTTTCGGGGTTTAGGGCAGTGCAGTGGTGTTCGTGCAGTGTAGGGGGTCGTGCTGGGGGTGGTGTTTCAGGGTTTAGGGCAGTGCAGTAGTGTTCGGGCAGTGTAGGGGATCGTGCAGGGGGTGGTGTTTCAGGGTTTAGGGCAGTGCAGTGGTGTTCGGGCAGTGTAGGGTGTCGTGCTGGGGGTGGTGTTTCAGGGTTTAGGGCAGTGCAGTGGTGTTCAGGCAGTGCAGGGGGTCGTGCAGGGGTGGTGTTTCAGGGTTTAGGGCAGTGCAGTGGTGTTCGGGCAGTGTAGGGGGTCTTGCTGGGGGTGGTGTTTCAGGGTTTAGGGCAGTGGTGTTCGGGCAGTGTAGGGGGTCTTGCTGGGGGTAGTGTTTCGGGGTTTAGGGCAGTGCAGTGGTGTTTGTGCAGTGTAGGGGGTCGTGCTGGGGGTGGTGTTTCAGGGTTTAGGGCAGTGCAGTAGTGTTCGGGCAGTGTAGGGGATCGTGCAGGGGGTGGTGTTTCAGGGTTTAGGGCAGTGCAGTGGTGTTCGGGCAGTGTAGGGGGTCGTGCTGGGGGTGGTGTTTCAGGGTTTAGGGCAGTGCAGTGGTGTTCGGGCAGTGCAGGGGGTCGTGCAGGGGGTGGTGTTTCAGGGTTTAGGGCAGTGCAGTGGTGTTCGGGCAGTGTAGGGGTCATGCTGGGGCTGATGTTTCAGGGTTTAGGGCAGTGCAGTGGTGTTCGGGCAGTGTAGGGGGTCTTGCTGGGGGTGTTGTTTCAGGGTTTAGGGCGGTGGTGTTCGGGCAGTGTAGGGGGTCTTGCAGGGGGTGGTGTTTCAGGGTTTAGGGCAGTGCAGTGGTGTTCGGGCAGTGTAGGGGGTCTTGCTGGGGGTAGTGTTTCAGGGTTTAGGGCAGTGCAGTAGTGTTCGTGCAGTGTAGGGGGTCGTGCTGGGGATGGTGTTTCAGGGTTTAGGGCAGTGCAGTAGTGTTCGGGCAGTGTAGGGGGTCATGCAGGGGGTGGTGTTTCAGGGTTTAGGGCAGTGCAGTGGTGTTCGGGCAGTGTAGGGGGTCGTGCTGGGGGTGGTGTTTCAGGGTTTAGGGCAGTGCAGTGGTGTTCGGGCAGTGTAGGGGGTCGTGCTGGGGGTGGTGTTTCAGGGTTTAGGGCAGTGGTGTTCGGGCAGTGAAGGGGGTCTTGCTGGGGGTGATGTTTCAGGGTTTAGGGCAGTGCAGTGGTGTTCGGGCAGTGTAGGAGGTCTTGCTGGGGGTAGTGTTTCAGGGTTTAGGGCAGTGCAGTGGTGTTCGGGCAGTGTAGGGGTCATGCTGGGGGTGGTGTTTCAGGGTTTAGGGCAGTGCAGTGGTGTTCGGGCAGTGTAGGGGGTCGTGAAGAGGGTGGTGTTTTAGGGTTTAGGGCAGTGCAGTGGTGTTCGGGCAGTGTAGGGGGTCATGCTAGGGTATGTGTTTCAGGGTTTAGGGCAGTGCAGTGGTGATCGGGCAGTGTAGGGGGTCATGCTGGGGGTAGTGTTTTAGGGTTTAAGGTAGTGCAGTGGTGTTTGTGTAATGTAGGGGGTCGTGCTGGGGGCAGTGTTTTAGGGTTTAGGGTAGTGCAGTGGTGCTTGTGTAGTGTAGGGGGTCGTGCTGGGGGTAGTGTTTTAGGGTTTAGGGTAGTGCAGTGGTGTTTGTGTAGTGTAGGGGGTCATGTTTTAGGGTAGTGCAGTGGTGTTTTGGTAGTGTAGGGGGTCGTGCTGGGGGTAGTGTTTTAGGATTTAGGTTAGTGCAGTGGTGTTGGGGTAGTGTTTTAGGGTTTAGGGTAGTGCAGTGGTGTTTGTGTAGTGTAGGGGGTCATGCTGGGGGTAGTGTTTTAGGGTTTAGGATAGTGCAGTGGTGCTTGTGTAGTGTAGGGGGTCGTGCTGGGGTAGTGTTTTAGGGTTTAGGGTAGTGCAGTGGTGTTTTTGTAGTGTAGGGGGTCATGTTTTAAGATGCAACGCTCCAATACCTGACCAGTCTGCACTACATAAAACTGCAAAAAAACTAAAAATAAAAAGTGTTTTGCACACTTTTGTCATTGGGCTATATGTGGGCTACATCTGGGTAATATTTGTGCTACATTTGGGCTCTTTTTTCACTGGTGGCCATCTTGGAAGACTTCTTTGTTATGAAGTTTCCTAATTTCCTCATTTACTGCAGTCTCCTCAGTAGGAAATGCTTTCAGTTTTTTACTTTGATTCCATCAAGAAGGCATTCAGATGTGTCACACATTTGCCATAAATTCAGAATGTTATTACTCTAGTAGTTCATTAGATCACTGTAGTAAAGCTACTGCTCACCAAGGAGTTAACTGGAAGTCTACTGCTGGTATTGAAAGTGATTGTTTCAGTCTGCATGTCAGAATTTTCTAATGAAATAGAAGAGGATTTGAGATCTCACTTAAAACATGCACTAAATTTTCTTTTTGCAGCACTAACCTAATTTCTATGGCAAAATGAACCCCCTCATTTTGTTCCTTTTTAAATTAAATGTTTTAAGTGTTACCAGTTTATTCCAATCAAGATGGCTTCAGGTGTGCCATACGTTTATCATAAGTAAGGCTGTTAGCACTCTAGTTGTTCTTTAGAACACTCTGGGAAGCTGCAGTAGAACACAAAGGCATCAACTGACAGGCTGCTCCTGTTGAAATATAACAGGAAGATATTTGAGATCTCACTTAAAACATGTCCTAATTTTTCTTTCTACAGCACTAACCATAATTTCTATGGCAAAATGAACCCCCTCATTTTGTTCCTTTTTAAATTAAATGTTTTAAGTGTTACCAGTTTATTCCAATCAAGATGGCTTCAGGTGTGCCATACTTTTGTCATAAGTAAGACTGTTAGCGCTCTAGTTGTTCTTTAGAACACTCTGGGAAGCTGCAGTAGAACACAAAGGCATCAACTGACAGGCTGCTCCTGTTGAAATATAGCAGGAAGATATTTGAGATCACACTTGAAACATGTCCTAATTTTTCTTTCCAGAGCACTAACCATAATTTCTATGACAAGATGAACCCCATCATTTTGTTCCTTTTTAAATTAAATGTTTTAAGTGTTACCAGTTTATTCCAATCAAGATGGCTTCAGGTGTGCCATACTTTTGTCATAAGTAAGGCTGTTAGCACTCTAGTTGTTCTTTAGAACACTCTGGGAAGCTGCAGTAGAACACAAAGGAATCAACTGACAGTCTCTGCCCTTGTTGGATGTACATGTTTTACTGAGAATGTCAGACTTCCTTCTCACATGACTGAGAAAGATAATGTGAATTTACAGAAAATATGCTCTCATTTTAGCTTCTGGGGCACCTTCCAAAACTGTATGGGACAAGCATGTGAAAATAGTTTTCTCTCAAACATGATTCATGATATCCCAGCAGAAGGTTTTTCACAGGGTAAAATCACCTTAGAACACACCACAATTCCTGAAATTAGTATGGTACCATCAACAAATGAATTCTAATGTAACTAAAGTCTGTTATCACCCTTTATAGTTCTCCTTTTGGTAACCCTCAAAATCTTCGATTCACTACAATGCATTTCAATGGGGTACTATCATTTATATTGGTCCCAAGATGGCTGCCAGCAATTCCAGGATGAAGTGCTGACAGCCAATCAGATCTCACGATGACATGTGTGGTTAGGCTCCGCCCAGATATATATGTGTTTTTTCTTTTGATTTTCTCAGCAACTACTGAACGGATTTACACCATTTAACAAAAGGGTTCTTTTTGAACCAAGAACTACCTCTTTGCCAAATTTGGTGTAATTCTGTTCAGCAGTTCGGGCTGTAGCCTTGCATAAAGTTTCCTATGGGAAATTGATTTTTGACTCTTATTTTTTTAATTTCTCCGCAACTACTGAACGGATTTACACCATTTAACAAAAGGGTTCTTTCTGAACCAAGAACTACCTCTTTGCCAAAGTTTGGTGTAATTCCGTTCAGCAGTTCAGGCTGTAGCCGTGTCTAAAGTTTCCTATGGGAAAATGAATGGGGAAAACACGTTTTGGGACCCCCCTTTTTTCTCGGCCCCCGCTTGACGAATCACCCTGAGACTTTCACGGTAGGAGCGGACCGGAGCGGGCCATAAAGTTTGAAAATTTCGCGAAGATTCGTCAACCGACGCAAGAGTTATTTCAAATAGAATGTCGCAGATTTCCTATGGAAAATAGGTCCTAACTATAACTATCTACTGGCGACTGCCAGTAGATAATATATATATATATATATATATATATATATATATATATATATATATATATATATATTCACTAAAAAAACAAAGGTTAAAGCAACGTTATAGTAAGGAGAAATGTTCAGTAACATATACTTGTGCCGTAAGGTAACTATAGGTTACTATAACTCGTGCCCAGGCATGCACAGTTTCCTCATCAATAATTTAATTGCAAATGCTGCAGTGATATTATCAATGATGTCATAGAAGATGTCGTGAGTGATGTATGTGTGGGATAATTAGCAGTGCATGGCGAGTGGGCAACAGGTCTAATCTTTTGGGCTGTCAGGTCAGTGGATCATCTGTGGAATGACATATAGATACATTTTGAAACTTAATTCACTTTCCGGATCTAGCTTTCTGCCAAATTTGGTGTAATTCCGTTCAGCGTTTTGTTTCAAATATATGAAGATGAAGGATCACAAGAAAACAAATAGACAGGCAGATAGATAGATAGATAGATAGATAGTGCTATAATCCTAATGAAGCCACAATGTCAACAATATAGACTAGATATTATTAGATATTACTGTCATAAAAAGTTTATACTTAAATAATCAAATATTGGTGGGTTTTGCAGTGTCATGTGTGGTCTTGCTAGTGGGTTGTAAGGCACAAGGTCAGTTTATTGGCCTAGCAGAAGAGCTTGCGAAATGGGCTCTGTGATGTCACTATGCGCTTCATGGGTACTGACTTTCCTCTTGTTTCTAAAAAGGTTAGTCACCATTAATACTGGCTCCAGACTTTTGGAGGTCATTGTCGTATTTAGAATCGACTATACCTCTTCGATGAAATCATCAATCTCTTCTAACATACAGTTACCAGTTGCATGTCTCAAGGTTTTTTTTAGAATGCCCTAATCCTGGAGAGCTCTCGACTGCATTCCTTTTCCCCATGGTTTCCAACAAACTATCCCCACAAGTGGGCATTCCTCCCTTAATGTATAATAAATAAATCAAGTTACAAATTAACTACAAGTTATCTTGCCACAACTTGTTTTCCTCTACAACTGTTAATTGGCGGCCAAGACAATAATCAGCCTTTACCAAAGATAAAACGTTAATAGTTTAGGGCCAGATGTATAAAGCATTTTGCGGTCACAAACAGTCCGATTTGGTCATTTCCAACTTTTTCAAATGTACAAAAGCACAAATTGTGGTTTTGTAATATGCTACCTAATCTCAATTTGTGTATGCAAACTGGTATTTGGAAGGGGCTTTTTTCAAATACCGAATCAGTATGGTATGTGTTACTGTTCTGTGACCAAATTCTGGTCACAACACATTAATACTTTACCACCAGTTTAAAACTGGTGGCAAACCATTTGCAAATGCCTAATCTTTAAAAATGAAGCTTCAAAGTTGAATTTTTGCTTTTTAAATGCACCTAATTTTCCTTTAAGGAAAAACGGCTGCATTTAAAAAAAAATGTTTGCTTTATTAAAAAGCAATCACAGACATGGTGGTCTGATGATTCCGGCAGGCCACCATCCCTGTGATGGCTGTGATGCCTAATAGGTCACAAATTAACATCTGGCTCATTAATATTAATGACGTAGGTTGATTTGCGACCTGTTAGGAATTGTTATTTCAAAGATGTAAGTTTTCTTACCTCCAGAATTGTGATTTCCTGATTGTGTTTCGGTAAGTATCACAATTAGGACATTGCAATTCTAGATTTTGGTACATCTGACCTATAGTTCCCTTTTCTTGATTTCAAACTGCAAGATTACCTACAACAAAATGATGGGCACAACATTATCAGAGCTGTTGTAGCAGCATACAAGATTAGCCTTAGCCTTCTATTGGCATACAAGATTAGCCTTATTAGAACACTGGAAAGTTGAGTGCTCCACTGAAAATAATAGAGTATCAGATGGCTATAAGCACTGGTATGGGCCCTCTGCTGTGAACTTTCCAATGTCCTCATCTATAACCTCTGTCTCCCCTTTTCTCCTGCCTCTCCACAGACTATGTACATTGTGCAGGAGAAGAGTGAGGGAGAGGCTGTGGCCGAGAGCACATAGAGAGTCTCCGCCCTCCTTTATTCCATAGTCCACTGTGTGTGGAGAGAATCAAGGGTTGACTTCTGCCTCCTTTCACAGTTCCTGCTGTGTACATGCACAAGCACCTGTCATACAAACAAAGAAGGAGATGTGAAAGCAACTGAAGCTTCAAGATCACAAAGTGGTTGTAAATCCCCTGTGTCTCTCAGGAGACTATATTTTTTTCATTAGGCCATTTCTCTCTTAAGTGACCGATTTCTCTAAGACCTTTATAGCCCCTCGTTAGAATATATCTTGGGTATTAAAATCCCGCTCCCTTGTTATGGGCCTTCACCCATATTCATGAAATTGAAAGAGGCATTGACAGGGTTAATAGTCAGCAGCTCAATTAAGTGTACGAAGTATGTTAATATCCTAAAGCCTGATTGCTGAATTAATACTATAACAAGGATCCAATGAGACTTAATCATGTAAGGTGATTACTTAAGATGAGCACATACAATAGATTGTAGCAGGACGTTTGGCTTATTCCTTTGTTTACCTTATACTTAACTATTTGCCAAATGTCACACAATAACACCTTGCCATTTCTCCAAGGACTGATTCCCAACAGGAATATATATTAACACACTGTGAAACAGAATCAAAGAATTCCAAGAATGTTGATGCAAATGTGACCCCCTTCTCACAAACCAAGATAATCCTTTGCCTATGGGGGTATCCTTCTTTTTCCTGTATGCTTGTATAGGCGTTGAAGCTTTATACAGTTATTAGGACAGAGGTTCCCACTTTTCCTCCCGAGGGGGCATCAGTGTCATGAATTCTTGACAAACTGTGGCTGACTTCAAAGTTTTTGTATAACTCATTACCAGGTATGCATTTACAGGTGCACATCTTTAATTATAAGAACCATCCAGATTATCCCAATCTGTATTTATCATCAGTTTATTTCATTTCAAAAAGCCTCCACTTCACCCTCATATACATTTGAGTCAGAAATGAGAGAGAAAGTTCCATTTGTCTTCATGTCATTTTAGGGTATGTCAAGTGTGAAAAGGTATTAGCAGCTCTACTAATGCACAAGTCATGCTATCACACAGGGGACTGAGATCTCAGTGACCAAGATGGGCCAGACCATACTAATGGAACTTCTCCACCCTCATCAGATTTGCTGAGTTTAACATATCAAAGTACTTGCACCCCATTGGGATCCAACTTCTTAAGTCCTTCGAAGACCTTAATGTGTCTTGTTCATAAATTCTCTCTAACACATCTAGAAAAGGAGCTATGGGGCCCTTCATGAAGCCTTACTTGAACTCCGAAGCATACAGTTTTCTGAGAAGGTTAGAGGCACATTGTTTCTTTGTGTTACCCACTACTTTCTGTTACTAGGGTACCATGGATTATTCCATGTGTTCATAAAGATACCTTTCAACCTTTATTCGCCTCTCCTCTAAGCAGTTAGATACAGTAGGCAACAAGAAGAGCCCATCAAAGCAGTGGCATCTACTTGTAGTGACTTTCTTGAGTCATACATGAATCTAGGGGCATCAGACCTCTCCTAGACTAACCCTGAGGAGAACCCCAATTAGTTCTTTAAAATTAAGCTCTACTCTGGAACTCAGTCTCTTGCATAATGGTCTTGTGGGGAACTTCTGGCAGGATAGAGTGACCTCTAGTATTTATAGTTTCTCCCACTAACTCAGCTTGGGTTCCTATCAGGGAAGCATATCAAACTATCTGACAGTCCTTCATGTCACATGGGCTGCTGAGTGAAGCTGGGTCACACGATCACATTCACGCTCAAGGGGAAAAATATTAAAAGAGACCTAGACCTGCTGTTACCCACTTAAACAAATTATAAGCATGAAAATTGGGGTTGACCAACAAGATTTTGATCATCAACAATTGCAATGTCATGGCCTTGGTGTACAGAACAGGTAAAAACATTTCAATTTGTCAAGTAACAGTGCTAAAATATTCTTATATTGTCTGCATAATTTTCCTGAAATACACAATTAAAGGAGCAGATCTGATATTTAAGGGAACTGTGATACGGCTGATAATCTTTATAAGACATGTTAACAGGAGTCTTCCATGGATGTTGTGCTTTAAGGCACGTGAGGGAAAGAGTATCCCTGTTTTAACTTATGAAGCCTACATTTGTGTGAATGCTTAAAAAATACAGGAACTCATTTACTAAGGAGAATTCCAATTTAAGACACCTCAAAAGAATAAGGCCCTAATTATTACTAGAGGTTCAATTTTAGATGATGGTGCAAGCAGGGTTTTGTGCAAGGTATGAAATTCCATTATTGTTTGCTCACAGAGTTCCTTGGGAAAAACATGATAATATTTATTGGGGCAAAAGACTTGTTAAGAAGGCAAAAAATTGAATTTCAGTCCAATGGATGCCAAACTCAAATGTAGAGGTTTGCCTCATGCCTCATGCCCACAGAATTGTTAATATGATTCACAAAGATTTTAAGACTGTTTTGGGACTGCCTGTTTAAAAAAAATCCTTACAAAATAGGGCCGTCTGTGTTCAATGAAAATACATTTTAGCTGGGTTTACATTTTGAATAAACTCGATTATTTGGTAAACAAGACCTTTCACAACTGATGCCATTTGTCACTAATAATAATTTTCTTGTAGAGATACTTTTCAGTGATGCCGTGAGAGTGCCCAATGCCATAAATTATTGAAGTCAGTCCTTATATTGTGGACCATGGTGATTAAGTTCATAGCAACATTTGACACAATTCCTTCCTCAAGACTTGAAGGTACATGGGTTGGTGTTCATCATTTCTGCAAATCCGCTGCTACCTTGTCTAAATAAATGAGTTAGACAGATCCCAGAGTTGATGTCATGAGGAACTGGGGAGGCACCATACATTCCTACTCTGCTCCAAGGCCAGACTGGCGGCACCGGGCATTGGGCTTTGCCCCAGGTGGTTGGAAGGGTGGGGGTCGCTTTTGTTACCGGGGGGCAGTTTTGTAGAAGTGCTGCAGTTTTAAAACACCGTACATGTCCTTGTTTATCCAACAGTTTTCAGGCAACAATATAAGTGCCAAGATAACTCTGGTGATTAATATACCTGCTGGAGAGAGTTCAGAGTTTTGTCTAGCGGCAGTTTTGACTCATCCAAGGTAGAGCAGAGGATTATTAATATGCCTGCTGCACAGATCGTAAACTATGCAGATCACAGAACAGAATTTTATGTGCATAGCTCGGTGGGTTACTGTTAATTGTAATCCAGGTTAAAAAGTAATTTTTTTCCCAGTCTTTCATTATCCTAATTTTGCTAAAAAGGGTTTGTTTGGGTAGAAATAAATTCATATTAGTAGAGTCAACCCTTACCACTGTGTTACGTTCTGAATCCTG
This sequence comes from Calotriton arnoldi, assembly GCA_963921515.1. Lineage (NCBI taxonomy): Eukaryota > Metazoa > Chordata > Amphibia > Caudata > Salamandridae > Calotriton > Calotriton arnoldi. Next base: position 43,863 of record CAWUFW010012234.1, read on the forward strand.
AGTTTGTGCATCCCAGACCAAGGACTCTCCAGTATGGATGACATGTGAATACTACACCTTTTAGCCCCCTTTGTCTTATGTAACATTTTCTTTACACTGATTTGCACATTTATGATTAATTGTCTCTGTATGTAAGATGTAAAATGCACTAACACCCTACTCTAGTATGAGAGGTGCTATAAAACAAATCAAATACAAGTGAGAGAGAGGCTATGGAGAGATGAGAGGCACTGTTGGAGGGTAATAGTGAGGGAATCAATAGAGTCCCAAAAAAGGGCCCGATTCCGATGTCGTTTGGAAGACCCTCCCAGATGCGTCGGAGGCGAACAGTACAACCGACACGTATTGGGAGCCGGTTAAACCAAACAACGCAGTACGATGCACAAAAAGCTTTACTCACCGAACGATACGGTCACTCCGATTCCGTCCTCATAGTCCAAACGAAAAGTCTCCGGAAACGCAGAAAGGAGCCGTCCAAGTCTGATTACAAATGCCGAAGTACGATGCGTACTTCCGATGCGCCGAATCCGTCGCTACAACCAACACGTCAGAGCAGCTGGAAGGGGAGTATTTCAGCACCGATTCGCACCACAACACGATTCCTGCTGAACGAAATGTGCAGCCATGAATCCTATCATTCATGTAGTCCCCATACTCTACCTCTTTGAGCACTACTACAACAGCAACCGACGCGTTTGTCGCAGAAGGCAAGTACGACACCTACCCATACAGCAATGTTGAGTCAATAGCGGGATGGCAACTACCTACAGCAATGTCCAGTGAATATGGGGGTGGCAACTACCTACAGCAATGTCCAGTCAATAGGAGGGGTGGCAACAGCAATGTCCAGTCAATATGGGGGGTGGCAACTACCTACAGCAATGTCCAGTTAATAGGAGGGGTGACAACAGCAATGTCCAGTCAATATGGGGGGTGGCAACTACCTACAGCAATGTCCAGTTAATAGGAGGGGTGACAACAGCAATGTCCAGTAAATATGGGGGGTGGCAACTACCTACAGCAATGTCCAGTCAATAGGAGGGGCGGCAACAGCAATGTCCAGTAAATAGGAGGGGTGGCGACTACCTACAGCAATGTCCAGTCAATAGGAGGGGTGGCAACTACCTACAGCAATGTCCAGTCAATAGGAGGGGTGGCAACAGCAATGTCCAGTCAATATGGGGGGTGGCAACTACCTACAGCAATGTCCAGTTAATATGGGGGGTGGCAACAGCAGTGTCCAGTCAATAGGACGGGTGGCAACTACCTACAGCAATGTCCAGTCAATAGGAGGGGTGGCAACAGCAATGTCCAGTCAATATGGGGGTGGCAACTAACTACAGCAATGTTCAGTCAATAGGAGGTTTGGCAACAGCAATATGGGGGTGGCAACTACCTACAGCAATGTCCAGCCAATATGGGGGGTGGCAACTACCTACAGCAATGTCCAGTCAATAGGAGGGGTGGCAACTACCTACAGCAATGTCCAGTCAATAGGAGGGGTGGCAACTACCTACAGCAATGTCCAGTCAATAGGAGGGGTGGCAACTACCTACAGCAATGTCCAGTCAATAGGAAGGGTGGCAACAGCAATGTCCAGTCAATATAGGGGTGGCAACTACCTACAGCAATGTCCAGTTAATATGGGGGGTGGCAACAGTAATGTCCAGTCAATAGGAGGGGTAGCAACTACCTACTGCAATGTCCAGTCAATAGGAGGGGTAGCAACTACCTACAGCAATGTCCAGTCAATAGGAGGGGTGGCAACTACCTACAGCAATGTCCAGTCAATAGGAGGGGTGGCAACAGCAATGTCCAGTCAATAGGAGGGGTGGCAACTACCTACAGCAATGTTGAAGAAAATATGTGCTTTTGTTGGGGGATACACCATATGTGTATATGCATATGTGGTTTTGTGTGGAAATACACCCATACATGAAGATGCCTAACTTGTTTTGGGGGTAAATCCCCCCATACATGAAGATGCCTAACTTGATTTGGGGGTAAATACCCCCATACATGAAGATGCCTAACTTGATTTTGGGGTAAATTCCCCCATACATGAAGATGCCTAACTTGTTTTGGGGGCAAATACTCTCATACATGAAGAGGCATTTCTTTTGTTTGGGGTAAATACCCCCATATATGATTATGCATATCTGGTGTTTGTGAAAATACCCCTATACAATAAGTTTGATTACCTGGGTTGGGGGTAAATATAAAGCATTAAAAATGGACATGAAAAATGTAACTTCTCTTCCAAAAACAAAATCTTATATCAGTACATGTGGAGTACATGCTGCAGGTATTTCCACATAAACAATCTCACACGGTATTGTCAATGAAAGGTATTCACACATTGTTGCAGAAAAACTAAATGCTAACCTTGAGGAATGGGTAGAGTGGAGATGCAGGTGCAGGTGCACCACAGGGTAACCTGCAGACCATGGTTAAGTAGGCCTTCATAGACAAGCACAATGGACTCACACACTTACACATTCCCAACCAGGACAATGCAACATTATGTCACAATTTCAATGGAATACCATCTGTTCTTTGAATAGAGGCTGCTGGTCAGCCTTTGTGACAGAACCACTATGGTGCACTGCCTTACATGCATTGACAGAGGTAGTGTCATGTTGAACGCACAAACTTCACTTTCAGGGCATGACAGGTATAGGAATTTGGCCTCAATGTAAGGACCTTGCAGGGAGGTAAGTCACAACTGGACAGTCTGACCTACGTACCACATCATTGATCTGCAGCATCCTTCATTTAACTACAAAACATTTGGCCAGTAAAAATATATATGCCATGTTCAAGAGATGATCACAGATTGTGTGTTAATTATATTTTGAGTGCCTGAGCATCATTGTGATCACAATCAGAACATGGGTCAATAGCATGTTTTGTATGCAGGATGAGGGATTTTCATCATCAGGTAGTTACAGTCAGCATGCTAAATTCTAGGGTAATAGCACATTTGACGATAGACCAGGAATAATAATAAACACACATATGTGTGATCACACAGTGAATGCATAAGTCCACCAACACACAGTGGAGAGGTGTGGTGCAGCGGCCAGGGCAGCTGACTTCGGAGCACAGGGTTCATGGTTCAATCCCCGGCTCTGGCGGCAGCTCAGCACCATGTGACTCTGGGCAATAGCTCACTTAATTTCCACTACGGCCCCCAGTGCCTTGAGACCCGTAAGGGTGAGTAGCTGCACTATATAAAAACGGACTTACTTACACACAGAAACATTGCAGGACAACACCACTCTAATTTACTAACAAAAGTAAGACCTTGTGATGCATTTCACACTCTGATCCAAGACTTAATTTGGCAATGTCAACCATGAAATGCAGACCCCACATCTTAAAATACCATCTGTCAAAGTGCACAAACTCCATGTAACATATGCAAAACAAAACTATTCCACTTGTCACACAGTCAACTCTGAAACAAGTTGTTAAACAACAATAATTTTATTAAAAAACAAATTGCTTTATTCAGCAGTAAAATAAATATATCTTTCATCATTATCAAAAGGCCATTGGCCAGTCCATCACTGGTTAGTGTCAATGTGACCTTTGAACATCAGGCCAAAATATTCGTGCCAGCACAATTCCTGCAAGGGGACACCTCCCCTGAGAAGGGCATCTTGGGGGCATGCCAGGCACCAAAGGGGACAAACTATTTGGGACTGGGTTGTGTTTTGGGAGGGATGGGAGCAGGAGGGGTTTCAGGGTCCACTGCAGTAGTGGGGTCTGATGGCGGGGTGTGGGACTCCACTGCAGTGCTTGGCTCCGATTGTGAGGGGGTGCAGCTGTAGTAGGATGGGCAGTTTGAGCTGGGGATGGTGTGGCCTTAACTAATTTAGGGATCTTAAATTTTGTGAGGGGTGAGTCTGAAATGGGGAGGGGAGGTGTCTTTTTGGTGGGTGTTTTAGCCAAGTTTGATGTACTGGGCCTGTCTAGGGATCTATGGGGTGTAGGAGTGGATGCTTTGGATTGGGACAGGAGGGATTTTCTATGGGTAGTTGATGCCTTCTGTTCCTTGGAAGGTGTGGTGGGGCCAGCATATGCTATAGGTATGACATCCTGTAGATACTTCCTCATTTTAGGAGGGGGGTGCACTTCTGTGGAGGGAAAAATTCAATGGGAACAAGGTGGGGAGCCTGGGTTGAGGGTGGTACAGGAGCAGAAAGGGTAGGGGTTGTGGAGGCAGAGGGTTGTGAGGTATGCGGAGTGTCACTGGATGCATGTGCATCGGGTGCTGTCACTTCCTTCGGTGTGAGTGTGCTGTCTGTAGCATGAGTGTGCACGGGTGTGGCTTGTGACTTTTGTCTGTGTGTTTGTGTGCTGCATGTGGATGTTGCAGTGTGTGACTGTGTGTGTTTGCATGTGCTTGGGTCAGGGAGGGTAGTGGGACAGTGGATGAGAAAGAGGTAAGAGGGGGGAGGTACTGCTGGAGGAGAGATATTGCTGCTGTCAGTGTTGAGGCCATTGCCTGATTTGATCTCTGTAGGGCAGACATGTTTGAGTGAATGCCCTCCATGTACGATGACATGTCTGTCAAAAGAGTCGTGTGTGCGTGGAGGACACTCAGCATTGATGTCTGCCCCACAGAGATCTGCCTCAGGAGGTCATTGGTCTCTACACTGAGGGCAGCAGGGGAGACAGGTGCCGGGGGGGAGGTGCCTGGCCCAAAGGATAGTTTGCCCCTAACACGGTTGCGGCCATGGACAGTGGAACTGGGAGCAGCAGGGAGGGTGGAGATTGTAGTGGTGGTGAAGGTGGACTCTGATGTTGTAGATGCAGTCTCTGTGTCCCCCACTACCACATAGGAGTCCTCACCAGGGCTGTGATCTGATTCAGAGGCTGCAGATGTTGTTGCAGATCACTGCCAGTGAGACTCCCCTCACCCTCTCCGTCACTGGGTCCCCCCTCCGATGACTCTTCACTGGACCCAGTTTGACGTTCTGCTCCCACAACATCCGTTGTACTCCCTGTTCCCGTGTCAGCTGATGATGCTGTGACCAAGTAAGAAAAAGATTTACATGAGTCACCCATACCTAGTTGACACATAGCTAAGACACAGATGTAAATAGATATCAGACATCACATTGAGTTGTGCTATTAGCACAATCTGCATTAACAGAAATGGTACTTGTTAGCCTGCCACTTTCACATTGCTCAATGACACATGATGTGATTAGCAACTTTGCAAGTATCAGCATCAAAGTACAGAACAAGAATGTTGACTAATGGAGCTTTTTTTTTTTTTTTTTATAGTTTTATATAGCGCGAACTAGACCAGAGACATCGGGTATCAGAGCGCTTTACATGAGCACCAGTTTCGTTACAGAAGGACACATTAATTTTTTTTAGGCACGGGGAGATTAAGTGATTTGCCCCACGAATCACAGGATGTTGAGCCTCCCTGCCGAGACTCGAACCTGGTTCCCCAGCTCCGAGGTCGACCGCTCTAGCCGTAAGGCTACATCCTCTCCTCTCCTCTTTGTGGCAGGGAATGTTTTGTCTTGTGCTCATGATGGACTTGTGTACTGGTATTAATTTCTCCTCTTCTGCATGTGAGTAGAGCCATCAAAAAGTTGATATGAATCTCAGATGTCATTGAGACATGGTACACATCCTGAAATCATTAGTCATCTAATGTTGAACCATTGGCTAATATGTCACGGCTCACATGTCTACCTTGTCAAACATGCACAATGCATACTCATTGCATGAGTCATGTTACACAGTTCACAGCGATTGATAACGTGTTCAGTAGCTTTGCATACCCAATGTCAGTAGACACATATGAGTGTCATCATGGAGACACCAAGGCAGTGCGCATAGCTGGTCCGACAGGCATGTAGCACACTGTCCTGTGTCATCTATGCACGGTGTCATGTAGCAGAATCATATATATTTGAAGAATGAAAGCAAATAAAGTTTCATAGATGTAATTAATGGTCTACAAATGACCACATCTGAAATTTCGGCTTCCCAATGCCTCAGGCGGAACACCATTCCACTGGCACATCTGGGTGCAATGACTGCATAGATTGTTGTGACTGAACCCATTTCCAGCATGAGTACAGTCAACACTGTTGAACAATCTTGCCTACACTGAACAAGTCCAACATCATATGGACAAAGTCTGACTGTCCCTCGCTTTGATTAAAAAGTATGCACACTTTCTACTGCTGAGATTGCTCATGTCTTACGTACCATGTGGTTAACGAATTTTCAATTGGTGCATATTTTACATCTCAGAATCAGACAGTAATGCAAAAAAACCTTGTTTACCAAACCATCATGTTTGAGTATTCAAGACCATAAGCACACATGTCAACAGTTGTGACTGTGTAGTTCACATCATACCTCAAAAATCAAGACATGTTGCAATCAGTGACAACATGTGTTTGACAATGAATGGCTTGTGATTTCACCATCACATACTTCTACACATGGACTCACTTTTCCAAATGTCTGTATGTTTTGACATGACATCATGGGAAGGACATTGTGACATGTGAGCCGAGTTACCCTAGCTGTGAATGTCCCCTGGGATACATGTGATCACAATTGGCAGCACGTCAGTGAAAAATACCTTTGCACACGGACCAAGATGAACCAATCCATGTCTCTACATGGAGAAATCCTTTTTCACAAAATGTTTAGCATGTGATTTGCAAAATTGGAATCACCTATCACAACATACTTCAATGATTTGATCTGACCACTTTGAGAACAGGATCACACATCAGTAGATGTGCAGACACTTGTAAAGCCATGGGATTCATGCTGAAACTCATACACATGTCTTGTGTAAATTATTAAGCACGCATGTGCATGTCAACACTGTTACAATCCCAGAACATGACTAATTCACATTTCCCTGATGACCTGTCATCTATTGCTCCATCTGCTTTTTTCATCTAGTGCGAATGCCTGCATGTTTGGCAGACTTACAACCACTAAAAGTGCCATCAAGCTCAGATCACAAAACCTGCCGGGATAAAGATAGAAATGCAACATGTAAGGGACTCACCTCCTCCTTGCTGCTGTTGGGCCTTCAACTGCCCATCCAGGTCAGCGAAGACCACCGCTATGATGCGTTGCATGTGGGGGGTCAATCTTTGCCGGCCGCCTCGTTTGCCCAGTTATGACAGGCCCAGCTGGACCTAGGCAATCTTCTTGGCCCAGCCACGAAGGTCCTGCCACCTCTTGCGGCAATGACGATCACGATGATATGCGACCCCCATGTCACGTACCTTCTTGGCGATGGTCAGCCACATTCTGTCCTTCTCATGGGAGTTGACCTGTAAGGATGACATGGTGATAGTCCCTTAGTCCACATGCGTCATGTGTCTCTATCATACACTAATATACCTAGCTCATTACATGTTTTAACAAATAACTAAGGGTAATGCATGTGGCATCATGTGCATCAGTCATGTGTACAATCTAATCTCTGTCCCATTTGGGACAGTGATGACATGTTTGCCCCAGGACACACACTTCTACAGCAGTGTGCCTGTCAAAATCAGTTCCAGACACCCAGTTATATTTTAAAATAGCATAAATTAATAACTCTGATAGAGATTCCTACTGCCAGTAATGCACAGTTGTCACACATGTCCAAGGGCAATGCACTGTCAATTTCACTCACTCAGTGTGTCCAGCAGGGTCTGATTCTCCTCCTCAGTTAAACCTAGGGCCCTGGGGTGTGTCCTTGCCATTGTGGCTACCAGAGGATGTTGTCACAGCAGCAGAGAGCTGGGGAGGTGCAGGAATAAAGCAGGTAGTGCTGGCAAGTGAAGTCTCTAGGGAACAGACAGACTTATATCTAAACAGCAGAGGCGGTCTCAAATACATGCATCAAAAGTGATAGGTTTGCGACGCTCGCATTGTACGAATCGGGCCAATGCATTACTTTACTAGCAAACGACACCCCTACCGCGATGTTCAAACACTCTTCATGTGATCTCTTTTGAAATGGATACATTGGTGATGTGAGGTAACAGAGTCGTTTTCCTGGCGCTGAAGAAATGAGTCAAAACACGCGTCGCTCACCATGCCAACAAACAGCCAATGGCTGTGACCGAATCGTTTCAGATGCGGAGGACGCGTAATTTGAATACTCACCTGCGTCTTTCACCATGACAACCAATGGCTGTGAACGAATCGTTTCGGATGTGGAGGACGCGTCCTTTGAATACTCACCTGCGTCTTTCACCATGACAACCAGTGGCTGTGAACGAATCGTTTCGGATGCAGAGGGCGCGTCCTTTGAATACTCACCGCGTCTTTCACCATGACAACCAATGGCTGTAAACTAATCATTTCGGATGCGGAGGACGCATCTTTGAATACTCACCCGCATCTTTCACCATGACAACCAATGGCTGTAAACGAATCATTTCGGATGCGGAGGACGCGTCCTTTGAATAATCGGTCGTCAGAGCACCCACAGCTGTGAATGATGTATCTTAGTACAGTACATGTGTGTATGCACATTATACATAAAAAAATGAGCTGTACATTAATGAGACACACTCCCATGAGGAGTTAACCTTAAGGGACACATGCCACACTGTATAATTTGCATGTAAAGCATGTCTGGATTGGAAGTGCTGTTTTCTGCGTTGTATTGGTCACAGTGAACATCATTTTATGTGTGGCTGTACATGTGCAATCTTGCCTTGGCACTGCATTAGTGTCCTGTATGACCAATTGCATAATTTAAAAATTTCAGACTGTAGATGTCTGTGGTGTCAGTAATGGCTAAGGATTTTAACATTGGATGATTGGACAGTGAAATCATTATGCATGTTCATCTGGTTTGTACAATGTGAATTACTAGTTTATCTGTGTGCCCCACACTGCAGTGTATGATATTGTTACCTATTTCTAAATCCACTACATTGAAAATAATCTGTGTATGTGAATTTATGTGTAAATTAGACATAAATGAATGACAGTGCCCAACCTGTGACAGTGTTGGGCATGACTGTGTATTTGAGATGATGTGTATATCATGTGGTCCACATCTCTTGAATGACATGTTCCTATTCAGTCTTTTTAAACACATTAAAGTGACATATTTTCACTATTGATCCTTGGAATATGTGCTGTTTGCAGACAATCATGATGTCAGACACTAGTGACTTATACATTACACCACTATAATTGCTGTGTCACCATACCCTGATAACATGTCTGTGTATGGTACTGATGCTGGCATATGTATATAAGGAAAGTTTTTGATAATTAAATAATGTATTTGAAGGATCTGTAGGTTCAGTTGTGTTCACATTTCATGTTCCCTTTGTCTCTAAGCATGTTGCATGGTACAATGTGACTTGACAACAACTGTGTTCATACTCTACACATAGGTATCGCAGACGACCTGTTGTCCACAGGCCCTTTCCAGACTTGGCACCAATGGAAGAACGTGACACCATCAGGAAGTACCGCTTCACAAGGCCAATCATTGAAGACTTGACTGCGCAGTTGTCTCCTCATCTACAGTCTGGTCGGCCATATCCAACTGCACTGACGGACAAAGTGAAGGTTATGGCAGCTTTACATTTCTTTGCCACCAGTACATTTCAGTACACAGTGGCAACATCTGGTGGGATGTCACAAACCATGTTCAGCTGTGTTCTGCGAGATGCTTTGGCTGCATTGATGAATTTTCTGTGCCAATACATAAAGTTTCCAACACCTGGAGAATTTGGAGACATCAAGGGTGCATTTTATGCATTGGGACAGTTGACCCATATAATTGGCTCCATTGATGGCACCCACGTTGCATTGGTGCCACCACAGGCTCATGAGGTAGTGTATCGTAACCGCAAACATTACCACTCAATAAATGTCCAGGTGGTTTGTTTGGCAGACATGTCCATCTCAGACGTCTGTGCACGTTTCCCTGGATCTGCACATGGCGCTTACATCATGAGGAACAGTGCCATCCCCCGTTTGATGTCACAGGCAAACATGACCGTGCTTGGCTTGTTGGTAGGTGATGTGACATATGTGTGCTGTGCTGTGTGTCGATTGTATGTCTGATAATGCTCTTTCACCCAACTACAGAATCTAATTTTCTGTTTTCAATGTAGGAGACTCTGGGTACCCCAACCAATCTTGGTTACTGACGCCACTACGTAACCCAGTCACCCCTGCTGAAATGCGGTATAATGAGGCACATGGTAGAAGCCGACGAGTCATTGAGCGTACTTTCAATCTCCTGTAGACAAGGTTCTGCTGTCTCGATCGGACGGGTGGAGCCCTACAATATGCACCGTTGAAGGTGTGCAACATTATCACTGCTTTCTGCATGCTCCACAACCTGGCTATACGGAGGGAAATTCCACTTATACAGGACGATGGAGACCAGCATCCACCAGCGAGGGAGGATCCTGGACTGGGACATGACGACAGTGGGGATGTTGATGATGGCGTGGATTTGAGGCAACAACTTATCAACAACTTCTTCACATGAGTGTAGGTATGCAATGAAAGTAGGGGAGTAACCCCAAGTGTTTGCTGCTGTGTTGCTGGTACACAATGAGTATGTATGTTTGTGAGTGTATAACAATTGCCATGATGTTAGTTGTATGATAAGTGTTTGTGAGATGGAAAAGTTGAGATATACAGTGTTTCTGTGAATCAAAGATAATGTACACACTGACAATCTTGTGCTTCAGCTGAAATTTTTGTAAAAATTAAAGAGGCTTAGTCCTGCGTGCCTAACTCTGTTCTATGTTTCTCCTTACCAGGGTACTTGGCCGTGTCAACCATGCAATTTGTGACCTCACAAAACACCTGATGATGTGACCTACTCCAACATTGGACTTGTTTGTAAATCCATGGCACGCTATTCCTTTTGGACTGATGGCCATTTTTCTTCACTTTACACCTTTTTCTTACTGTGTGATGTCCATTGAAATTGGGTTAATGCGCCAGGTTGTGTCAGGGAAATAAACCTATGATACACAATGATTTGTGCCTTGTGTGTTTTCACACATCCAAAGTTTTTTTTTTTAGCTAAACATGCTCCATGATGCACTGTTATGCTAAAAAAATGTTTGTTTATTGTGTTTGAACATGGTGGTAGCATTTTAAGCAATATACTTGCATTGCATCTGTAACATGTCCTGCGGGTTGCGCCATGACCTGGTTGTGTCCATCTATCATGTTGTGACAATGTACATATACTCACAAGACAGTAATGTACTCCTTCAAAGTGATGTGTTACCAAAGTTGTGCACACTTGCTTCTTTGCCTTTTTCAACATCATTACAGTTATTACATTAGTTATTCAAAGTAACGACATTACCAATTTTTTTGGGTGCAGAGTGATTTATTTGAGTGCATAATGTGAAGATATCAGTGCACATCATGGTGATATCATCAACAAACCAAACAAACGTATATAAGTGCAGATAGTAGTTGGTAGTGTTTGTAGATGAGATATTCCAAAGTAGATGCACAGTTATGTGAGTCCATAGTCCAACTTAGACCCTCCAGTCAATGTGGGAGAGTTCTGTGACAGTCAACAAAGTGAATGGTTGGCACACAATGGAGGATATCAGGAGCAGGTAGATCACTTCCTGAGTGTGATGCGTATACATCTGTCTCTCACCGTTTCTTCTTTGGACGACCGACTCCACGTTTTTCAGGGGACCCTTAGGTGCAGGCAACTGCGGTGCAGGTGTCTCTCCGCCAGAGTCCACATCCCTCCCTGTGGCTGTTGCAGATGTTGTTGCAGTGGATGTGGTAGGCACACAGGGAGGTGTGGAGATGTTGGTGGCAATCTTGCGGAGGGAGGTGGCAATGTCCCTGTACACCTCAGTCTGTTCATCCATTTTTGACATAAACCTGTCCAGTTTTTCATTTTGGGCTGCTTGCTGCTGTTGCATAGTCCTGAGGATTCCTATGACCTGGCCCATCTCTCCTTGTGAATACTCAATGCATTGAGGATTCTGGAGAGGTTTTGGATCTCCACATCATCGGCACCAGCTGCATGATGTTGCCGATCCCCACACCTCCCACCACCCCTACCCACCCGAGCAGGACCAGTTGGTGCTGGCACAGTCAACACGGAGCCTCCTTCATCGTTGTCATTGGTATTGTTGGGTAACTCAAGAGTGCCCTGTGTTGCTGTGCTATTGGTGGTCTCCTGGGATGCTGTGTCTGTGTGGGTAGGGGTCAGCTGGGTGTTGGCAGCTGAGGCAGGAGTGGTTGCAGAGGATCAGTGTGTTAGCGCCACTGGTGCTGTGGGGTGACCCATGCCAGAAGGGCCAGGTCTGTCGTCGTCATCAGAAGAATGATGAGAGTCATCAACGCCGGAGGGCTCTTGGTCGATAGGAGTCTGGGCCTGGCTGTCCTGGATGGTTCCAGTGGTGTCCTCAGCTGGCCCTGTAGGTACAGACATGACACAATGACTGATGTGAATGTCTACTGCCCCTCAAATCAGACACATTACATAGGCTGACTAAATCTCATGATAAGTAACTGTAAATAGATTTTACTCCTTCATCCATGATGCAGACATATTTTTGTGATGACTCTATTTTTGAGACAAGAGGGGATTGATGGACATGTCCAGGTATGTGCATCAATGGGCCTGTTGTGTTTAATTCACGTTGCATGTTGGAAGACATTGACTGGTTATTGACACCCTGTGAATAACACAGGTGTGTTTAGGTTGTCCACATATTTACTTTCACAGTGAGATACATACACATTCTTGCCCTTTGTGTGTACTCTTTTTGGGCCTGTGTACTGGTCTTAGTACATGTGTTTAGCAGTCACATTGGTGTGTCTGCCTACACACTCACATTCTGTTAACTTAGCCTGATAGGTGTGGGAATGGAGTGATTGAGGTGCTTCTTGTTTTCATCTCATTCTACACATGTGAATGGCTGTGAGTAGGAAAATTGTGTGACAGTTTAACTTTGTGTCTACACAGATCATGTACTTTGTACATTGACTCCATGGTGAAATGATTTCACATTCTTACCTTTGTGCCATTTTGTAGCACAGAAATATGATTAACTGATGTTTGAGTGATTGTTGTATATTTGTGAAACTTACACCCCTCCTCCCACCCAGCCCCACCATGCCACACGGAAGAGTGTTGTGCAGCCAATGTTTGTGAGTGTATGTGAAAGATATGTGTCTATGTTGGCTGGTCTTTGTGGCACATAGGCAGATGTGGCAGTTGTGATAGGTTCCGACAACATTCCCCAGTGTCTGCCATCTTACAAGTACACATGAACTCACAGAGAGATAGACATAGCCCACAATGAAGTGGTTGTGCTGTGTGTGTACAAGTGTTTGATGTTATTCCAAGTCCCATCAGTACCACTCCTACATACACCTTCATGCCCAGTGCTAACAGGCAACCAGGACATGAGCTTAGCTCACAGTGTGTCCAAATGTAGTGGTCGGCTGTCTGGCACTGGGAACTTGTTTCTGACTTGTAGACAACTTGCCTCATGGCCTTGTGCACCACACAGCATGCCACAGTCTCTGCCATTTCATATTAGTATGTCCACTCACTGTCAGGTAATCACGTTTTTTAGTGGTCTTATATGGCTGTTTCGGCAGATGAGTGTTCACAATGGACATACATCCCATCAGGCCATGTACTACGCACACTCTTTCTTGCATGCAAATGCAGCACAAATGGAACTATGGTTTCCTGCAAGTGTGTGGATGTGTACTGACAACTCTGGCGGACACTGGTACCTGGTGTTTTAAGTCAATGTTGCTATTTGTTGATAAGTCAGACACCAGTGCCCCGTGTCATGCATCCTGCTAGTAAAGTCAAACTCACTGTGTGTACGCTTAGTTCATGTTGGTCTGTTTGTGATGTTGATGAAGGTATATGTTGTCCACTGCCTGATGTGATTAGTAGGATTTAGAAATGCTCCTCCTCCCAGCAGCCCAGCACAGTCCTCTATGACTTTGGCTAACTGGCAGTGATGGTAAGTGTTCTGACAAGGCTGCAGACATTGGTGCATGGTGGTAAATGTGAATGAAAATCCCAGAAAAGACCTTGTGCAGAAAACACCATGCACCAGTGTCAGGCATCTTGCTGTTGCACTTCCATTCACTGTCAGTTAGGCATTGTCCCAGGTAAAGTGGTGGTTCGTGGTGGATGTAGTATTGTTTAACATTACTCCAACTCCCACCAGGCTCTGTCCTTCACACACTCTTCCCACACAGTGAAAACAGACCACATGTCAGAAGGTTTTCCGTGCGGTGATTGGGAATAGATTGAGATGTGTGACACTTGTGCCTGGTGTCTGATTATTGTAAAAATCCAAACAGGGACTTGAGTTAAAAACACCAGTCCACATTGTCAAACATCTTGTCAGTACATTGCTACTCACTTACAAGTAAGGAGACTTTTTGTTAGGCTAGTTGGGCTGGTTGGGAAGATTGTGTGTCTGACAAGATCTGATGTGAGTTGTACCCGTTGCAAATACACCTACTCCCACCCAGACATGCTGACTCCTGTGTGCCTATATTTACCTCACAGTGTGGGTAAATGTACTGGCAATGTGGCTGGTACTGGTGCATGGTTTTGGACATGAATGCAACTCACATCATGGACCTGAGCTCCAAACACCATGTAACAATGTCAGACATCTTGCTAGTCCACTTCCCCTCACGGTGAGTGTGGCTCAGGCCAGGTGGAGTTAGCTAGTCTGGATGGGAGGAGTAGTCTTTTCAATGGCTACAAATGGCATAAGGCCCTGTCCTACGTACACCTTTTCACCCACATCAAACAGACCAGCATGTACAATGCTTACCTCATTGTGATACAAATTGTCACTGACGTATACCTCACACTGGTGCATGTTAGACTTAACTGCAAAACACATCAAGGCTTTCTGCTCCAGACACAATGCAGCAATATCAGACATCTTGGCAGCACATTGCCACTCACTGTCAGGTAAGCAGAGTCCCATATATGCTATTTTGGCTATGTATGAAGGTGTGTGGAGGTCAGAGCATGATGGTAGATATGGTCATGGCAGATACTCCTCCTCACACCCAGCACAACCGGCTCATCAGTGGCAATGGCTACCTGACAGTGAATGTAAGTGTACTAACAAGATGGCTGACACAGTTCCATGATGTTTTGTGCACAGGGCCTTGCTGGAAGTTGGTTTCAAGATCAACACTATGCAGCAGTGTCAGCCACCTTGCCAGTACACTTCTCCTCACTGTGATGTAAGCATATGCCCAGGGGAGTTTGCATGGCTGGGTGGGTGGATGAGTGTTTTCAATGTCTACAAGTCACATGATGCCTTGACCCACACAAACCTTCCCACACATCAGCAAAAGGATACCTGTAACTCTGCTTCCCTGACAGTGAGTGGGAATGTACTTGCAAGTTGTGTGACACTGATGACTGGTGCCTATGTGTCCACAAGCAGTGCGTAGTTGTACAGGCAGATGTCACCAGTGTCAGCCATTTTGTCAGAAGATTTCTAATCACCATCAGGTATCCATGGTTCTTGGTGGTCTGTTTGTGCTGTTTGTGAGGAGGAGTGTTTGCCATGACTACATCTGTCATCATGCTCCATACTCCACACACCTTCCTACACATCCTAAATATCTTAACTGCGAGTCTACTTTCCTGACAGTGATTGGCAATGTGCTTCAGAGATGTCTGACACTGGTGACAGGTGTCTGATTTGTCCACTACTCAACAACAGTGCCTTCGACTCAAAGCATAAGTGTGCAGGGCCAGACACCTTGCCAGTACATTATAATTGACTGTAATGTAAGTTCATTTAAATGTTGTCTTGTTGGTCTGTGTGTGAGGATTAGTGTTTGCACTGACTTCCCCACCCATCATGCCCTGTCCTACACACACCTTCACAGCCAGCACTGACAGCAGACCAGGATCTATGCTATCCCTGGTGCTGAATGGAAACTGTACTATCAAGATGTCTGACACTGGGTAGTGGTGTGAGAAACACAAGGCCATGATAGGAGTTGTGGACAACTCTAACACCATACACAAGTGTCAGACATCCTGCAAGTACACTTCCAATCATTGTCAGGACACCACTCTTCCTGGTGGCCTTGTTGGTCTATATGTGAAGGTGTGTGTGTGGGATAGAGCCTGATAGGTGATGTTGTCAGTGCAAATACTCCTTCTCCCACATTACCCAAACAGGTCATCTGGCCCTATGTCTACCTGACAGTGAATGGAAATCTAATGTAGAGTTGTCTGTGACTGTTGCATGTAGTTTGACTTGACTACAACTCCCATAAGGCCTTGTTCTCCAGACAGCATGCAGCAGTGTCAGCCATGTTGCTGGTACTTTTACACTGACTGAGAGGCTTGCATAATCCCAGTATGTCTGTGTGGGCAGTGTGTGTGTGGAGGAGTGTTTGCAGTGACTACAAGTCCCATGGTGCCTGTGGCCAGACCCACCTTCGAAGGCATCCCAAACAGACTACCTGTGACTGTGCTTTCCTGTGAGTGAGTGGAAAAGTACTGGGCCAAGATGTCTGACACTGGTGCGTGTAGTTTGACTTGACTACAACTCCCATCAGACCTTGTTCTCCAGACAGCATGCAGCAGTGTCAGCCATGTTGCTGGTACTTTTCCACTGACTGTGAGGCTTGCATAATCCCAGTATGTCTGTGTGGGCTGTGTGTATGGAGGGGTGTTTGCAGTGACTACAAGTCCCATGGCGCCTGTGGCCAGACCCACCTTCCCAGGCATCCCAAACAGACTATCTGTGACTGTGCTTTCCTGTGAGTGAGTGGAAAAGTACTGGGCCAAGATGTCTGGCACTGGTGCTAGTTGTTTGGAGCAGATGGCCTATCTGTGAGTTTTTGAGAAGTATGTACATGGTTATAGTTTGTTGCATTATCAATATATTTTGAGTTATTTTTGTATAAAATATGACATACGCATCACATGCTATTAGAATCTAGTACATTTTGTAATTTTAAACTGGCCTTAGTTTAACTGTATCCTTTGAAGTGCTGTCTCTAGAGGTTTGATTAAAGCTTATTTGAATGTGGATTGTGTACTCACCAGACTCTTGTGATCCTGGGATTCCATAGACGCCCTCCGGCAGAAGGATGTCACGCACCTTCTCCTCCCAGGATGTGAAGTGGACAGGTTGTGCAGGAGGGCCACCGCCAGTCTGCGGGCTTTGGAAATGTTCCCTGGCCATCATCTTCTTGACCCTCCTTCGCACATCATAGTACCTGGTCCTGATATCTTCCATTGTGCGCAAGCAAGGCGCTTGAGCATTCACCTTGTTAACTATCCTCTCCCACATCCTATTTCTCTGGGCAAGGGGGGTCTGTTGGACTAGGTTACCAAATAACTGTGGCTCTACTCTGACAATCTCATCTACAAGCACTTCCAACTCCTTATCAGTAATACGTGGATGCTTCCTTTTGGACATGGTGAGGGAGAGCGTGAAGGTGCGGGTGAGTGTGGATGTGAGTGTGAATCAGCAAAAAGTTGTGTGCATATATGTTTTTTTATTGAAATGATATCTGTGCTGGGTGTGTGAGTGTGAAAGTGTGTGAGGCAGAGAGCAAGGAACGTCTGGCGCAAGCTCCTTGGGAGTATTGGCATTTGTGGCAAAGGATCATGGTCATGGTGTTGGCCCTTTATGTAGGTGCATTTGTGGGTGTGGTTTTAATTATTTATTTATTTTGATTTGTCAATGCTTTATTTGGGTGTTTTTGACTCACCCCATTAACATTTCATACACGGACTGACATGTTTCCGTAACCGATTCTCCTGCAACATCAACTCACTGCGTGTTGATACGAGTCCGACTCGTGACCGGCATGCAAATGTTGAACGTTTACAAACGTGGCGGTTGCATCAATGCGGTTTAGAGAGCCTTCGTTCGGAATGATAGCGTTCCGTACGATTTGGTTGTGTTTCACATGGGATGCATCGTACTACATTAAAAGGAGGGCTCGCGGTCGAGTCGTACGGAAAGCATTACAAATCCGAGTCAGTCGGGATGCTTTCCGCACGACATCGGAATCGGGCCCAAAGTTCACTGTATCCCGGTGCACTGTAAGGTCATCATTCACTATACTTTAAATACCAATACAATTGAATATATAATGAAAAATGTGTTTTAGAATGCATCATTTTGTGGCAATTTTTCTTTTGGGGAGAGAATCCCCCCAAGCCGCCTTGTAGTCGTCAGGCTCACTCTCTAAGCTTGCTCGCTATGCAGCGTATGGGGGCTAGTCTGACAAAATTTGCCAGGGCCGCTTTGAGTTCCCAGTCTGCTCTACGTCATAATCATGGATATCTAATTAAAACTCCAAACACCTGCACACGTACATAGAGATGACAAACACATAAACCTAAGGATGTCATTTGCATTAATTATTCCATACATGAAAAAATCTTAATTGGAATAGAGTGGGGCTGGGTGGTGCAAACATTAAAATCCCATACAACAGAGATTCTAGATTTTAACAACATTACCTACTGAATACCAGTTCAGGCCTAAAAAATAAAACTAGAAGCAAACAGTAAACCACCGCACTATTCACACATGCAAAATCTGTAGGCTCCTAGATTGAAAGAGGATAGTGACTAGAACTCTTGGTTAAAAGTACAGCAAATGCAAGATACATTATGCGGCCCCTTATTCACAATTGAGTCTCCTCAAATGACATCCTCTCAGTAATTAGGAAACTTATAGTTCTGAGATAGGCAAAGTCAATAGGCAACCAACAGTCACTCACATGCCACACATTTCCAAAATAAAGTAGCTAAACGTGCAGCATATTCTCAGGTAATCACTGCCAAATTCATGTCTTAACATTTCTTGTGTTGATATGATGAATCCCCTTGATGAAATATAGAACTTCTTGATGCTTGGGGGACCAATTTGTGCTTTAAATAGATTGCTTTAGCCTTCTTCTAAACTACCACAAGCAAATCTGCACAACCTTAATAATTTCACACTTTGACAAAACTTCCATTCCTAATAAACACATTTGAAAACTGTTTAGATACAAAGCTCAATCACTATATAGTCGAAAATATATTCAGCAACTTTCCATTCGGATTTAGAGACAGTTATAGTAGAAACACCTCCATGCTGCAAATAGTAGACCATGCATCCTGGATAATATTGAGTAGTGCTTTCCTATGCTTGTAGACCAATCGGTCATGTTGGATATGGGTATTTACTACACTCTTCTAAAGATCCTCAAAGAAGGAAGGGAAATGGTAATGGGATGAATGGTCCTCCGCTGAATCTTTTCCTACACAAAAAAATCATAACCCTCAAATAAAAAAGCAGCACCTTTTGAAGACTTCCTCTCATAGACATGGTGCACCTATGGATCCATTCGGTCATCTATTGAGTTCAAACTTTGCATTGATCTTTGGCACACTTCTAAACCTTTATAACATCTATTACAGCTTAGAAACTAATTACACTTCGCTGTACAAGAAACTCTTCTACTAGAGTTACATCTCACCCCTGACTCAGATTCTTGGTGATATGCGCTCTTGATTGGTCTTCCACCAACTCATCCAGAAAAAGAACACTTTCTGCAGATATCTCGTCGTTATTTTTAGGTGTCTCCTAGGCAGTACTTGTGCTGTCTCTTCAAGACATGTTGCATCTAATCTGTGGGCTAGGAGCACGCCCATCAATTTCTGTTCATTTGAAATGCTGGTTTTTCATTGGTGCATTGATTGTATTTGTCCCTCCTTTGAGTGCTTGTTTCCCTTCCATGTCTCCTGGCCCTATTACATGGACTCATTCCCACCTGTCGATTTATGGTTGTTTGGCGTACTATTTTTGTCTTTCTTCTTGGTTCATGAGTGAAACGTGCAGCTGGTGGAATTAGGAATGTGGGTGAGTGGGGACAAACAAACTTTTTTAAATTAAATGCTTTTGTTGAGAGTGAAACACGCTCAGCTGGTGGCATTAGGAAAGCAGGGACAAACAACATTTGTGAAATTTAAGATTTTGTAGCCCATGCATCTTTTGTAGGATCAGCACACGTGGCTTCTGCTTGAGAAGCACAACCCCCACAGGTGGAATTTGCCCAGTACTCTTAGCTCACCTCCACTCTTAGAGGATTCAATCTTTCTGTGCTTTGAGAACAAAACACACTCAGCTGGTGGCATTAGGAATGTGGGTGAGTGGGGACAAACAAACTTTTTAAAATTAAATGCTTTTGTTGAGAGCGAAAAACACTCAGCTGGTGGCATTAGGAAAGCAGGTGAGCGGGGACAAACAACATTTGTGAAATTTAAGATTTTGTAGCCCATGCATCTTTTGTAGGATCAGCACAGGTGGCTTCTGCTTGAGAAGCACGACCCCCACAGATGGAATTTGCCCAGTACTCCCAGCTCACCTCCACTCTTAGAGGATTCAATCTTTCTGTGCTTTGAGAGCAAAACACACTCAGCTGGCGGCATTAGGTATGTAGGTGAGCGGGGACAAGCAAAGTTTTGAAAAGTAAATGCTTTTGTATCCCGTTCGACATTTGTTGGATCAGCATGCAAAGCTTCTGTTTGAGCAGCACGACCCCCGCTGACGGAATTTGCCCAGTGCTCCCAACTCACTTCCACTCTTAGAGGACTCTTTGAAACGTGAGTATTCCAAAACATCTATTTTCAGTATAGGTATCTTTCCCCCAGTTCCAGTTGATTCCACGTCAAGTGTGATTGAAAACAGCCCTGTAAATCGTGTTTTTTCTTGCACACATGTGAAATCCAAGCAGCAGTTCCTGGAGTCAGTGTGGCCTAGTGCATCACTTACATGCAAGATGCCCAGAAGCAGGTCAGTGGACAGCAGTGTGTCTGGGTTGCTGGGAGCCTGGGTGGGTGGTTCGGGGGCAGATGGAGAGGGAGGTACACATAGACAACATAGGAGCTGTATGGGTGGGGTGAGCAAGGCAGAGAGAATCTCTGGGCTTTGAAAAGCAACAGCAAGCCTTCCTGCTCGAGTGAGGAATCACTGGTAGAAGGATGCCTCGATTCTCAAGGGAAGCCTTGTTCGGTGATCTCTTCCAAACTGGTGCCTCTTCGTGGGCAGCATGTTATTACTGTAGTGCACGGTGTGATTAAAAGTAGCTAATGTTATTTTTTACCTCCTTTTAGTTGACAAAACTAATATTTATAGTGTTGCCATCCACGAGAAACATAAATAACACAAGGGTGTAGTGTGGTTGCAGGCATAAGCCTACAATTGTGTTATAACCACCCAGTGAGGTATATATAAGCGTGTGTTCTCTCCATCTTTCCCGATAATATTAATAAGGCCCAATAGGTGGCATTAGCATAGATGTTTTTATTTGCATGTGTCCATCCCGATAAAATATTATTTTTGTAATACTGCTTCTAAAAAATTGAAAGGGCACGCTCTTTCATAGTCTGTTTTTGTTGTGCATTTTTCACAGCATAGGCAAATAACACCAGGGTCATCTGGTGGGCGGGTATTAGAAAAACTCAGAGGTCTCGAAAACACCCAAACGTACACCTCCCCATTGTCACAAGTGAATTCGCTAGACATAGGGAGACTTTTCTTTTTTACCGTTCATAGGTCTGTCTTGGTTCATTCATGAAAATATACTAGTTTGGTCTGTTAACAACAGAGTATCCGTTTCTGACCATTGTTTAATTACAGGAGAGGGTTTTGCTTTATTTGGTGGCACCGTAAAGGTTCATCCACCCCATTGCTGACAAACCTCCTCTTGAGGAATCTGTTGTCCATTTCAGTGGTGATAGCCTAGATATGACAACCCTCGCATGAGACAGTCAGTTGACAAATGACAGATAAACAAGTTCTTTTTGCTGTTCTGGTGCAGCACCCAGAAGTAGACAAATACTTGCTTAACACATGTGCCTTAAGGTGCACCATATTCCAAGGCGAAGCTTTGGTTCATTTCAAAACCAATGTTGTATACCTTGGCCAGATGATATTCTGAACAATGTTTAGAAATATACTGATATAAATAGACAAATAAGGCGGGGTGGTTGCCCTTCCTGTACCGTATTGGCTGAGTCAGACTGTTTAGATATCATTTGGCCATTTGGAACTCAGGTTTCTTTTAGCATTTTCCTTCTGATTTATTGCAGAAGTAGAAATACATCATAATGCTGTAGTTATAAGTGTGTTTTCAGAAAGAGGGGTTGTGTCTTATAGTGATTGGTCTGGGACCCCCATTTGAAGGCCTTGAGACCAGGCCTTTAAACTATATCTTAAAATGCCAACTTTATTTACTTTTCTAGTAACTTTTAAAAGTCTCTTACAAAAAAGAAATGCACCCGGTACTTGCCTCTTGAAAGGCAATATTTAAACAGGATATGGATCACAAATGCCATATGGTGATTAGGTAAAACATGCAGCATAAGGCATGCAATGTATAGATGCACCTAATTCACAGTCCAGATTGTCAGAATAAAGGTAGAATAGATGTAAGGCTGTTGTAGCGACATTAGACCCATTTACTTTGTTTCTCTTTATCTCTTAAACCTGCACCTCAAATTCATTTGCTTGGTCCTAAGATGGATCTTGAATCGTACTGAGAGGGGTCAGATATGGGGCATCCAATCCAGTTATCCAATGAGGACCAGGAATTCGATAACTGTCCTACAAACTCTCAATTAGATTCTTATATATAACTCTCGGAAATAAACTATACAAGTAAATTATTATTACTGCTAGACTAAATCTCCTGAAGAAATTCAGTTGGACTAAAATCATACAAATCAATAATTCAGTTGGAACTATACAGAATAGTAACATTAGAATCTGATGACCAGAGATCTCTCTATTAGAATTCCCATCCCTCATTAATGTTGAACCTGGAATGTACAATCAATTGTTGACAGACTCATCATGGAAAGACAGAAACAGGTTGGGGGTGGTTAGATGTTATAAGTAATTTTAAGGAAAGTAAATACATCAATAACAGGCATCTATATTTGGAAGTGCAGAGTAATCAAATAAAATTCTTGTGGGCCATCAACTACCAAGGCTCTAGGAGAGTTCAGGAAAGGCGTGAACCATAGCAACTCAAAGGTTCTTTCCCATGAGGGAAAGGATTCTGGGAATAACGCACACAGCATATGCGCCAGCCAAGGAAAGCCAGCAGAGTCAGCAAAGAAATGGATAGTGTCCCTCAGTCCGCAAAGGTGCCAGATCTCCAATAGAAGGAAAAGTAAGACTATCTCCTTTCTCCGTTCCACAACATATATTAATTTCCTTAAGTTCCAGGGTGACACCTCCTGAGTCACCTCTCCTGGTCAGACCACTCAGTCCATTGGTCAGTTTGTATAGGGTGATTGTCATGCAGCATAAAGAAGACACATTTTGTAGGAATATAGACGGTGCAAAATATGTAAGCTGTCAGGCCATCCAGTAGAAGTATACTCTTCAACAAAGATCCCTAGTAAAAGGCATATGAGCGAAGTCGAAAGGACAGTTTCTCAGGCAGATTTTCCCAGAATACCAGGAATTCTGTCAAATGGTCCTCGTATGCAAGTGGGAACTCTAGCAATAAAATATCATTTCAATTCACTTTGTGATTTAAAAACACTTTCCCATGGGAACGAAGTCGAGCAACAAGTAAAAAATGCGTGCAAGCAGGCAGACCTGTATTGAATTTATGCTAATATAAACAGAATATGAAGTATTGAAATATACATTTTAACTGAAAAATATGACATTCAGATATTGTTTCAACTTAATTGTTCTTAATAAGTGGACAAATTTCATAAAAAATTACATGTGTAACTGTAACGGATTACTGCATTTTCATGTACCAACGTGTAAAATAATTTCAAAACATAAATTATTTATCTCGTTTCTAGTAATTCTCATTAATACGTATATGAAGATTATTCTCTGAAAGGTTCAGAGCATTTGGAATTTGTATAAACGTGCAGCATCATTTTCTCTCTTCTCACTTGGTGCAAATTTTAACATGAGCTAAGAGAGAGTTGAAACAAAACTTTTCAATAAACATTCATAATGTCATCTAATTTACATTTAGTTTCATTCATTCTTCATATACATAATTAATTATAGAAAATGGTTAATGAAACCTCAATAACACATGAGCCATCACACTCAGATTTCTATTACACATTAAAATAATATTAATGACACTTTGTAAAACATGAACCTATGTTATTCAAACGAACATTTTTCGTCAAGTCTACACTCTTCTGCATGCTTTTATGATGCAGTAACTAAGGGTCTGATTACGATGATGGTGGGACCGCCGCCGACAGTCCTTCGGTGGCGGTCCTACTGCCATCATAATACTGATCACCTCCCGCCACATTAGGACGGTGGGTGGATGGTTGGCGGTCGGAGAGACTGACCGCAACAGATCAGACGGGCTCAAGGAGACTGTAGGTCCATCGATGGGACTTGTATCCCTACAACAGTGGCAGTGCCTGCTAGGCACCGCTGTAGCGATTACAATGGCCCTTCCCACCGGCCGTTTCATGGCGGTTTACCCACCATGAAAAAGCAGGCGGAAAGGATTATTGGGGGCCTGTAGCCTGCCCCCCTTCGTCCCTGGCCCTCCGGCATGGCCCCTGGCAAGCACTTATGGTGCCCCCCAACATATCCCTGCACCATGTGGCAGGCACCACATGGTGTCGGCCACATAGTGCAGGGATATGCAAGGGGTGCATTTTCTATTCTGCAGCGTGTGTTGCTGCCCGCAGCACCCACCGCAATACAAAATATACACTTTGCAACCGCCTTGAAGGTGGTTGCATCATGATTCAGGGTGTGGGACCGCCAAAAGCTTGGCCGGAGGTCTCGTTTCCCACCAGGATGGCGGTCGGACATCAGTCCGACAGCCATCCTAATCAGGCCCTAAGTCTTTTCATGACTGTTTCTCAATTTCTTCAGGGTATAGTTAGCACAATTTGTGCATGTTCGTCATTTTCTCTCAAAAAGTGTCAAAATTGGTTTTAATGCGTCAACTAAGGAGTTAAGCAGTTTCTCTGCTTCATCAAGGCTAAAAAGCACACTTGCCAGTAAGCAGAAACAGGACTTTGACTTATGATCACACAATTTCACAATTTCCAAACCAGATCTTTCAATGCTAGGCCTTACGGACTGCCCAACCTACACAAATGTAGCTATTGCAAGGGGTTAAGGGTGACTTGTACATGGGCGTTTGAATGGACAGCTGTGGAAGGTAGGCAGGTGAGAGAGACTGGTGAAACCCCACTTTGCATCACGTCACTGACAGCCCTACCTGCTATAACTGTCACTGCAACACTCTGCCCTAAGCCCCACTAGGTGAAGATAGTGACCTGCCCTCTTCCCCAGTGCCCACACACATTCAAGTGTCCACAGCCTCACACTCAAACCCATTTTCTCTTACATCAGGCAGGGTCACTGGCATTAGCTGCACCTGCCCCCTCCCCCGTTTTAAGAGATTCCAGAAGACGAGCATGAGCTTTTCTCATATAGTGAGCTCTGTTATATTGTTCTACTTTGTTTACTACTCCTCGCTTTCACCCATCACTCTGGCCACTCCTTGGCCTGCAGACTAAGAGAAGGAAAACAGACATTGGGGACTTCAGATGCAGAGTTAGGCGAGCCAACATATAAACAGGGAAAACTGAGACAGAGTTGATTTTAGGGTCAGCTCTGGGTCTAAGAGCACATGCACATTGGCGTAGCAAATGCCCCCAGAGAAACTGCAGTGCTGGGAGCCGAGTTCCAGGGGGCCCCCTCAGTACGGTACCCCTGGTCTGAGTGATCCTGAGTGAGTCCGGAGGGGGGGGGTAGCTCCTTGTACTTTACAGGGGGGGCTCTTAAGTTTAGTTTTGCCATTGACCATGCATTAGCCGAGCCGCATCACCTCCCGTTAAAGCTCTACTCAATTTGGACCTGAGATTCCAAGAGGACGTCGAGCTGAGCCAGATCCAGGCATCTGGCTTGAGCCTGGTCCAAGCTTTCAGTAGCTCACCCACCTCTAGCTAGGTGTCCCCTCAGCTACTGATACTATGAGATGACTTTGCAGGCAAGAAGGAGACGTGCAGGCAACTGGATTCTAATATATCTTACTGATACAATACGGAGACACCCGTTTCAAAAAAGAAGATTACGATCAAACACATTTCCCTAAGGAGGAATGAACAGATATATATCTTTGCTGACTCTTGGGGGCTATTTAAAATCTATCTTTTACCCTAATCGACAAGGGAATTCACAGCAGCGTCATGTTAATAAGGGATCGGCTGTACTATCTGTGAGGAAACATAGTCCGTGCTGACCTTTGCACTGTACTCAACGAATCTCCTGTCTATTACGGGATAAATAGCAGAGAGCCCCCGCCCACTCACCTGAAATTAATTAAAAGAGTGGTCTTGATGAAGGTGGAAGTTAACTATACCCACCGAAACGTACGTTGACCAGATTGCTGGGAACCCCTAAAAGGAAAACACCACAGTGGATTAAATTGTGATTTGTGCAGTCCGCCTTTATGTCATCGGTGTATGTCACATATGGAGCTGAGGGTTTCCCACCCCAAATTGTTTTGGCTGTGTGACGGCATTGAGTGTGTGAGTGTGGTATGCTAGGGAAGATTGGTTGGTGTGAGGTTGACTTTCTCGGGGGCAATATATATATATGTATAAAATGGTGTATGCTTATGTCTTTTCATGTATTTTACCTGTAACTTATATATTGTGTACGTCATTCAAATAAGATACAAGATCAAATGTCTATCATAAGTTTGTATATATTTTTATAAATAGAGATCTCACAAAAAAGAAAATAAGAAAATGATGAATAAAAATAATTATATTTTGTATACCCTTGTATTGCAAGACTTATTATTGCAGGACAGCCCGGTTTGAGCCATTTTTAGGCCATCAGATATAAGAGATATAGGTTTGGCAGGAGTACTTTTGATATAGAAACTGTCAGTATAAACATTGAATATGATGCACTGCAAGGTTGAAAAGTAAAGAACACAAGCTGTATGTAGTATTCTCATGTTGTATTTTAATGTCCTTTGTTATCTTGTTCCTAGCTGCTCAGCCTGTGTTAGTGTTCTGTGTGGAATGTTGGTGTGTGGGCTATGAGTGGAATGTTTGAGTGACTGGTGTGAGTGATGACAGTTGGTGGATGGGGCCGAGCAGCTAGCAGGCTGCTCCTGGTGGGGTTGCTGATGAGGACTTATAGACTGTTATAAATAGATCTTATGCTACTTGTTACTTATTTCAATAAACCTACTTGAACCTCATCAAACAGCGTGGACTACATTAATTTTGGCGATGAGTTGTTGACGTCCCCATGCTCTACAGTTGGTACAAGCGGCCTGAAGAAAGCTCAACATGACTTCTACAAAGAGACAACTTTTTGGGAAGAAGCTACGAATTCTACAAGCGCTAAAAATAGATAAAATACGCAACAAGTCTGGGTCATATGAAGCAACACAAGAGGACAATCTGAAACACCTTAAGCAACAGAGGAAACAAAGGAAAATACTACAGCACGCTTTGCAGCCTCACCAGTGTCCATCACATCGGACAGCCCCTACTCAAGTGTGCTGTACCTCGTCTCAAGAGGTAACACAGCCGTCTCAAGAGGTAACAACAGCAAGATCTGAGCCTTCAAGTACATTAAGCGATTACTCTTATTTCATGGACATTGCCCAGTATATGACTCGCATGTACTTTTTATCCGAAACAAGTCCTACAAACTTTTCATGTTTGTCCATGATTTCAGTCTGTGTTGGAGCAGAGGCCCCTACACACTGGGACTTGCACAGAGACACGCGTTATGGTGCGCTAACAGATTCACATGGATTTTCTGATTCCAACTACAAGCTGTATGGCCTCTTTACTCTAGCAGTGGCTGCAGGAATGGTAACAAGTGAGTGGAAGTGTATGGGGCCATTCAGCAGCTGTGTCTTTAGAGCCCCTGTGGGCAAACAGAGGTGAGGCATTATTTGTATAAAGATCATCTCTTCGAATTGTTGTAATTTGGCAGCACTTAAGTTAAGCATTAGCCGAAGACATCCTGTATTCAGAGGCTAAATTGTCCGCTTTGTGGAATCCATTTTGTATTTCTGGCAGCCATGTGCTCGCCATGTGCTCTGTCCTACCTTCCTGTTAACTGCTCTTGAAATCTGCCTAGAGACGAGTTATATTTAGTTTCTTTTGCTTTGCACATGCTCAGTTGAGCTCGCAGCTGTCCATGCAGCTGTTCCGAGTTTATAAATGTCAGGATGTGTCTACTAGAAGTAGAAACTGTTAGCTCCACCCACTCGTCGACTGTGCATTTCTTGTATGACCTTATATGTACCTAAAACCAGCATTTGTGTTTGTACCGCCTTCATTTGAGCCCCTGTGTGGGTATAAAAGGACCAAGGTCCTTCCATTCAGTGTGCTACTTCATGTATTACCGAAGGGTGCTGTGTGAATGTAGCTCCACCTCATGAGGTTTAATAAACTCTGTTTTTTCTATTCCAGTTTCTGTGCCAACTTCTTCCTATTGGTCTGAGGACTCTGTGCAGAAAGGGAGAACCCCTAAGCACTGGTAGGCCTTGTTGAGGCTCACCACAACAAATTGGCGCTTCCAACGTGGGGCTCATCGGCGACTCGGATGCCCGAAGGATTGGTCGAGACGAAGGATTGGAATCTCGCTTCTGGACGCGATCACTGCCTGAGGAGACCCGAGTCTTGGCACCCACGGCGTTTTTCCTTTCTTTCTGATCTGACCATCCCGGCGGCGCCGGTCCTCGACTGAGATCTCTTCTGTTGATTCGCTGTGCAGTGACCATTTGGTCGATTTGAGACCTTGGCAGTTGGAACCTGGACACCATTTGATTGGTAAGAGCCGTTTTGCGGCACTTGCTGTTGGTTTGATGCCTTTGATTGGTAAGGTAGTTTAGTAACACTTACTGCGGCTTTGTTTGTATGATTGGCCAATTTTGGAATCTTTTTGTAATTATATATGTATTGCAATACATATAGGCAGGTAATGAGGAGAATTTTCTCTATTTAAAATTGTTTGAACAGCACAACGTACGAAGAGTACCTTAAGCGTTACTTTGATTATAATACTGCATATTTTGCACTATTTTTTGGCATGCCTGTTTTCAGCACACTTCGTAGGATGTGTTGCTTTTGTAGTGGTACCAATTTGAGACTTGACGAAGCACAACCAGCCTCCCGGAGGGGACGCCTAATAGGGATATGTATATTAAGTATGGTATTTCTTCTATAATGTACTGCACGTTATGGAACAAATATACTAGTAAAGATCCTGAGTTGCGTTGGCTGATGTATGGGTCATTTGATTTGCGAAAGATTCAGTATGTGGAACAATGTATGTTTAAACGAAAGACTAGGCAAGATATGTTTGATTGTGTGCGAATGTGGGAGAAAGAAGTGTGTGAGCGAATGAAGCGTGAGCAAGCCTTGATTGACAAAGAACAACGAAAGACCATTTATGCGAAAGCATTAGAGTTAAAAAACAAGGAGATGAAAGAAATTAAAGAGAGGGAAGATAGGGAACGCCATTTACAGGTAACTGGCCAATACGCTGTTAGGCAGCCCCTTTATCCTATCCTTAATAAACCGCAAGATGATTTTTTGTTATTAGATCGTTCTCCACCTCCGTATATTTTTTCTTCCGCTCCTCATGAGTCAGATGAGGACTCTTTTTCAGACCAGGACAAAACTCGAGAAACTCGTTCAATGTTATCTGCTGGGCGTGCATCTGACATTAGATCTGCTGCGCGTAAAGCCGTTTGTAGTACTACCACTGCTTCAGAACTTTTAGATAGTATAAAAGGATGGCAGGGAAGGGAGCAAATATATTTTACCGATACATTTGCTGCAGAGGTTATTGAACGATTTAGGAAGCATTCGGTAGATATGGAGCCCGATGATGTAGCAGCTGATTGTAAACAATTACGTGACGGTCTTTTTGTCTTCTCCCAGGTGGCTGACACGATCAGACGCTTGGTTAAACTGCGTGTTGAAGCAGCCCGTTTGCGAGAGGAGAAAAAGGCAGCAGAAGCAGCTGCACTAGCATCTCAGATCAGCATGGCACGTCCTCCTACTCCTGAAACAGATAAGAATGTTGTAATTCATGTGAAACCCATGCGGGAAGCCGCGCCTTTATATGTTCCTCCTAAAGGAACGGGTACAGAGGATGATAAGACTTCTACTAATGCGAAAGGGTACTTTATTTATAATTGGGTTTACACTCCTTGGAATAGGGCAGATGTTATGGCCCTTAAAAATGCATTGCCTGACCCGCGAAAGAATCCAGCAGCCTTTTATGAGGAAGTTGAGGGTGCAATTAGCTCTTGTACTATGACTTTGTCTGATATTGATTTGTTTTTGGATTAATATTACCGCCTGATATGTGGAGAACTGTGCGTAAAATTGATGATAATGCGACATTTGGAGCATTGTGGAAAGATTTAGAGCGGTTAGATGAAGATAGAGAACCTGCACAGAAACCGTGTCAGTTAATTTTAAATCTTCCGGCAGCTATATTAGTTAAGTTAAAGACGATCATTCCCCCTAAAAAGATAGATTGGACAGTGTTAGCGTCTTGCAAGCAAAAGGTAGATGAATCAGTTTCTGACTTTTTCACACGCTTTGAAGAGGCATTCCACGATTTTAGTGGCCAGTCATTGATAGATGACACGGGTAGGCATCTGTTTGTTGATAAATATGTCGCAAACCTTTTGCCAGGGATAGCTAGTCGCTTAAAGGCCAGTGAGAGTTCATGGACTACCTCTTCTCCGGTTTCTCTTTTAACTATGGCTCAGTATTATGAGCGACAAGAATTAGAAACTAAAGGTAATGAGGACAAAAAGTCTAAAGAGTTGAAAACAAAGGTTATGTTGGCTCAAGCTTATGGTCCGCCTTCTAGAGGTCATGATAGAGGTGGACGTGGATCATATGGTTCGTCCTTTCCTTCCTATACTCGTTCAAATTTGTCTGTTGATCAGTGTGCGTACTGCAAAAATTTGGACATTGGCTTTCTGATTGTCCAGTACTGCGTGCTCAGCAGAATCTACGTGGTCGGGGACAAATGAGAAATCGTTCAGGATATCCAGGGCCTAGAGGAAGCGCGAATGATCGTGCTCGGTTTGATGCTAATACACGTGGGCAGGATGGGTTTAACACTTTTGATAGAAGAAACCAATACCAAATGTCTGACTATGTGCCCTCTGATTTTCAAGATTCTGCTTATGCATAGGATTGCCTAGGATGGGGTAAGGAATCAGTTGAAGTTCCAGTAAATCAGAGGGGTCCCTATGTTACAGCACATGTTTTGGGCTCTACTGATCAGTTTCTAGTTGATACAGGAGCTACTCAAAGCGCCTTGTCTAAACAGTTGGTTCCAAGGGCTCCCCTGTCTGGCTTAACCATTACATCGATAGGTTTCGATGGAACACCTTCCCTTAGCCCATTGTCACAACCACTTGCATTCGATGTTGATAAGTTTACTGCTCCATGTCCGTTTTTGCTTTCTCTAAACACACCAGACAATATTGTGGGTCTTGATATGCTTAAATATTTCAGGGCTACGATACGGTGTTCTCCGGAAGGAGTACGGGTTATTTTGAATGACAACTACCCTGTGATTGAGAGATCTTGTATTATTAAAGAGGACATTGAACTAGCCTCACTCCCTAGTACTTTGTGGGCTACTTCGGACACTGATGTAGGACAAATGGTTATTCCACCAGTACATATTAGTGTTAAGGAGGGCGCTTTATTGCCAAGACTGCCTCAGTATAAAATTTCTCGAGAAGGAGAAGAAGCACTCACACGTATTGTACATGATTTAATTAAGGTGGGGGTTGTGGAAGAAGTTCCTTACAATGTTTGCAATAGTCTGATTCTTCCCATTTTGAAAAAAGATACTGACACTAGGATCTATAGATTTATCATCGATTTGAGAGAAGTTAACAAGATTGTAGTACCACAGTACCCTGTAGTATCTGACATAACGACATTGCTTACCCTGGTCCCTCCAACAGCAACTACATTTTCTGTAATTGATCTGAAGAATGCTTTCTTCTCGGTTCCTATTCATCCTGATAGCCGATATTTGTTCGGTTTCACTTTGAATAATAGATCATACAGATTTTGTAGAGTTCCTCAAGGCTATACTGAGAGTCCTAGTATTTACAGTCAAGCATTGAAGAGACAGCTTGATTCCTTTACCCTGCCTAAAGGAGTGGCTCTCATACAATATGTCGATGACATCTTGTTGGCAGCTGATACACCTGAGCAGTGTGAGAAATGCACTTTGTCCTTGCTTTCTTTTCTTGCTACACACCACCATAAAGTATCACGGAAGAAATTGCAATATTGTAGACCGAAGGTGACCTATTTAGGACACCTTCTGTCTAAGGAGGGCCGTGCACTGACACCAGATCGCATTCAAGCAATTTTAGACACCCCATTACCTTCCACGCAGAAAGATGTCCGTGCATTCATTGGTATGACTTCGTTTTGCAGGCAATGGATATTGGGTTTTTCACACATTGTTAAACCCTTGCTAGCACTTTTAACTAAAAACACTCCGATCCCCCTTCCATGGACAGATGAATGTCAAAATGCTTTTTGTCAGTTGAGACAAGCTCTTTGCTCTGCACCAGTGTTAGGCACACCAGATTACACGAAGGCTTTTACACTCTATGTACATGAGAAAGAAGGATGTGCATTGTCAGTTTTATTACAGACACACGGGGACAAACAGCGTCCTTGTGCATACCTTTCTGCAGTTCTTGATCCTGTTGCTCGTGCATTACCTGGGTGCTTCCGTTCAGTTGCAGCGGCGGCTGTGTCCATATGTCAGAGTGAAGGGATAGTTTTGTCACACAAACTGTTGGTGCTAGTACCCCATGCAGTAGATGCCCTTTTGAATCAGACTAAGACTCAGCACTTAACTAGTGCTCGTTTGACAGGATACGAATTGACACTGCTAGCACCTCATATTACCTTGAAGAGATGTGCGACACTGAACCCAGCCACTTTGTTGCCATATCCTGCGACTCAGTCTAAGGAGCCTCACGATTGCATATTCCTTACTGAGGAGCAGACAAAGGGTTGCATCAATTTGCAAGATACGCCCCTTCCAGATGTAGATGGGGAACTGTGGGTTGATGGGTCCTGTCTGAAGTTACCAGATGGCACGACTTCAGCTGCTTATGCAATTACCACGCTTGAGACAGTAGTGGAAACAGCTCGCATACCTCAGAAGTCAGCTCAAGCAGCTGAACTAATAGCTTTGACACGAGCGTGTGAGCTTAGCACTGACTTGTGTGTGAACATTTACACGGATAGCCGCTATGCTTTTGGAGTGGTTCATGATTTCGGCCTACTCTGGAAGGAAAGAGGCTTTCTTACATCCCATGGGATGCAGATAATGCACGGAGAGTTAGTGCATAATCTCTTGACTGCACTTACATACCCAAAGAGAGTTGCTATTATGAAGTGTAGCGCACACAAGAAAGTGACTGACAAAATAGGACAAGGCAATGCCTTTGCAGACCGCGTAGCCCGTGAAACTGCGATGCAGCGAAGCACTACATCCATGTACGTAGTGAAATCACAAGCTGAGCGTTGGCATGATGCTAGAGAGGAAGTATTGGATATACAGAGATCTGCTTCTGTGGAAGAGTTTGAGCAATGGTCTAAAGAAGGAATGTTAGATGATGAGGGTTGTTGGCGTAACAAAGAAATGAATAAGTGGAAATTGCCTGCAGCCTATTTACAACCTATGGTTCAAATGGCACATGGGCTGGCACATGTTGGAGCTCTAGCAATAACTAAATTGCTTACACAAGTTTGGGAGCATCCTGAAATTGCTAGCACAGCCAAAAGAGTAGTACAGTCCTGTTTGATCTGTTGGCAGTATAATCCTGGAAAAGGGACACGAACTCCTACAGGAGGGTTTGCTACACCAACCGCACCTTTTGAAGTTTTGCAGATGGATTACATCCAACTCGAACGCTGCAATAATCTGAAATATGTCCTAGTGGTGGTATGTGCCTTCAGTAAGTGGATAGAGGCATACGCTACAAAGGATAATACTGCTCTCACCACAGCAAAGGTGCTTCTAAAGGAGTTTTTCCTAGATACGGTGTTTGCAAACGTTTGTGGAGTGACAATGGACCTCATTTTATTGGGCAAGTTGTTGAGCATGTACTGAAAGGATTAGGGATCAAACAGAAATTCCATACAGTTTTCCACCCGCAATCAGCAGGATTGGTGGAAAGGTATAACGCTACTTTAAAATCAAAATTGGCGAAAATACTGGCTTCCACGTCTCTAAAGTGGCCAGATGCACTACCATTGGCATTGTTGTCCATAAGATCGGTGCCACATTCACGATCAGGTCTCACCCCCTATGAGGTGGTGTTTGGGAGACCGATGAACATTTGGGGAATTCCTAAGCCACGCCCCATACATGATGTTCCTTGTGTTCTGATGAATGATTATTTGGCACAGTTAACCGACAGTTTGGTTTCTATTCATCAACAGGTTCGAAAGCTCTTCCTGACAGATCTACAGGTGAGGCCCACGAACTCCGTCCTGGTGATCACGTAATGGTCAAGGTCTTCGACAGATCAAACAGCTTGGAGCCGAGGTGGCGAGAACCAGAGCAGTTGCTCCTTGCGACAAGGACAGCAGTTCGAGTGACAAACAGAAAGAATTGGATCCACAGCACACACTGCAAACGCGTGTCGCCTGCCTTGGTGGAACCTGCTGTGTTGACTGACCATCGAGAGATTCTGGAGACGGAGAAAGGCCAAGCTATCTCACCTGACGAATCTGCGGAAGCCTTCCCGGACCACACGATCACTGGAGTATCCAGATATCAATTGAGACCGAGGAAAGAATCTGCAGTTTTGAAAAAGACTGGTTGAGCTACTGCCCTGGGTTAGTGAAACGGAGAGCCGATGTGGCAAGGGGAGGGGGATCAGCCCTGCATTAGTGTAATGACACCCGCCTTGGCCCATGGTGAAGAAATCAACAGCTGCCCAGGGAGAAGAGCTCCAACGATTGTTTTCAACAAGTTTTTAGAAAGATCAATCATTACTGTTGCTGAAATGAATAGCAAAAGAATCATTTGTGCTGTAGGGTTTGTTGTTGCTATGGTGGCTATGGCAGCAATTACGTGGTACATCGAGAAGGTGGCTCCTGTTCGACAGCTTTTTGTTGCCACTACGCCAGTACCAGTGGAACACTACTACTTCACTCTTCCCTACCATGAGCAGAAGCATCGACAATCCTATCTAAACAATACCTTTATTCAGATGTTGCACCATACTCACAATGCTACAAATACTACCAACTGTTGGGTGTGTGGGATGATACCTGCACATCAAAAGAAAGGAGAAACACCTTTTATTCCTCTTCCATTTTCTCACAATGGTTCTTGTCAAGCTTGGTATGCGCTCTTGTTTGCATATGGAAAGCCTTCAGTAGGTGGGATTATTTTTCAACTTAATAAAGTATGTTATCAAAATAAAGAAGGTTATCCACAAGCCAAAGGGACTAAATGGGAATGGGAAGAGTATCAACCGGACAATATTTCAACACCACATGCCTTCACAAATGTGAGAATAATAAAGAACATTGGACCTTTTGTGATTTCTGTGACAAAAACTAAAGCAGATTTTTGTATCTGTAGTGTTGGAAGAATTCCAGTGGGGAGGAGCGAGTGTACTGTAATCCTGACCATTGAAGATGCCAATAAGAGCACTTTCACAGCCTCGCATAATACGTATTTTGTGTGTGGAAATAACGGATATTATCAATTACCTGTTGGGTGGTCAGGAATCTGCTATGTATCTTTTCTGTAGCCCCCTGTGTTTCTGGCACCTGCATTATATCACCGTGATTTTAAACTGTACAATGATATTTCCAAAAACAGAAATAAGAGGACAATAAGTATGGATGAAGTTGACCAAACCGACACTACCCTACAACAATATGTTGATTTCAACTTGGGCTTATTTTTCTTTGTGGGTGCTGCATTAAACAGCAGAAAGATCAGGCGATTAACTCGTGTTGTGGAAGCTGTTACCAATCAGACAGCTATGGCACTTGGGAACATTACAGAGGAACTACAGATTGCAAGGATTGTAGCACTCCAGAATAGGATGGTGCTAGACGTGATTTTGGCTGATCGAGGTGGTGCATGTCGCATCATCGGTAGCAGCTGTTGCGTATTCATACCGGATCACTCACCTTCAGTATATGACGCAATATCAAAACTGCATAAGATTGCTGCAGAAATTCATCCAGAGACTGGTACTTGGACTTTTACTGGATGGTTTTGGACTCTTGTTTCTGCTTGGGGCTGGAAGCTACTGACTATCCTGTGTGTAATAATTATGATACTTTTTACATGCTGTGTATGTATCCAATGTGGTCCAATGCTTTGCTCCATTTGCATCTCTGCTTGTATACCTGCCAAAGGAAACGTTGCTGAAACAAAGGCCCAACAAATGTTGAATAAAGAGGTGGCCGAAATAATGTTAATAGATGTATGGGATGAATATTTAGATTACCCCAGATAAACGAATGTCTTCAGCTAATGCTGAAAGGGTCGTCTGTTGTAATTTGGCAGCACTTAAGTTAAGCATTAGCCGAAGACATCCTGTATTCAGAGGCTAAATTGTCCGCTTTGTGGAATCCATTTTGTATTTCTGGCAGCCATTTTGGTTGCCATGTGCTGCCATGTGCTCGCCATGTGCTCTGTCCTACCTTCCTGTTAACTGCTCTTGAAATCTGCCTAGAGACGAGTTATATTTAGTTTCTTTTGCTTTGCACATGCTCAGTTGAGCTCGCAGCTGTCCATGCAGCTGTTCCGAGTTTATAAATGTCAGGATGTGTCTACTAGAAGTAGAAACTGTTAGCTCCACCCACTCGTCGACTGTGCATTTCTTGTATGACCTTATATGTACCTAAAACCAGCATTTGTGTTTGTACCGCCTTCATTTGAGCCCCTGTGTGGGTATAAAAGGACCAAGGTCCTTCCATTCAGTGTGCTACTTCATGCATTACCGAAGGGTGCTGTGTGAATGTAGCTCCACCTCATGAGGTTTAATAAACTCTGTTTTTTCTATTCCAGTTTCTGTGCCAACTTCTTCCTATTGGTCTGAGGACTCTGTGCAGAAAGGGAGAACCCCTAAGCACTGGTAGGCCTTGTTGAGGCTCACCACAACAGAATGTTTCGACAAGCTCCAAGGTGCGTTTTAACTAATTATGGCAAACGGAACGGGTGAGACATTTTTTGTCTTTTATAGTAAGTGTATCTTGAGCATCCTTGCCAATTTAACCGCCCTTGGTCTTTTTGAAAAAAGGAGGCGCGTGTCTCATTCAGCGCATGCTCTTACTTGTGTCCAGCTGCCTGCCATGGATCCTCTGTGACGCTTCGCTTTCTTCGTGGGATTCTTAGCTACTGTGCAATGTTTGGGAGCACCTACGTGCCGGGAACCACCCGGCGCGACGTGAACATCCTGCGGCCATCTTAGGGTCGACGATGTTCCATATCAATTGTTGGTGTTCTGTCCTCATTTTGTCAACCACGTTCGTGTTGTTGATAAAGTTTATTGAAGGTTTGATACTGAGCTGGAACTTTGCTGTGTGCAGATTGAATGCACTTCATTCTCTTCGAGCTTCTCTGTTGTTTGCTTTGTGGAGCACCGGATGTTTGCAGGTATTTCTTACATTGTGCATTACTTTGACAGTACTCATGTGCACACTTGAGGGACAGATACATTTCTTCCTGGAGATACACGTCCCCGGAGACAGGAACTGTGCTTTACACTGCCCTTGCTGATGGAATTGTTTTGCCTGTGACTTTTGATGCGTATTTTTGGTCAATGCTGCGACATGTGCTGTCTTTTACTTGCTGACAGTGTTCCTTTTATCCGGTTTCCAAGCATTGACTGTCATCGGACTCAGTTGTGAGACATCGCTCACATGCTTCATCAAATTTTAGTTACATTGTGTTTAATTACATAAGTCAAAAGTTTAGCATTGCTTGTCAACCTTAATGTTTTTGGTGTCACAACATGTCGTAATTTACGTTACATGAGTTTAGCTTTGTTGTGAGCTAATTAATGGTTGTGCATCTCGGGTGAGAGGTCGCTCACTGTTGTGAGTTTCATCACAGTTTTATATGTCTGTTACGCTTCATTTACTTTACATTTACTAACCCCTACACAGGAGTAGATTTATGGATACTGTTCCCATATCTACATTGGAAGCCTGTGTGTCCTTACAAGAGGGTTGACTTAAGGGTTTTGTTCTCCCTTTTATCACATAGTTTGCAGTTTACGTTCTATTATTTGGTTGCAAGGGTTCTACACCTTGTGTGCGTAGCCGCCATGTGCCGCACGTTCAATTTGGTTGCAAGGGTTCTACACCTTGTATGCGTAAGACACCATGTGCCACACGTACTTTTTGGTTGCAGGGTTTGTTTCCCTGTGTGCGTAAGACACCATCTGCCGCACGATCAATTTTTGTTGCATGGTTTTGTTCCTTGTGTGTGTAAGACACCTTGTGCCGCACTTATTTTTTTTGGTTGCAGGGTTTGGTTCCTTGTGTGCGTAAGACACCATGTGCCGCATGATCGATTTTTTTGTTGTTGCAGGGTTTTGTTCCTCGTTTGACTCCTCACATGTGGAGCATATACGGATAGTATACGTTGTCCCTGGTTTAAGGTAGGGGCAGGAAATTGGGTTTTAGGGTTTTTTTTCTCCACATTTTCACATTTTTTCGTGGTCTTTCTCCCTACGGGGGAGTATACACATTGTCCCTTGATCTAAGGGGAGGAAATTGGGTTTCATTCCCTTTTTCCACACTACTTGTCTCCTCACATGGGGAGCATTCTCTTTTATTAGAGGAGGGAGATGGGTAATCCATCTGTCCTCCTTGTGTAGTCCCTATCCCTCTCGTGATGTGGTTTTGCCGTCATCCCTGGGTTACGGACTATTGTCTTATTTTGTACTTTGATGTTTATAGTTTCCTTAGTTAGGTTTCATTATTCTTCTGTTCTATAGGAAAGAGATAATGTAGTATTCTCATGTTGTATTTTAATGTCCTTTGTTATCTTGTTCCTAGCTGCTCAGCCTGTGTGAGTGTTCTGTGTGGAATGTTGGTGTGTGGGCTATGAGTGGAATGTTTGAGTGACTGGTGTGAGTGATGACAGTTGGTGGGTGGGGCTGAGCAGCTAGCAGGCTGCTCCTGGTGGGGTTGCTGATGAGGACTTATAGACTGTTATACATAGATCTTATGCTACTTGTTACTTATTTCAATAAACCTACTTGAACCTCATCATACAGCGTCGACTACATTACTACACTCTACAAAGTATTACGCAAAAATTTTCAAGCATTTTACCGATATCACCTTTTTTTCACGTTTCCTTTGTGCAATGTTTTTCTTGTTTACAGTGTCACTGCATTTGTCCAGAGTATTTTTCCTTAATTAGATCATGTGTCCCCCAAGTTACTTTCAAGACATTTTAATATCACACCCTAGGTGTAAGATGGTTGAACGCTTTTTGGATCAGTACAAAATGATCAGCATTTTCTTTTATAGGAGTTTTGCGTATATTGACCTGTTAGTGTATGCAGATTGTAGATGTGATGTGTATTTCTTTGTTTTGGGCGAAACCCCTTTTGACTTTCTGCATGAGGAATGTCTGTATGGTTTAATTTTAAGAATGTTTCACAAATGCTTCTGTTTTGCTCTACGTGCCTGCCATATCTCACATAAGGAATGTTATTACTCCAATTACCACCCTTCTTTAATGGTTCAATATTACATGAAGCTAAATTCACCCATCCCTTCCCCAATTCCTATTGTACTGCATGGCTAAACACTTATGAGGTCCAATGGCTAAACACTTATGAGGTCCAATGGCTAAACACTTATGAGGTCCAATGGCTAAACACTTATAAGATCCCATGACGAAACCTATTGGCTATGCCACTGCTTGTTTCATTCGTGGTCAATCTGGACAGAATATGCTAAACATACTGGATAACAATCTGCTAATTAATTGCTAAACTATATTCACACCCTAGGCAAAAAAAAAAAATTCAGCTCCCAAGGTAAAAAATTACTACCGACTCTTAATGTACACACAAAAAAACTTTGTGAATCGAGCCCCTGCCTCTCTGTCCTTCCTCCAAACCCTTCAGCTGTGAAGAATTAGAATTGTGCTATAAAATATGCCTTAATACCCATGATCTGGTGTAAAACTGCAATGCTGAAATACACTTTGTTTCTTGATTGATTATAGAAAAAGATCGTCAGCGGGTCGCTTTTTTGTTTGATGTGCACTCAAAAAACTGTCAAATAAATAAACACAAATACATAAATGCGACCCATGATTCCTTGTAATGTTCTGAATTATTCATCTCGTGATGACAATATTGTTAACCAGAAACAGATTTGCGCTTTACAAACCGTTCGTTAGACATGAAGACAAACTCAATAATTTTACAAGATACATTCTAATGTACTAGGTTGGAATGTGTATCCCTGCGGTTTTCCCATTAGCGTGACATTGGTTCTAGTGAAAGCAGCCTTCAGGGATAAAAACAGAATCGCTTTCACTTTGGAATATTACATCTGTTGGCTTGGCATTTTATCAAAAATGAAGACAAAATCAAATTTTATATGACCTATTGATGACAGCAAGACACAATAGTTGATACATTTTGAAACATGTTTTCTATATTCGGCAGTGAAATGATTACTGATTGAAAATAAGTGATGCATCTAAACACAGCAAATCAAATAACAAGCTCTTCTTTCCAACTAATCACTTTTCTTTAATATATTTTTTCATCCCTATGTTGGTAGAAGTGATACTCAGTACTATAGCCTTAAGGGAGCCCACCTTTAATGGCTATTGCAGCCCACTACAGTGAGCTATAAGGCTATTAAAACATGTTCTCAGTAAAAACAAGCATTTGCAATGCAATAGGTCTCGCACTTGCGAGAGTTTAAGCTATTGGCATTGTAAATGACAATGCCTTTTATTTATCTGTTTTGCTCATTGACACATAAATAAAAGGCCTTGTCATTTACAATGCCAATAGCTCAAACTCTTGTAAATGCGGGACCTATTCAAAGAAACGCCCGCCATTGTCCCGGGCTGCCCGGAAAGTGAAAGCACCCATGGCGCGCTGAATGTTGCAGGAAAGCATGTCGTGCCTGCAGTAGGAGAAACTCATTAAAGAAAATAGTGCTTACAGACTAAAAAAGACGTACCGTCTAACAACCGAAGTAAAAGGGCCAGTCCTCATGGGAGGTTACAAATGAAGACAAGGAGGGACTAACAAGCCTATGAATGAATCAGAAGCCAGCATTTATTAAGGGCAATGACACAAGCCAATGACAAATATGGGCAGATAGTGGGCGAGGCTTCAATTCTATACTCCAATACAGCATGCCGCAGAGCAGCGCATGCGCTACCCAGGCTCGCCTGTAAAAAACACACTGCTGGGAGACATGGATTTTATGGCTCCTCACAACTCCGAAGCATCAGTGCCTTTACAGCACTTGCTGCTTGTACCTGACAGTTACCCACTGCTCAGCCAAACTGTTTTTCTTCATTTGCTAGAACCAAAAGAGATACAGGGGCTGAGGAGAATTCCACCTACAGAGGTTCCAGAGACACTGTGAGCTAGGGGAAGGGTTGAATGCTTACTATATACCCTTGTCCATAGCCTCTGCCTCTAGCATTCCCCTGAACAATATTCATAGCCCGGAGAAGCAGGGGATCGAAAGAGTCAGAGACATTGGAAAGTTGACAGCAGCTGCAATACAGACAGTTTAAATGCTGTTAGAAAGCGATACAAAGTTACCACATGATCTCGCCAGGACGATGGGGCTGATACCTCTTTTAGCTGGCCCAGTCACAATTATAGGCCACTCATATTGAGGGTCTAAAGTTCTTCAAATTTGTAATTACGTGCTAAATAGATTTTTTTAATTTCACTAATCATATACATTTAGGGCCTGATTCACAAAGGTAAACTTACACTTTTGCAATTTCTAAAGGGATTAACGAGTACTATCTTTACAAGTGCGAAGTCTCTGCACATAAATAGACCTATCTTTTTATGTGCACAGACTCTGCACTCATAAAGATACTACTCATTTACCTTGGTGAATCAGGCCCTCAGTGAATTTCCTAGCATATTTCCTCAATTGGAAAAGACATTGTACTGTTCCACTCGTATATTTGTTTTGCATTTATGCATCAAAAATGCTTTCTAGAAAAGGGACCCCCCTCTAAGAGAGACTATAGGTCAGGGAGAAAAAGGGCGAAAGACCAAAAACATCTAGAAGAAAATGTCTCCCTCTAGACCTCTATTTCTTTACCTTTAAGAAATAAATCTTAATGGGTTACATATCAAAACTAGGAAACAATCTCATTTTTTAGTTTCAACATTTGTATTTATTCATTTTTATAAATTGACAATATAAAAAAAAAAAAATAATAATTCAATTAAAAACACCTACATAGAAAGAGAGAAATTCTTTTGAACATTTATATACAATTTTCTTCTTTTTAAATAGACAATTATATATCTTCAGTATTTCATCATTGGACCCCTGCAACAAAAAAGATTTTTTTTCCAATTTTATACAAAAAATCATATACCCACTCACTCATACCAATCACACTATCAGACAACCCCACACAAAAATACATAAATGTCCTGGTCAGAAGGGGATACAAATGTTATAACTCTCCATGACCAAGTCGTGGGTTAAGCGCATGTAATATGGTCAAAAATGCTAACATCTTAATATATTGACTAGATGTAAATAATATGGGTCTTTACATTATTGATTTATAGATGGTACGCAGCAACTGCAATTGCCTCTAGGTGTTCCTAATTACAAATTAAAATTTCTTGTATTCACAGTTTGCTGTCAGTTGGTCATTCACTTGTGTTGTGTTAGATCAATTCCATCCATATTAATTCCATGACTAAATCTGATGTGAGGCTGCTATCCACCCAACACTCTGGCCATATATTTTAGCATAACAAAATCATATGTTTCATATCATAAATGACACTTCATCAGGTCAATGTGTTCTGCATTCATAGCTTCATTACCATGGCAACCAGTGTTGGGTCTAATGAACTGAAGTTGGTGTATCTCAATATACACTATTAATAGATCAAACGACTTAGGGTCTGGTTAATAGTTTGATGGATGGGATACTCTATCACAAACATTGTAGACATTCCGTCTGCCATATCACAAGTGCATTCTATTCTACAGAATTTGTAATACAGTGGAAGGGATATCTGCCACATTTGTGAAAGAGTATTGCATCCTTTATACTCTCTATCAGGCTGTTAATAATTACCTAAATGAGTCAATGACGGAGTAGTAGCACACCAAAGAGTACACTTTGGGTCAGATTTACAAAAATATGGCCCTCAAGAATGTCTTGCATCATTTTCTGAGCCCTCAGAGTTAATAGGTGTAGGCATGGTGGAGCCAGATTGCAAGCTCAAGAGCTGCATAAACAGATTCAGGCTCACCCTATGTGTCCAACTGAGCAATTGACATGTGTCTCCTGCTCCAGTAGGTATTGGATTTCATGAGCAGCTTTCTGCTGATTCTCTCACTTGGCTCATTGGCATTGACTTAATTTATCACCTTTAATTAGGGATGGAAATATAACTTAATACTCGACCACTCAGTACTTACATGAGCAGCAGAGGACGTGGGACTTGCAATGCAGATAGGGCTCTCTTCTATCTATTGCCAGCGTTGCACTTTAAACTGTGCAACCACTCAATATGTATGGTACTCATGTAATCATGGCTTAAATATTGTCCAGAAAAGATGTGTGTTATAAATATTGTTCACAAAAATATATATCCATTGGATCAAATAATAGAAAATCCTCACCTAGTGGAATAATCTTTTGTACACTATATGTAAGCCAAGATCGTTATGTCAAACAATATTTGGTGCAGAATTTCAAGCTCATAACCAACCAAGCATGACTGAACTAACAGGAAAAGTGAAGTGTGTCAGATGTAGGTAATTTGACCAGTTTTTACGGATTCGAGAAACTTATGTTTTTTACATATCCTTCTGCATTTATCCATGTTTATTTTTCCATCCCTTTATCTGTGTTCATCGATATGTATTTGGCGTTTTGCGAAAAAAAGAAGCTGTAACTAGCATGGTTTCAAATTTATTAAACTGATAAAGGCAGACTCATAATTGTATGCCTAGTGGGTTTTAATGCTAAAAGCATCAATATGTGATAAATTATTGCAATAATATTTAAACATGATCTTTGTAGTACAAACACACTTACAGAGTTTCTGCTGT
Organism: Calotriton arnoldi; assembly: GCA_963921515.1. Classification (NCBI taxonomy): domain Eukaryota; kingdom Metazoa; phylum Chordata; class Amphibia; order Caudata; family Salamandridae; genus Calotriton; species Calotriton arnoldi. Next base: position 88,309 of record CAWUFW010012234.1, read on the forward strand.
TTAATCTTCATTAGGAAACGTTCTGTTTTTATTTACAAAAGCAACCTGTTAATCTTCACACTATTGACCTGGGAGTCATGACTGACAGCAATGCGAATCTCTCAAAAATATCTATTCAATATTTTTATCCATATATACAATTAAATACGTTAGATAGTTTTATGTATGTATTTATCAGTAACAATCAAGAAACATGGAAAACTGAGATCCCTAAATATAATTCACATCTATGAATCAGGAATGCAGTGACACTGGCACCTACTACACACTGGGCGGGCATGCACCAAACACATTATCCAATAGAGGTTTCTGCTGGAGGCGCACATAAAATACGCTACTCATTTTGCACAAGCACACACTTTTTTTTTTATTATGGCATGTTCAACATTTGTATATATTTTCCATCGGCATTAGCACCATCGGAAAATGTTTTTGTGAACCTGCTCCTCGGTCACAGCTGGAATATGGAAGTTGCCAGACAGCACATTTGTGTCACAGGTTTTATGGTGTCGAAATTCCAGTGCGCCAGTTTTTGCTGGCTTGTAAGTGAGTAAGTAACAGACACTTGTTAGAGCGCAAACGTTCACCTAAACCATGGGTACTCACAAACTTTCTCTAGGGGGCCAAATTTACAGTGTGGTTTGTGGCCGAGGGCCGCACCGGTGGGGGCGGGGTCATTGGGGGGGGGCGGGGCTAGAGCAAAACAGAACTGTGACCATGAGGTGGAACACAGGCCCCTGCAGCGGACTCCTTCGTCCACTGAGCCACCGGACCCGGCATACACATCTCTCTCTCTCTCTCTCTCTCTCTCTGTCTCCCTCCCTCTCTCTGTCTCCCTCCCTCTCTGTCTCCCTCCCTCTCACTCCCTCCCTCCCTCTATCTCTCTCGCTCTCTCTCTCTCCCTCTCTCTCTCTCTCTCTGTCTCCCTCCCTCTCTCTCACTGTCTCCCTCCCTCCCTCTCTCTCTGTCTCCCTCCCTCTCTCTCTCTCTGTCTCCCTCTCTCTGTCTCCCTCTGTCTGTCTCCCTCTGTCTGTCTCCGTCTGTCTCCCTCCCTGTCTCCCTCCCTGTCTCCCTCTATCTGTCTCCCTCTATCTGTCTCCCTCTATCTGTCTCCCTCTATCTGTCTCCCTCTCTCTCTGTCTCCCTCTCTCTATGTCTCCCTCTCTCTCTGTCTCCCTCTCTCTCTGTCTCCCTCTCTCTCTGTCTCTCTTTGTCTCCGTCCCTCTGTCTCCCTCCCTCTGTCTGTCTCCCTCTGTCTGTCTCTCTCTGTCTCCCTCCCTCTCTGTCTCCCTCTCTCTCTCTGTCTCTCTCTGTCTCCCTCTCTCTGTCTCCCTCTCTCTCTGTCTCCCTCTCTGTCTCCCTCCCAGGCCTGAGCTCCCTGGCCTTGGCTCAACTCTCTGACTACAGGCTGGCGGGAAACATCACATCACAGGCTCTTAACGCACACCTCACCCGGCTCTCACTCCCTGCTGCCCTCTGTCACCTCACCCGGCTCTCACTCCCTGCCCTCTGTCACCTCACCCGGCTCTCACTCCCTGCTGCCCTCTGTCGCCTCACCCGGCTCTCACTCCCTGCTGCCCTCCGTCACCTCACCCGGCTCTCATTCCCTGCTGCCCTCTGTAACCCTCTGCCATCTCACCCGGCTCTCACTCCCTGCTGCCCTCCGTCACCTCACCCGGCTCTCACTCCCTGCTGCCCTCCGTCACCTCACCCGGCTCTCACTCCCTGCTGCCCTCTGTAACCCTCTGCCATCTCACCCGGCTCTCACTCCCTGCTGCCCTCCGTCACCTCACCCGGCTCTCACTCCCTGCCCTCTGTCACCTCACCCGGCTCTCACTCCCTGCAACCCTGTCACGTCACCCGGCTCTCACTCCCTGCTGCCCTCTATCACCTCACCTGGCTCTCACTCCCTGCTGCCCTCTGTCACCCTCTGCCATCTCACCCGGCTCTCACTCCCTGCTGCCCTCCGTCACCTCACCCGGCTCTCACTCCCTGCTGCCCTCCGTCACCTCACCCGGCTCTCACTCCCTGCTGCCCTCTGTAACCCTCTGCCATCTCACCCGGCTCTCACTCCCTGCTGCCCTCCATCACCTCACCCGTCTCTCACTCCCTGCTGCCCTCTGTAACCCTCTGCCATCTCACCCGGCTCTCACTCCCTGCTGCCCTCCGTCACCTCACCCGGCTCTCACTCCCTGCCCTCTGTCACCTCACCCGGCTCTCACTCCCTGCAACCCTCTGTCACCTCACCCGGCTCTCACTCCCTGCTGCCCTCTATCACCTCACCTGGCTCTCACTCCCTGCTGCCCTCTGTCACCCTCTGCCATCTCACCCGGCTCTCACTCCCTGCTGCCCTCCGTCACCTCACCCGGCTCTCACTCCCTGCTGCCCTCCGTCACCTCACCCGGCTCTCACTCCCTGCTGCCCTCTGTAACCCTCTGCCATCTCACCCGGCTCTCACTCCCTGCTGCCCTCCGTCACCTCACCCGGCTCTCACCCCCTGCTGCCCTCCGTCACCTCACCCGGCTCTCACTCCCTGCTGCCCTCTGTAACCCTCTGCCATCTCACCCGGCTCTCACTCCCTGCTGCCCTCCGTCACCTCACCCGGCTCTCACTCCCTGCTGCCCTCCGTCACCTCACCTGGCTCTCACACCCTGCTGTCCTCTATCATTCTCTGTCACCTCACCCCGCGTGTGTGGCAGTCCGGGCTGAGACAGCTTCCCGGGCACACACACAGCCGCACCCGAGTACTTCACAGGTCTTTAAAAGACCATTTGCATGATAACTAGGCTTTGTTTTATTTCACCTCTTCTTAGCGCCCCTGCAGCTCCACTCGGACTATCGCTGGAATCGCCCGGCCCCCATAGAGCAGAGTCTGTTTGCTGACACTCTGTAAAAACAACACAGGTACGATGTCCGCAAGGTCCGCGGGCCGCCAAGGAAGGCTTGCCGGGCCGCTGGCGGCCCGCGGGCCGTACTATGAGTACCCGTGACCTAAACAGTATCTTGGCAAGTGTCTCCAATGTCTCTCCTGATCGCCGGCTGAAGAAATAAGCCGGCTATAGAATGCTATGCTATAGAAATAAGATTTTGCAATTGTCGCGATGGATTGTTCTAATGCCCCCCTAAGTCAAGCTACTTGTTGCATGAATCTCACCTCTTTGTCTCTGTTCGTGTGCTGTTCATATAGTGTTGAATGAAACAAGGATGGGTAGCAAGTCACAGAGAAGCCAATAAGCCCATCAGAGTCCATCTGTACCTTGCAGAAGCAGGTTTGTTCCATAGTTGTTGCATTTGCACCTCAAGCTACAACTTAATTCGGAGCCATAGCTCTTGTCCCTGCTCCAGCTCTGTTTGCTCTGGAGTGGAAGCACAGGAAAAGGTAGATATGTAAGTAAGAGGGCACGTCTGTGCTGGCTTGTTTGAAGGAAGGCTACAAGGAACTCAATTCAAATGAATCACGATTCCTTACGTGCAAAGATACACATTTCTACCAACTCTCACAAAGTTTCTTAACCTACTATTCTGAGTGCACATTCGTTAGCCAACTAGAGAGAACATGAAAGGAATGCTTCTAACTAGGTGCACTAAATAGTTTTCCTGCAGAGAAAAATAAATGTGAATTTCCCCTATGACTTAAAACTTCCAACCTTAAACTCTCATTTTTCTTTATAATGTCTCTCTCTTTCCTTTCCATCCTCTGCATGCCTACTCTCTCTGAGCACAGTCTACTCTAAAGCATGTGCATGTTTGCCTTAATCCCTATTATTGTATTTTCCTGCAAATTGCCCACACCTCGTTTAAACGATCACAACTTTCCCTTTGAAACTCATAGCCCTGCAATTTAGCAATGTCTAATCTCCTGTAGGTCATCTATTAGTACCTCAATCCAATGCATGGATTACCCCCTCCCACTAAAGATCACACCTACTTCCTAATAATTAGATCTACCATATAGAGAAAGAAGTAAATGCATTACAGGGTTTCTTTAAGAGCACAAAACTAATCCCAATAAATAAAAATAAGCCAAAAACTCTACTTGACCGGAGTTCTGAGCAGCTTACTGCCTGGTGTAAAGTGCTACAATACCTCTTATGGAGTAGTAAGTGCTATATAAATGAAGCTGCAATACAGTACAATATATAACCTTTCTGCCTCATACTAACACTAATTCCATGACACTCAGTGGTTGGGCAGTCAATTGTAGTTCACACAGACTGCATAATAATTTCTTTATACTGCGTGACACTTTCACACTCACATAAGACAAAACTGCTATGGTTCAGGTCCACCACATAGTAATATACCTGTTCACTGCATTAAACTACCTATAACCAACTGAACAGGCATGGAACAACTGAAGAGATCTGCCACATACCTCTGGCCAAAGTGGGATTTTAATTTAGTCCACCACTGTGGGTCCAAAATAGCTACATACAATCACCACTTTTGGCATCTCACAATGATCAGAAGATATGGGATGAAAATAAAAATGTCCATCCCAGCAGATGTCTGATCTATGTCTCCCTCAAAACTATGCCTGCTCAGGACCATAGACTTTAAACTTCAAACAAGATATCTCAGAATTGAAAACCCAGTGCAGTAGCCAGCTCAATGGATTGTTAAAATAAGAAATACCATAAGGGATCTGCAGAGCTGCTCAAAGTTGCCAGCTTACTAAAATCCATAAACAGCATGCCTGTTTCTCACACTTCTTCATCCATCACACTACTAACTGCTGTGTCCCAAAACACAATAACCACACCTAGGTGGTCATCATACATTATTTTTGACCGGGTGAATAGATCCAAGCTATGGGCAATATTAATTAAATTAGGCGTGGACAAGAACATTGTTTACTTCCTTGCTGATCTGCATAGGGATCTGACAGCCACAGTGAGATTTGATCAAAGGGGGAATTGTACCCAGGGAATACGCATTATAAATGGAGTAAGGCAGGGATGCATTTTAGCCCCCCTACTTTTTACCTTATACATCAACAACCTGGACTCAGTCTTAAGGGAAGCCAGTAAAGACATTCCGCGTGTGGGGGAACGGCTGATCCCAGATCTCCTATATGCGGATGACGCCGCCTTACTAGCTAGAACTGCGGTTGGCTTACAGTGTCTTTTAACCTCCTTTGCCGTTTTTATGAGATCCATGGACTTAAGTGTAAACTTTTCAAAATCTCATACAATGATAATTGGCTCCAAGCCTAGAAGGCCTAAATCACTTCATTGTGAAGGAAACAAGATCACTAGGGTTACTACATTTACTTACCTAGGCGTCCTATTTGACAATAGGGGTACATGGGCCCCGCAAATGAATGCAAAAAGAAATGTAATGGGCAGATCCACATCAGCGGTCCTTGGCTTTGCACGTAGGCTAGGGGCAAAACCAATACAAGCACTGTTAAATATATACAGAGCTAAATGCATTGCTATCTCAAACTACGGCTCTGATATATGGGGATATAAAGAAGCTAAGGATATCCAAATAGTTGAAAATAAATTTCTAAGAAACCTGCTATCGGTGACACAATCAACACCATCATACATAGTTCATCAAGAGACTGGTGTAGGTTTTGTGGCAGACCTAATTGGAATGGCACCTTTACTCAAATGGATAGCAACTTGGATAAACCCTGAACTTGAAATGAATCGCAAAATTTTGCGCGACTGTTTAGCTTTAGACCGAGCAAGTAGTATCCCCTGGTTGAGCTATGTGAAAAGGCTTGCAGTGCAATTAGGACGGCCCGAATTATTCAACTCCCCAGATAATCTAATGAAGGGAGATATGTTGTGGGTTAAGAGATCTTACCTACATATGGCACTTATGGAAAGAGAGGCCAGGGAACTGGTAAAACCAACGGTACGTGCCCATCAATTATTAAAAACCTCCTGTGCAATTGAACCCTATTTAAATGTAGTAACCAACCCGAATCATCGTTTCCTCTTAGTAAGATTCAGGCTGAATCAGTTAAATGTTTTACTTGCCGAACCTCAGGGATGGAGAAGGGAGGAGGACTTGGGTGACTGTACATGTGACAACTTCTCCACCCAGGACACATTGCATTTTGTCTTGTTTTGCGAGCATTTTTTGCACAGTCGGAAACGTTTTATTTTGCCAATTTTAAAGGGCAAAGGATTTTTACAGGCGAAACCAGAGCTTATATATTTACAGATGCTGACCAATGTCTGGGAAGTTTTTAACATAGCGAGTTTTTTAACAGCAGTAGTCAGAATAAGAAAAAAAAAGAGCGAGCGACTCCCATGATCTAGAATGTAGCAATTATCTTTTTATAATCAATTTTAAAAATGTACTTGATGAATTGTTTGTTTACCTTGATTAGGAAGTTTGTGTACTATTCTTGGTGTAAGCTTATGCCATATTACTGTTTTAAAACCTTTTTATTCTGTAGAATGCTTTTATGGTTTTAATTAACCGAATAAAGTGATTTTGACTGACTGACTGACATGGAAACGCTTCTCATATAGGATCAAGACAACATCCTTCCACCCAAATACCCTATGCAGTGTAGCATGATACCGATGTAGGCAAGTGCTTGAACACCCTGCTTAGAGGTACTAATCTCCTACATAATTGCTGCAATATGATGCAATACAATATGTGGTATCCTATTCCCTCTGGGCAGAGATCCCCGCTATACAGAGTTCTGTACACTGGGAAAAGCAAAACATAGACACATCCAATCTCTCCAACCTCCATCCAATATCACTCCTACCAATTCTGGGCAAAATCACAGAAAGATTAGTCAATAAAGAACTATCAAAATTCCTTGAAACCGCCAGGATTCTCCACCCACGGCAATCAGGCTTCCGTCCCAAGCATTCAACAGAATCCGCTCTTCTGGAAATATCGGACACATTAAAATCCATAGCTGACAAAGGCATGAAGGCAGTGTTAATCTTGCTCGACTTGGCTGCAGCATTTGACACCATCTCACACAGCATTCTCCTTGCAAGACTAGAATCCAGTGGCATCTCCAACATTGTTTTGACCTGGATTAAGTCCTTCCTGACCAATCGTAGGCAAGCCGTGTCTCTTGGTACATTCCTCTCCGCAAAATGTCCTATTACATCAGGAGTTCCACAGGGCTCCTCTCTTAGCCCGCTGTTGTTTAACATATATATGGCCCCTCTCATCTCCTTGATCTCTTCATTCGAGATTGAAGTAACGTCCTATGCAGATGATATGCAGTTGATTGTATCCCTAGACAAAGATTCCACCAACCCAGAATTAAATTTCAAACTCTGTCTATCTGAGGTCCTCCTGTGGATGAAGGACAACCACCTCAGGTGTAACACAGACAAAACCGAGATCCTCCTGATAGGTAAAGACAATCCCTTCCAGCCCAGTGTCTGGTGGCCGGAAGATGCTACAGCACCCCCTTCCACTGTCAAAGTAGCAAAAAACCTGGGAGTGCAATTTGACACCTCACTCTCCTTCCGACCACATGCCTTGATGGTGGCAGGGACCTGCTTCAATCTAATCAAAACACTAAAAAAATTCTTCGACTTCAACCCCCATCCTGCTAGGAAGACAGTAGCCGTGGCGCTGATCCTTTTGCGCTTAGACTACTGTAACAGCCTCTTAGCGGGAGCTAATAAACAAACATTAAAGAGACTACAGATGGTCCAACACGCAGCAGCTCACCTAGTCCTGAAATTACAGCGTAGGTCCTCCGCATTGGCGGCTCTTAAAATCCTCCATTGGCTTCCACTACACAAGAGAATGTTGTTCAAAATACTCTTAATTACTTTCAGAGCTGTATCAAATCTTGGCCCAACGTACCTCTCAGCTAGATTCACTCCATACACCACGACTAGGACTCTCAGATCTTCATCGGCAAACCTCCTCAAACCTCCCAGTTTTAGATATAAAACCAAGGGAGGAAAAACTGTAGCCGCTCTAGGAACCAAAGCATGGCATCTCATGCCAACTCAACTGAGGCTCCTTAAAACAGAAACACAGTTTAGGAAGGCACCGAAGACCTGGATTTTTGGATCTTCAGACGAATTCTGCCTCATATAGGTCTCTCCCCCCCTGCTCAGCCTTGACCTTCATCCGCCCAGTGCCAGGATTCTCCTTCCGGAGTGACAGTTCGCGCTTTACAAATACACAAATCAAACCAAATCAAATCAAATAGGACACCACATGAAAAGTCACATTTACCTTCCCAGAAGTACACCTTGAAGCCAGCACCTTCTACAGCTGTCCAGGCATACTCTTGAAAATGTTTTTTGAAAAGTAGGAAATGTATGCTCCGGCTGAGGCAGTGCTCTCCACCCATATTTTTTCTACTTTCTTTTATAAATTGAGTCCAATGTGTGGTTAGAGAGATCACAAAAGAGAAAACAGCAGTGCCAATTATGTTAATGTCCTTAGCAGGATGCTGTGCACACATTTTTTTGTTTTGATGGGTGTGTCAGAACAACACGGAAAGAATTTGAGTCCCATATTTTAAACAAAATTCAAGTCTTGCTCTAACATCAATCAGCTTCTTAATAAACCCGATGCGATTAACATTTACTATTGATTGTAGATATTTTCAGCATCTTTGTATGTGTATAAATGTATATTTTTTGTAGATTAATATGCTGTAACAATTATTGTTAACTTATAATGAATTGCTCTGTGGAAAATCAATAATAAAATTCAACATTTAATAGATGATATTAGTACTAATTATATAAATTAGGGATACAGTACATGAGTGAAAATCAACATATTTAATTTCCATAGTATGTTCTGTAGGATCTGCTAGTTCTTTGTATATCATACATGTTACAGCATGGTTGTGAATTTGTTGGTGCAGCTTGTGTCCCTGTAAGCTTTGTTTTTTCCAGTGAATTTCTACTTTTTCAAAATTTGTAAATGTGTAACCTGCAACCTTTGAGAGTGAGTGAGTGAGTGCAGGAGTGTCTCAGTGGGTGTGTGAGTTAGAGCATGAGTGTCTCAATGGGAGTGTGAGTGGCTGTGTTAGTGTCTCAGTGGGCCTGGGATTGGTTGCATAAGTGTCTCATTGGGTTAGTGAGTGGTTGCATGAGTGTCTGAGTGGGTCTGTGAGTTAGTGTGTGAGTGTCTGAGTAGGTCTATGAGTTGGTGTGTGAGTGTCTAAGTCGAACTGTGAGTGGATGTGTGAGTGTCAGAGTGGGTCTGAGATTGGGCGCATGAGTCTCTGAATGGGTGAGTAAGTGTCTGAGTGCTCTATGCTTTGCCCTCTTCTGCTGTTTTGCCTTTTCTGCTTGTTTTTCTGCCCTCTGTTTTGCTTTGCCTGCTTGTTTTTCTCCCATCTTTTTGCCCTCTTATGCTCTATTTTGCCTTTCCTGCCCTTTTGTACTCTCTGTTTAGCCTTTTCTGCTTGTTTTTTCTGCTCTCTGGTTTGTCTTTTCTGCTTGTTTTTCTGCCATTTGTTTTGCCTTTCCATCTTCCGGGCCCCAGCCTCTTGATTGTGGGTGCCCTGGAACCTACCAAGGGCACCCAGTCACCATGGTTAGGGAGCTACCACAGTCACTGCTGGCATCCCACCACCCGAGGGAGCCGACATTGCTTTCACTGACAGGGAGCTGATAAACATGCAGCTCCCTGTCTGTGAGAACAATCCTTTAATCTGTTTCCCTGTCCACTCAACAGCAGGCAGGGAAACATATGAAAACTCAGCTCTCAACAAGCGAGAGTGGTGTCAAAGCTCTCGCTTGCTGAGAGCGGAGTTCGTGTTTGCTCTGACTTGACGGGAGCTGTCAAAGCTCCCACCAAGTCTGAGCAAACAGCTATGTTGGGCACCCTGGAACAAAGCAGGATCAGCCCTGGGAGGTGGGGGTCCCTAGGGCCCTTAATGGCTCAAGGGCCCCCTCCTTCTGAGCATGGGTCGGCCCAAGGGGAAATGATGGTCCCCGGGATCGCATATGGCCCAGGAGGGGGGCCATGCAGCCCCTCTCCCAGTATTATTTATTATTTATGTCCCGGGAGATGGTGGTCCCCGGTGTCTGGGGGGGTCTGTGCTGCCCCCTGCAAAAGCATGTTATTGTCCCAGATTGCCCCAGGGAGGTGGTGGTCCCCAGGCTTCTTAAGAGCCTAGGATAGGAGTCCATGTGACCCCTCTCCTTCATTCAGAAACAAGCCCCAGGGAGGTGGTGGTCTTCGGGGATTTTTATAAGCCCAGGGTGGGGGTCTCCACAGCCCTACTCCATTATTTATATATATATATATATATATATATATATATATATATATATATATATATATAATAAAGCCATGGGGAGGTGGTAATCCCGGGGCTCAATAAGCATTAGAAGGGGGGCCCCATGCGCCCCCTCTTTTTAAAAAAAATAAAAGCCCCTGGGACCTAGCCCACCCCGCGGCTCTATTCAAAGAAAGTGCAGGAGCTTGTGCTTTTTTTAAATCTTTGCCCTGGATTCACAGCTCTGTTGTGTTTCCATGACAACATTTAAAAAATATATATATTTTCGCCCTGGTGGGATCTCTCTGGGACCCCATGACCAAGCTAAGGGGTCAGGGTACTCCTACCCTGCCCCCTTTCCTTTTTTTAAAACCCTTTTTGTGGGACTCGACTGAAGCCGAGTCACAAGATTTCTGCCAAAAATTTCTGGTTGAAGTGTTGGCAGCCAATGACATTTCAGCACGGGTACTGTCAGATCCTTGTTGGATCTGCATCCCTATATATACACATTTTGATTTTTTTTAAATAACTCAAAAACTACTGAACGGATTTACACCAAATAACACAATGGGTTCTTTCTGGACCAACAGCTACCTTTCTGCCAAATTTGGGGTAATTCCATCTAGTGGTTTGGGCTGTAGTCATGTCTAAAATCTCTAAGGAAGTTAACATGGGAAAACACATTTTTTGACCCCACCTTTTTCTCAGGCCCCGTTTTATGGATCGCCCTGAAACTTTCCATAAGCAACAAGAATCACTGGCACCCTTTTCTGGGTACATTTTGTGATGATTCATCAAATGGTGCCAAAGATATAGGCAGTAGGTAATATATATATAAATAGATATACAAAAGCTAGATCTTTACCCAGAAGGTGTGATTTTTGTGATTTGATGTAAATCTGTTCATTAGTTTTGGAAATATTAAGGCTCAAAATATATTGCTATATTGGCAGTTCAGAGGAAATTACAAAAACGTCAAGGCTTCTGATTGGCTGAGCGGGTTTTTTTTAGCGAGTGCTGTGTTTGACTGGCCACAACATGAACAGAAATGTTGCTGCAGCCTTTACAGGACCAGTGGACTTTGTCCCCTGCCCTTTAAAGGTTTTTAAAATACCATATAAGATGGTAGGGATACCCTGACTGCTGGGCCCAAACTTTTTAACATTTTTGGTGGGTTTTGCAACAATCAGGTGGTACTCATGTGGTAGTGGGACTCCTGATGAAGTTACAAAGCAGTCCTAATTGACTCCCAAGGGCCTGGGAAAATGAATTACAAAAAATTAAAATGAGGGGTGGGTGCCCATGGGAGGTTGGCTGCCCACTGAGGGTTGGCTGACTGCAAGTGTTTGGGTATGGTAATAAGATATTATTTTGTGTTTAAAAAAATCCTAGAAATTCAATGAGAAACCGAAGCTTAAAGTGACTTTACAGTTAGGTATGGCAAGAATTTCTTATTTTATATAAAAACTTCAACATTCACTGAAAAAAAAGTTAAATTACAATATAGTTAGGAGAAATTGGCAGTTAAACATAACAGTTTAAACTAAAGAAAAATCTGAAATTTACTAGTTAGAGTTTACTGAGCCAACTAGTACTTGTGCCCCCACCATGCTCTGCTTATGATCTCACAGATTGCATCATTCATGATATGTTCAATTAAATTATTGATGACATTATTGATCACAATTCAGATGACATCTTTGATGACAACACTTTGTTTTTTCAGTGAAGAAACATAGATAGATGGTTGTATGATGGAACCACACGTGCCTTTAACACGTGTCCATTACAATGCATGCATCTTTACCAAGCATGTCTTTGCTTAAATGTAAGTATTTTACAGGTAGGCATAAAGCATATATTTATATATATTTGCAAGATGTGCAAATACCCATCGGTATGGGTAGGGAGACAGACAATCAGTCTGTAGGTATGATAAATTAATTAGTTTTAGTTAACCAAGTGGGGAATGGGACACCAGACAATATGATATAAATGCATTAATGCCAAATATTAACTCTGAGGTCTACGTAAAATGCTAATTTGCACATGTAAATTTCCATAATATGTGTTTTTAATGCAAAATGGCTGTTTTATAATGGTATTTATACTTTTATTTTATTGTGCAAGTATGTAGTTACGTAGTATGTTGTCAATTTCCTTTACTTGGATCACGAGCACTGTCACTTTAAAAATGGTGATTGAATGGGCCAGCGTTGTCATGTGATCAAGGCCGGGAACGGCCGAAAAGCGTTATGGCGGAGTGGTGTGAGCAATAAATCACCAGCACAAAATGTGGGTCTGCTCTCATTATTTTCCCTGGAGGAGAGCATTGTGACGAGGTCTTTGGATATATATATATATATATATATATATATATATATATATATATATATATATATATATATCGCTCCTGCGATCGCTCTCAAATTCTCTTTAAACAAATGAAGCAGACACCAGTGCAGTTTTTCGTATTTTTATTCGCCTTCCAGCATATATCTATATATATATATTACCATGTTTCCATAGAGCATTTTTTGTTTTGCGAATAACTTTGGTGCCATTTTACGAATCCTCACAACGTTTTCAAAATTAGTATGATGCTCACTTCAGCTGCCGTCTTGAAAGTTTTGGACTGGTCCCTCCAGGGGCATAGGAGACACTACATTTCTGGGGGGAACAAGGACAACCTTGTGGACTTTCCAGTGACCCTATGCAAATTGCCCATTGTGTGAGACTGTACATTCGATAAACTAATAGAATCACATAGTTTTGAAGTGAAATATGGAGAAAGGCAGGACATGTAGTCACAGTTTTCAAGTATGCTTTATTGTTATTTACATTCACAAAGTAATTGGATCAAATGTGAAAAAAGCATGTATATGAATCTTGCATCTTCATACACCAAGCAAACAAAGGTGGAACGAAAAAGGAAGAATAAACTAAATGCTCTGAACGACATCCCTACATCTCAAAATGCAATTGAACTAATTAGAAATTGTTTTATTGCTGCAAGAATCTATAATAAAATGATGAACTTTAATTTGAAAAGCCAAATAATTTCTTGTGCCGTTCTGTGCAAAGGACAAATTCTTTCACTACTGTCTGTAGGTGTACTGAGTCCATCATCTCTTTATGCATGTTGCATATGGCAACAGAATTCAATCTTTTCTGGGACATAGTTGATCTTAGACAAGTTTTCTGTTGGCGGAGACTACTGAAGCTTCTCTCAGACTCACAAGAAGACAAAGGAATAACTAAAAGAATCAGTAATAGCTTCTCAACCTGTGAAAAGAAAGCGCTCTCTCTTGGAAGCATTTTTCGGAGTATATCTGCAAGTTCCAGGACAGGAGTACTTGAACTCACTTGATAAAATAGTTAATTGAGCTGAGAGCAGCAAAGGGTCAGTTTCTTTGTACTGAGCTAGAGAGTCAATGCCATTGCATGTTAAAAGCACCTGTTCAGGTTTTCCATGTATTTGGAAGACCTCCTGGTCAAAACCCTGAGTGAGATGAAGAGAAACTGTATCTAAAAGTTCAAAATGCTGAGGGTCATTTTAGTGCCTGACGGTTGCAGGATGAAAGATTTCTGCTGCTCCATCATCCATCCGTTTAGGGATGCGACTCAGTAATGGCACTTCAATGGTATTAAGATGGCACTTAGCAAAAATGTGGTTATGGGTATTTATCGAGCAGACTGTCAAACGACTCATCACTACAAAGCTTGAGTATTTCAATTTTTGCTACATTCGCAGCATCTAGTAGCCCTGATGTAGTTTGCTGGCAGCCTTGCATCGCAATATTCAGAAATTCCAGAAGCTACAAGACTTGGAGGGCGACCTGAAAACCTAGGACAGTTGTTCCTCTCTGAAAGTGTGTTAGCAAATCACAGGCAGACACATTACTACTGGACTTGTATGTTGATCATTCTTCTAGGGTTTCCAGAATAGGTTCATAATTATCCATTACTTTTTGTACAGCTTTTACATGGACCGTCCAATGTGTTCGACACAGTGACTTCATTTTTAACACATTTGCAGGGCCTTCTACACTGTGCTGGATGAGGTCTGAGAATATTGTACAAAATGTCATAGATTGCCCAAACTGATTACCCAGTTCTTGGACATAAAGTAGTGGATCTTTCATTATGGATCATTTATGTGCTGCAGCCTGCATAACCATATTTGTACAATGGGCTCCACAATGGACATAAAGAGCAAGTGGTTGCTCTTGGACTATTAATGCATGTGTAACATGGTATTTCCCTGCCATATTTGCTGCACTATCATATGTTTGTGCTCTCAGCTTTGACAGAGAAAGGCCATGACAGCATAAAACATTGTTTACAGTTGTAGCAATTGCAGTACCACTTGTATAATCAGCCTGACACATCCAATAAAATCCTTATGAGGGTACAGATCTTGGCCAGTGTAACAAATACAAAAGCTTTCTTGTTCTTGACCAGATATATCCTGTGTGTCTTCAACAATTACTGTGTATGGATTGTCACCAATATTTTTACGAATTTGATGCAAAATTGCATAGGACAATAACTGAAGAACTTCATTTTGGATGTCTGGGCTGAGATATTCTGCTCGATTTGCTGTAATTCACTGTTTCAAAGAAGGTACATCCTCTGCTCGTGCACTAAGAAATTTAGAGAAATTCCCATCTCTGTCATCATGACCTTGAAGTGCAAGGCCTTGCTTTGCCATAAGAGCTATGGCATGAATGATTCTGTTAAGACAACGCCAGGCTTCTTTCTGTTATTGTTGGACTTGCTGTGATAACTGTTGATTGATTGATTGTCTTCTTCTACACTGTACTAGTGACTGCATATGAATGAGCATAACTGTTCTGATGCTTTTTGAACCTTTCTATTGACTTCTTCTAGTTGGTGTAACCAGTGCTGCAAAATGCCTCCTCTGTGTTCTTCGAAAGCTCAGTTAATTTCAGTGACTTCGATTTTGCACAGTGAAAGCATAGCACTCCCGCCACTATATTGCTGTAATGTAGCCAGGAAAAATCCTGTAACCATCTTTTTTGAAAATGCAGAATGTGTTTTTTCTTCGTTTGTCACTGTGTTACAATGATTTGAATGGGCAATGTGCTCTCATTCGATTGGTTTGGTGCACTGTGCTTCCAGTGTTTCCTCGTTATCCTGAAGACTGGTTGTTGTTGCAGAAGAACTGCTGCTTGATTTGTCTGAGTCCACAAAATGTTCCTGGGACCAGGGTGTAATTACTTGATATTTCTAAATCTGCAGCCCTAACTCCATACTGAAATGAAGAATGCAGCTCCGGCATATCATCACAATGAATTGTGTTATTTTCTGAGTTGTCTGAATATAGGTTCACTTCACATGGCTGTTTCTTTGCAAAGAATTTCAGGATGTCCATTCTAAGAAAAGAGGAACATATAAACTTTTAGCAGTTGCAGTTTGGGAACGAGGTCAGTAAGTCAGAAACGAGCAGAAAGAGGCATGATAAAAGTGAGAAACAAGCATAATGAGGCAGAATAAAGGTCAGAAACTAGCAGAAAGAGGCAAAATAAAGATCAGCAACAGACAGAAAAAGGCAAGATAAAGGTCAGAAACGAGCAGAAAGAGGCAAGACAAAGGTCAGAAACTAGCAGAAAGAGGCAAGACAAGGGTAAGAAATGAGCAGAAAGAGGCAGAATAAAGGTCAGCAACAAGCAGAAAGAGGGAAGACAAAGGTGAGAAACGAGTAGAAAGAGGCAGAATAAAGGTCAGCAATGAGCAGAAAGAGGCAAGATAAAGGTCAGAAACGAGCAGAAAGAGGCAAGATAAAGGTCAGAAACGAGCAGAAAGAGGCAGAATAAAGGTCAGCAAAGAGCAGGAAGAGGCAAGATAAAGGTCAGAAATGAGCAAAAAGAGGCAAAATAAAGGTCAGAAACTAGCAAAAGGAAGCAGAATATACTTCAGCAACGAGCAGAAAGAGGCAAAATAAAGGGCAGAAGCGAGCAGAAAGTGGCAGAATAAAGATCAGAAGGGAGCAGAAAAAGGCAGAATAAAGGTGAGAAACAAACAGAAAGAGGCAAAATAAAGGTGAGAAATAAACAGAAAGAGGCAAAATAAAGGTTAACAGTGGGCAGAAAGAGGCAAAATAAAGATGAGAAATGAGCAGAAAGAGGAAGAATAAAGGTCAAAAACTAGCAGAATGAGTCAAAATAAAGGTCAGGAGTGAGCACAAGAGGCAAAATAACAGGCAGAATGAGCAGAAAGGCAAAATAGAGGTGAGTAATGAGCAGATAGAGTCAAAAAAGAGGTCGGAAATGAGCAGCAAGAGGCAGAATAGAGGTCATAAGTGAGCAGAAAGAGGCAAAATGACGGGTAGGAATCTTCAGGCAAGCTGGACAGGAGGACTGTCACAGAGGGAGCTGGCACGAGGACTTGCTCGCGTGTACCTCCTACTTTTTTTACTGCGCACCCACTGATGGACCCACTCATACACTCATGCACCCACTCACAGACCCACTCACGCGCCCACTCACTGACCCAGTCAGACACTCATGCACCCACTCACAGATCCTTTCAAGGACTCATTCAGCCACTCACAGACATACTGAGAGACTCACACACATACTCACAGACCCACTCAGACACTCACACGCCCACTCACACATTCATGCACCATCTCACAGACCCACTCAGAGACTCATACTCCCACTGACAGACCCACTCAGACACTAACGCACCTACTCACAGATCTACTTAGGCACTCATGCAACCACTCACAAACACACTCAGAGACTCTTGCACGCTCTCACAGACCCACTCAGACACTCATTCACCAACTCACAGACCCACTCTGACACTCATTTTCCCATTCACAGACCCACTCAGAGACTCATGCACCCACTCACAGATCCACTCAGAGACTCACACACCCAGTCCCAGACTGACTCAGACATTTACAGACCCACTCTCAGACCCGCTCTGATACCCACACAACCACTCACAGACCCACTCAGACACTCATGCACCCACTCACTCACCCTCTCAGAGACTCACCTACCTATACACGCTCTCACACATGCACTCTCAAAGGCTACAGGTTATAGTTAGAAAATAAAATGTTTTAAAAACATCAAATTTCACTGAAAAATGCAAAAGTTACAAGAACATTATCATTAGGAAATAGAATTTCAAAAACCGTAGAAATTCAGGGAATAAACAAAAGGTTACAGGGATGTTATAGTTAGGCAATAGGATTAAAAAAAACTTAGAAATTCACTGAAAAAACAAAGGTTAAAGGGACGTTATTGTTAGGCTCAGATTTTACTCATACAAAAACATTGAAATCCAGCAGTTTTAGTTACCTAAGCTAACTATTACTTATGCCCCATCAATGCACTGCTTATGACATCACATGTTACGTCACTCATGACATAGTCTGTGACATCACTGATGACATCATTGATGACATCTCAAATGACATCACTAATGACATCACTGATTACATCATCCACAGACCCACTCACACATCCACTCGCACCCCCATACAATGTCTCATATACCCACTCACACACCCACTTACATACCCATTCACAGACCCTTACAACTACTGTCACACACTCTCACTCATACAGCTACTCATACAACCACTCACTCACCAATACAGCCACTCACAGACCCGTACAGCTACTCATACACCTACAAAATCACTCATATACCCATACAGCATCTTACACACTCACTCACACACCCATACAACCACTCACATACCTATTTATACACCCACACAGCCACTCACACAACCACTCACTCACCCATACAGTCACTCACACATCCATTAGCTTATCCACAAAACCACTTACATACCCAATCACACATCAATGCAATCACTCACACACCCACTCACTCATCTATAGAGCCACAAACACAAATATTTACTGTGCAAAACAGCTACTCACACACCCACTCACCCATACACCCAGTCATCAGCCACTCACTTACCCAAACATCCACTTACACACCCAGTCACTCACCCTTAGAGCCATTCACACAGCCATGCAGTCACTCATACAGCCACACACACACTCCTCCACTCATAGAGCCACATACACAGCAACCACAGTCACTGATACAGCCACTCACGCACACACTCCCCCTCCCATACAGCCACTCACACAGTCACTCACTCACCCATACAGCCACTCAGACACCCACTCCCACACTGATACAGACAGTCACAGTGCCACTTGAATGACATAACTTAGAAACAGGATCACTCTTTAGTAGTACAAAAAGAATAGTAATTTAACTTATGCAGTAGCTTAGTATATATCTTTAACTCTCAGAAACTTTTACGAAACACACTCACTGGATGATGTCATCAGTGATGTCATTTGGGATGTCCCCAGTGATGTCATGAGTGATGTCACTGACCATGTCATGAGTGATGTAATATGTGAGGTCATAAGCAGTGTATTGCGAGGCCATACGTTATAGTCAGCTCAGGTAACTATAACTGCTGAAATTTAATGGTTTTGTACGAGTGAAATCTGATCCTAAGTATAACATCCCTGCAACATTTGGTTTTTTCCATTTTTTTATATATATAAATATTAATTAAAAAAATATATATATCTTGCATCCTGTCACCCATCCTTCTGGGCCCTACCTTTCTACAGCCGCGGCAGGTAAAAGCGGTGGGGCCGGCTGGGGGGTATTTTGAGAGACGACCACAAGGGAAAATTAAATAAATAATTAATTTTCCCTCTTGGTCGTTTCTTGAAATCCCCCCCAGTCAGCCCCACCGTTCTTACCTGCAGCGGCCACGGTTGCCTTTCTACCTGACCCTTGTGCCAAGCACCTATCTCTCTACAAGACAGAGGTAAGACATTGTTAATCAGCAGTGATGGAGAGTGAGCCATTATCAACATGGAAAGCAAGATTCCGTCAGTACAAGCCTTCGGAAATGCACAGCAAACAGGTAAGAGGGAGGCTGGTGGCACCAGCGTGCCACTAACATTCTCATCACATCGGGTCTTGGACCCTCAAGAGAAGCAATTAAATGCAAGAAGGGCATCTGACCAACCTTTGCCAATTTACCATTGAGTATCTAGAGACCTGGGCAAGATTGTAAAATACTAGGAAGTCAGCACTTCCCCAAGTGATATAACAGCAGTAAAAAGTAATTTTTGTTTTTCAGTTATGTAATGTAAAAGAAGAGAATACACAAATTTTAAATTTAGGATTAGAACTGAAGTCATACAAAAGAAAAGCCTGCTAATGACTCCCAATAAATGGCATCAAATTGAAATCCTACTAATTACTACCTGTAATTTGCATCCAATTCCAGGTGTGACACCTCAGAATTGGGAATTACCTGCACATGCAACCTACAGTTGTGGAGTTAAGTTGCCACTTGCCCTGTGTTTTGTACAATTTATGCCTGCCCTGTAACCCCATTTTTGATGCAAATAGGGGATCTTTACCCAAAACTGAATTAGCTCATGAGTCATAATCAGGGCTAAGGTTTCAGAGAGATATTTATCCAAAGTTCACACAAAGCAGGGCAGCAATCAAACTTGCTGCATTCAGTTGAATGAACGGGAGAGAGCTGCTCTCTCCTTGCTGCTGGCGATGCACAATGGTGTAAGGGTGCCTGTGTTACGGGCAGGATCGTTTTGTGCAAGAAGGGATGAATTACTGCCCAAATACAATCTTTCTATGTGTGATGCAAAATGCACTTGTTATTCCTCTCTGTGGTATACATACCACAGAGAGGAACAAGCCTTTGTGTTGCCCTGCGTCGCCTTGCTTAAATCAAGGGCGATGAAAAGGCTTTGTAAATCTGGGCCTCAATCTGCAGCAGAACATAACCAGTCTTCAGACCCTGTATACCTAACGTCCACGTTGGGAAGACATTTACAACTTGTAAGGAGAGTTCTGTAAACAGTAGGGCGGTATTTCATAGTCGCAAACCTTTTAATTTTGCGAATCACAGGATTGGGGACGACAAAATACCTTGATACATCAGTGCACTAGCTCCTTTAATTGCTAACCTAAAATATTTCTCAATGTTATTCATTTTGACTTTTCTAGACTGTTCTTTCACCGCAATAAATAATAGTTTGCCTGACAATTCATGCAATGAC
Organism: Calotriton arnoldi; assembly: GCA_963921515.1. NCBI lineage: Eukaryota > Metazoa > Chordata > Amphibia > Caudata > Salamandridae > Calotriton > Calotriton arnoldi. The sequence continues at coordinate 108,634 of CAWUFW010012234.1, forward strand.
CAAGGTCACCTTCAAAACAATGCTCACACAGAACAAAGTTCAAGAGTTAACATGTTATCATTGTCGAGTTTCTTTTATATTTGATTTCCAATTATACCAAAAAAATCAGCAATCTTCAAGTAAAAACACGAATGTGGAATCTGAGAGCAATGTAAAACATTTTCCTGAAAGGCAACCGAGGGGCAGTGGCAGCACCATTTCAGACGAAAATTGCAAAGCAGTAATAACGTGAACACATTTAACCTGTATGGAGTTGTATTTCTGATGACAAATAGATTGCATTCTGACATCCAGACATTAGGAAGCATCCTTTTTAAATAAGCAACCAGGCAAATGTTCGTGCAGCATTAAATGTACTTTTTAAGCAAGTAAAAAGGAAACAAATCATTCGACTGCTTGGGTTTCCCATTCCCACATTTACAAAGCAACCATGTGCGAGATGGAGCAAATTATATGGAGAGAAGATAACGCTAAAGTAATCGTTAGTGCACAGGTTCAAGGAAACCGAAAGGTGAAATGCAATTGAAATGATGATATGGCAATGTAAAATTTAGTGAAATCAATTATTTTACTTTGTCTATTTGCTGGAGAAGTGGGACTTTTAAATGAATACATGAAAGAATCAACGAATGACAGAATGAACGAACGAATGAATGAATTAATTGAACTTAATAGAGCGCTGTGCTGCCACATTTGGGCGTCTTGATGCTGCGGAAAGGACTAAGCATCAAAAGCTTCTCCAAATAAGCTGATGATTAACCACGGAGCTATAGCAGAAGTCATTTCAAAGTTTAGCGCCCCCCAATTAGAAGAGCCGCCTCTTTTCTGGTAATAGGAATTGGATTCTTTCACAAGACTTTTTGATGGTTCAGGGAGCAAAGAGATTAGTCTATAATTTCTGAAGTTGGTGTAATCAGCAGAAGGCTTCTTCAGCATCGTGAGGACAATCTCAAACATATGTAGAGCTATGGACCCAGCATATGCTGTACAGAGATCAACAGGGACCTTGCCTTCATAGAAAGAGCCACTGAAGCAGTAGAGGAATCTAAGAGTGGAAGTAAATCAGTGAACAAAATAGAAGTAAGCTCGTGAAGTTCAGTCCGTATGGGGTTCGAAGAACAAGAGGCTAATGGCTAATTCATGTTTTAAATATGTTTAATTTTTATAAAGATTTGAATACATCCTCAATTGAAATTATGGAACTTGACATAGTTGATGTTTCAAAAAGCTGTTTGGCAATTCAAAAACTTTTGCAAGGAGAATTATTAGCAACAGAGATCTTGGAAGAGAAATATTAAACTCTTCCGGCCTTGATTTTATGATTTTTTTTTGCAAAAAATATTTTGAAGTAGGAGTCATAATGTTAGCACCATGGGATTTGTAGTGGAGGCCTACCCTGCCAATGCAAATTCCAGTACCTAAACAAACCTACAAGGCTCACACGCATTGGAAGTGTGCTGTCCACTGCAGCAAATACACAATGAATGAACACATTTCTCCCTGTTAAGGCCTTCAAATGATGCATTATGTTTGATGCAAAGCCCAGTCTGAATATTTTACTATATTGGGATCAGTGTCAAAACATATGGTATAGGCGCTGCCCTACCAAAGTAAGCGCCCCATTAATGCCGCCTCAATGCAAGCATAAGGCGAAAAAGAGGACAAAGGGGACCCTACTCACTAGGAACCAGGGTAAGTCATATGTATCCGAAAACAACGGTTCTAGCGGGAATACAATAAATCTATACTGGTAATTAAAAATGCACAATCGCGATCAATTAGGGTTAAGGATGTCAGAAAAGAGAGCCTCGCAGACTTGGTGTTCATAATAATTCTTTTTTATCCAAATTTTTATAATTCAAAAACAATAAATACACCGACCGAGAAGAACCACAATAGTGATTATATGTCCCAAGCAAATGAAACCATCTAATACATTGTGAACAGACATGTGATATATGCAGAACTTGGTTTCCACAATTATTGAAAAAGACAGCGACCACAACATGAATTGATAATAATTATAGCCTCTGTGTACAATAGTCAGAGCTATTTAAAATGGTTCGCTATCAATCGAGTCGACGACGTTTCGACCCTCTTGCAATGTGGGGTCTCCTCAGGACCAAGGGGTAAGGGACAATCTGATGGTAGTATTACAGCCGCGTGAGAGGCACATAAAGTGTGAGACACCCGTGAAATGAGAAAGAAGAAATTAATACTCACACGGGGACTCGGTCGAGCACCCGTGTGAGAGACGAAGGGCTGTGAACTGGTATTAATCAATTGTGGCTCAGTCACAATAGTGGGCAGGATCAACACCACACAATGTAGTGGTACCTGAGCAGAATCCTCCGCTGGATAGATAAAGTCGCGGGACCGGTAGTGCCACGGCAGGAGAATAAGGCTTTTGAAATATGCCACATAGGATGAGAACTGCTCTGGTCGTCTGCCTGGTAACAATGACATCCTTAACCCTAATTGATCGCGATTGTGCATTTTTAATTACCAGTATAGATTTATTGTATTCCCGCTAGAACCGTTGTTTTCGGATACATCAATGCAAGCATAAAGCAGCTCAAAGAGGGCTGGGGTCTGTATACAAAAAAGGCACCTTTTCAACACAAAACATGTTTTGTGCTGCATATTAAATTCCCAATTTACGTTGTTTTCCTTTGCTTTGTGCTGATGCAAAGCGTTATGAAATCTGGGCCTAGATTCCTTCCAGTGCTTTACATTGCCATGTTACAACAGACAGTGCTTCAGAATACCATGGTGCCAAAGGTTATCTTGGGTGAAAGTCGTTAAGCGTATGATAATATCAAGAGCTGCCTCTAACCACCCATAAAAGATATCAACATTGTTATCCATATCATCTCAAAAGAGGTGGGTGGGCTGTTAAGGGCCTGGTTAAAACGGACTGATAAAACTTTAGCTTACACATGTAGTGTAGGTTTGGGTTGACTCTCTAGAGTGGCTGCCAAATTCCTTATGGGTCATTCAAGAAAGGGGAACAGGCACAGAAACGGATAAGATAATCTTCAGAGGTACAAATGGGGTGCTTGGCCCATGATATATATGTGTGAGGGACGTGACCAATTGCTTAGGCCCCTAAAATGACAGCAAAATCAGAAAAGTGGCAACATATTATCAATGGAGTTACTCAAGTGTTTACGCCTTTTGGGACAATGAAATTAGAACATTCAAGCAAACAAAGTGACACCTATTACAATAATGCAGGTCCAAATGAGCAAAAAGGCCCAGGGGAACAGTAAACTAAATCCCACTAAAGGTATCTGTGAGAGTGACAGTGAAATGAAATAAATTAGTTTCTGCTTGATTGAATTGATTAGTCCAATCTAGTTATTGTGACGGAATCACAAAAATAATGGCCAAGGGTCTTTCCATCTTGTTCTCAAGATCAGTGTGCACGATTTTATAGCTTGGGGGAACCACCATTGCAATGCCAGGTCCTAAAAGTTTGTAAAGCCATATCTCAGTAAGAAAAGCCTTTGCTAGGATTTGATGACCAGGGCTATGGCAGTCTTGATTTGAAGCAAAGCAGGAACACGCAACAGCAACACTTTCAGGGAGAGAGAGAACAAACGGATATGGACAACATTCAGGAAGCAATGAGAGCATCATATCAGGATGGCCTTGTGTGCTCCCCATTGCACAGGTGTGCTTACTGGGTTCTGATACAGTCCAACATGCCTCAGGGGTTGGAGGGTATCAATACAGCCAGAACACAGATGCTCAAACACAACAAGCATTTGGCTAAGGCAATAGGTCTGGTGTTGGCCGCCAACCTTTTGGCAATTCTTGTTTGATTTGTACATTTCACAAATCTATATAAAAGGGAAGCTGCCAGACCCTCGTCAAATCCAAAAAAAGACATTTATAACAGACAAAAGTGTGTTTTTGGTCTTCAAAAATATACACATTAGCATAGTATGCTGTTGTACTGAAGGGAACTACTTTGTGTGTGGATGTGTTTGTGGTGAAAGGGAAAGCATGCCATAACTCATAGTGAAGTCAGTCAAGGGCTGAAGTGAGCTGACACGTTACCCCTTGATGCATGCTGGAGTGGGTGGAAGAAAAATGTAAAAGACACCGTCACAGACCAATGGATGAAGCCTGGCTGAAGGAAAGAAAGAAAGGGAAAGGAAGCCAGAAAGAAAGAAAGAAGGAAGGAAAGATAGAAAGAAAGAAAGAAATAACACACAAATGAAAGAAGGGAAGAAGGAGAAAAGAAAGAAAGATGAAAAGAAGGAATGAAAGCTGTGAAGAAAGAAAGATGGAAAGAAAGAAAGAAAGAAGGAAAGAAAAAAGAAAGAAGGCAAAAAAGAAAGGACAAGGGAAAGAAAGAAGTAAAGAAAAACATAGGCAACAAAGAAAGAAGGAAAAACAAAAGACAAAACAGAAAGAAAGACAGAAAGAACAAAAGAAACAGAAAAAAGGAAAGAAGGAAAAAAATTAAAGAAGGATAGAAATAACGAATGAAATAAAGAAAGAAACACAAAAGAAAAAAGGAAAATGGAAAGAAGATATAAAGAAAGAAGGAAAACATGATGAAAAGAAAAATGGATAGAAGGAAAGATAAATGAAAGAAAGAAGGAAAGAAAGAAAGAAACAAGATGGAAACAAGGATGGAAAGAGGGTTTACATTAAAAAATATTGGATACTAAAAGCCAAATTACTCCAACCCTATGTTTAAATAAAAGTGCTGCAAGTGTGCTGCAAATAAAACATGATACATTTTGTTTCCCTTCCTTGGCAAATTTGTACCATTGGTAATACTGAGTCCAGGAACACAATTTGGTATGTTGTGAAATAGAGTAGTCAGATACAAAATGTCCATTCAAAACTAATTTACAACAGCATTAGCAAGAGGCAAGAACTGATACATTTGAAATGTACCCATGCTCGCTTCAAAGGCATCCAGCCATCATAACAGGCAACACTCCAGAAATGACAACGTAAAAACAGCAAAAAGGAAAACATTGGCACTGAAAGGTATTACTTTGAGTGGGGATCCGCTGAGAATTGCTACCGAACTCAGGGCAAGCACGTCGCACTTTAACCTCTGTGGGCACTGACAATCTGTTTTATCATCTGTTTTATCATCGGGAGAACATTGTCTCTTGCATCGTTGTCCCTGGCCCCTGCACGCAGCACTTTTATCCCGCCCCCAAGCACCACAGACTACAACTACCACAGCGCGTTGCGGCAGGAGCCGCACGCGTCGTAGAACTCGCGCCAGGAGGCGCATAAGGTTGGGCTGATCGACCGCACATGCGGGATCCGCTGAGAATTGCTACCGAACTCAGGGCAAGCACGTCGCACTTTAACCTCTGTGGGCACTGACAATCTGTTTTATCATCTGTTTTATCATCGGGAGAACATTGTCTCTTGCATCGTTGTCCCTGGCCCCTGCACGCAGCACTTTTATCCCGCCCCCAAGCACCACGGACTACAACTACCACAGCGCGTTGCGGCAGGAGCCGCACGCGTCGTAGAACTCGCGCCAGGTGGCGCATAAGGTGGGGCTGATCGACCGCACATGCGGGATCCGCTGAGAATTGCTACCGAACTCAGGGCAAGCACGTCGCACTTTAACCTCTTTGTGCACTGACAATCTGTTTTATCATCTGTTTTATCATCGGGAGAACATTGTCTCTTGCATCGTTGTCCCTGGCCCCTGCACGCAGCACTTTTATCCCGCCCCCAAGCACCACGGACTACAACTACCACAGCGCGTTGCAGCAGGAGCCGCACGCGTCGTAGAACTCGCGCCAGGAGGCGCATAAGGTGGGGCTGATCGACCGCACATGCGGGATCCGCTGAGAATTGCTACCGAACTCAGGGCAAGCACGTCGCACTTTAACCTCTGTGGGCACTGACAATCTGTTTTATCATCTGTTTTATCATCGGGAGAACATTGTCTCTTGCATCGTTGTCCCTGGCCCCTGCACGCAGCACTTTTATCCTGCCCCCAAGCACCACGGACTACAACTACCACAGCGCGTTGCGGCAGGAGCCGTACGCGTCGTAGAACTCGCGCCAGGAGGCGCATAAGGTGGGGCTGATCGACCGCACATGCGGGATCCGCTGAGAATTGCTACCGAACTCAGGGCAAGCACGTCGCACTTTAACCTCTGTGGGCACTGACAATCTGTTTTATCATCTGTTTTATCATCGGGAGAACATTGTCTCTTGCATCGTTGTCCCTGGCCCCTGCACGCAGCACTTTTATCCCGCCCCCAAGCACCACGGACTACAACTACCACAGCGCGTTGCGGCAGGAGCCGCACGCGTCGTAGAACTCGCGCCAGGAGGCGCATAAGGTGGGGCTGATCGACCGCACATGCGGGATCCGCTGAGAATTGCTACCGAACTCAGGGCAAGCACGTCGCACTTTAACCTCTGTGGGCACTGACAATCTGTTTTATCATCTGTTTTATCATCGGGAGAACATTGTCTCTTGCATCGTTGTCCCTGGCCCCTGCACGCAGCACTTTTATCCCTCCCCCAAGCACCAAGGACTACAACTACCACAGCGCGTTGCGGCAGGAGCCGCACGCGTCGTAGAACTCGCGCCAGGAGGCGCATAAGGTGGGGCTGATCGACCGCACATGCGGGATCCGCTGAGAATTGCTACCAAACTCAGGGCAAGCACGTCGCACTTTAACCTCTGTGGGCACTGACAATCTGTTTTAGCATCTGTTTTATCATCGGGAGAACATTGTCTCTTGCATCGTTGTCCCTGGCCCCTGCACGCAGCACTTTTATCCCGCCCCCAAGCACCACGGACTACAACTACCACAGCGCGTTGCGGCAGGAGCCGCACGCGTCGTAGAACTCGCGCCAGGAGGCGCATAAAGTGAGCCTAACCTCCCGCGACGCGGGACGTGCGCGGGCTAAGCCCGGGCCAAGGGCGGGCCCGTCTGAGCCCGTCAGAGACTGGAGGAGGCTGGGCTGGGCCAGGTCTCTTGGACCCTTTTTGTAGTGTATTGTGTTGGCAAAACCATTGGTACTAATATTGTTGTACTTGCTATTTGCTAGTACTAACAATCCTGTTTGTCTCTTGGGTAGTTAAGGTTGAGGGGCTATATTTGATATTGAAATAGATTTGGCCTACAGCGGGGTTGTTAAAAGGTAGGAGGGGCTTACATTATACAATAGATTGATAGATATAGGCACGTTTGGGGCACTGTTTAGTAAAGGGTGTGTTTCCTTCTTTGTTGTAAGCGTAGGTAATATTTAAAATGGGTAAGAGAAAATTGCAAAGCATTAATTCTGGGCAACGAGGTAGCAAACCCAAACATGCAAATATGACCCCCCTGAATTATCTTACAGGAGCGGTTGGAGCCCTGGACAAGCAAATAACCACGGTAGAGGAGTCCATGAATAAGGACCCACAGGGTTCCTCAATAACTAATAAGGCCATTGTGTTATACCAAACGGAGACAGGGGAATCAGGATCTACAATTAATACAGATGCGGAATGTCTAAATGGTTGTATTCAGGCTATTAGTGATGAGATTTCTACTAGTGACCAAGATACAGAGCCGCTCCCTCCAACTAAAAGATACTGTAAGCCTAAGTCCAAGGATACCCTTGGAAACTTGCCGCCTTTAATACATCAGGCTTCTTTTGAGCCTGATATTATGAAATCTTTAGTTATCAACAAACAGGGAAAAGGTACCCTGTCAAATCATAAAGTTAAAGGAGCGGCAAGAAGAAGTAAAAGTAAGGCTAATGGCCCCCCAACTTCTGAAATAAATAAAATATTAAGTCTATTAACCGACTCAATTAAACATATTAAACAATCTATCAGGGCCATGGAAACAAGATTAGCTAAGATAGAATTGGGCCTAGAAATAATAGTTGAGAATCAAAATAGGTGTCTCACAACGGAAGGTAAAATTAACCAAAATGTAGATGGTAGTGCTGGCGAAGTATCTAAATCCCATAGCCAGATCGCTTTGGTTAACTCTGTGTCTTCCAGTAATCAGAGGAATAGGGGTGATAAGATAAACACAGTTGTAGCCTCTAAGAAGCCTAATGAAACCCCGTCTACCAGTGGTTTAACTAATGGGCCAGAATCTACTGAGAAAGGAAATGGTAAGGTCGAAATACAACAGGGTGGTAAGCAATTAAGGGAAGCGTGTTCTAATGTAGGATCATCTAATATTAAAACATATGAACATCCACCAAAAAATCATATTTTAAATTTACCTCCTGCTGCGTTACCATACACAGTTGTGTTGGCAAACGTTCCCCCATCTTTAGAGGGGGAAAGGAAACGTGGTATACCTTGAGGAACAGGGCAATTCATGGCCTGGGGATTAGAACAGGGTTAACAACGGAGATGTTCTCAGCCTTTAAGATGGTAAGACGTGTCCCGTGGGTGGGAACGACTAGGAAATCCTTTCGAGGGGACTGTGTTGTCCTCTCATTAGGGATTCCATCTTTGGTTCATGAAATTTTTCGCCGAATAGGCGATAATAACAAGAACATGGCATCAGGTATAAAGGTTTTGCCCCTGAGCTATTTTTACCAGCCAAGCTCTTCCAATTGGCATATGGGTATGTATTCCCCCATACAACCCAGGAATAAGTCGATTTACAATGTAGAGGTAAAAAATAGATTTAGGCCACTTCAGTCCTTAGACGAGAATGATTGACTCTTTGATAGTAGTGACAATCATATCTGTGTAGATAATGGTGTAGATCGAAATCGTAGGGAGAATATGCTAATGATTAATGTTGGGGAACATAATTCAGTTCAAAGAGAGATAACGGATACTAGGGATGAAATGGTAGAACCATTGATTGTAGAAACTGGTGATGTATGTATAACTAATGCAACAGATGGGGTTGAAATGATTGGATAGGTTCAGAATGATCATGTTGCCGACACTCTAAATGCATCTGTATCAGGGAGAATTAGGGTTCTTTTTTGGAATATTGCCGGTTTACAATCGAAAGTAAATAACTCTATTTGGACTGACTTTATATATAGTTTTGATATTTTATGCTTCCAGGAGACATGGTTATTGGATAAAGTAAATATAGATGGCTATAAGACCTTTCATACACCAGCAGTACAGTCAGTATATGGAAGACATAAAGGTGGGATTTGTGTATATATATCGAATCTGATAGAGATTATAAAAACTGAAATGATAAAAACAACAATATATTACCAAATTTTGGCCATTCACCTGAATTTAGATGTAGTAGTGTGCGTAGTTAATTTCTATAACAATATTGAAAAGGGACATATGGGTGATATTATAAACTCACTTAGTGATGAATTAAGTAAAATAAGGGTCCCAAATGGTACCGATATGATTACTCTTTGGGGTGGTGATCTTAATGCTAGTATTTGTTCTCATGCTGAATGTGGGTTGTGTGGTGTAGATGAGGAAGAAAAGGATCCTATATTGCATTTTGTGCACTCCGAGAGGGGGGAGAAGTTTAATGATTTAATGGCCTTACACGATCTGGGTTTTGCAAACATGCTGTGCTCTCCGCCTGTTGATTTTACCCATACGTTTATTGGCAGAGGATTTGAATCTTTAATAGATTTTATAATTGTCCCCAACCGTTATGCAACATGGGTTGACAATTTCAAGATCCATTCTAACGTTCTGAGTGACCACTTGCCCCTGAGCATTAATTTAGTCATCCCCAAACAAGTTGTTCAACCTAATAATAATATTTTGGCATGGACGCGAAATATTGCCTTAGTTCGCCAAAATGGCTACTCCCTACGATGGGGCAAGATAAACCCCGAGGAGATCAATAAACGGATCGTAGTTAATGCCTATGATCAAATAGTAGCGTGCCTACAAGACAGTACAGATCATGACAACACTTTGAGGGCTTTTTCTCTTATTACGTTAGAGATTCAAAATTCTCTAAGAGCACGAAATAAGGCATCCCTGGTTAAGATTAATGGTTGGTTTGATTCAAAGTGTACCAAAGCTTATACTCAGTGAAAGATGCTCTCCATAAGACAGAGAGAAACCAAGACGAGATTAAACAATATAGGAAGGTGTATAATCTGGCCAGAAAAAATAGAAAAAAAGAATTGAAAGACCAGGCATGGGATACGCTTTATGAAGCATCACTGAGGAAGGATTGCACTTCATTTTGGCAGGCAGTTAATGCCCCATTCCTTTCCAATAATGATGGAGCCAAGATCGAGGTTGCAATTGATGAAAAAGTATGGATTGACTTTTTTTCGAATGTATATAGTATCAAGGGGAACGAAGAATCTCCTACTGACATTAAATTATTAGAACAGGGAGACATGGTAGGATTTATGCCTATTGAGCTGCATATTACATTGGATGAAGTAATAGCGGCAATTAACGCTAGTAAAGGAGGTAAAGCCCCGGGACCAGATGGTGTGCCGATGGACTTATTTAAGTCCACCCCACCATTATGGTCCCCTCTGTTGACTCGGGTGTTAGAGGCCTGTTGTGCGAAGGGTTTTATAAAGTCCTGGTCTGAATCGGTGATTATACCGATTTTTAAAAAAGGGGAACGTGACAATCCTACCTGCTACCGACCTATCTCCCTTTTAGATTCTTTAGTAAAGGTAGCGGGTAGGATTGTTTTGAATAGATTACAAACATGGGCTGAGGACAATAATATTTTAAGCAAGGTACAATATGGTTTTAGACAAGGGCTAGGGACAAATGAGCAAGTTTTAAATTTTACTATTTTAATGGGAAAGTACACTCAAGCTAAGGAGGGGAAACTATATGTGGCATTCGTGGACCTTTCGGCCGCATTCGATTGCGTCAAACATAATAGGCTCTGGGAAATCCTTTTGGATTTAAAGGTTGACCCACTACTAGTGCAATTTTTGAGACAACTGTATGTTGGGGCTTCTGCTAAGGTGAGGCATGGATTAAAGGGCGAATGCACTGCGCCATTCCCCGTGGAGAGGGGAGTGAGGCAGGGTTGTGTCCTGGCCCCGTTCTTGTTCTCTTTATATACCAATGCTTTAGAGGAAGAACTGGTGGCCAGGACAAGACATCCACCACAGTATAATAACAAGCCTATTGTGTCCCTGCTCTATGCGGATGACGCAGTGCTTATGGCCAGAACCCAGATGGGCCTACAGAGTGCCCTTGCAGCTTATATTAGATTCATGGATTGCCGGGGGTTAAAACTTAATGTTAAGAAAACTTTTGTAATGACATGTGGGAAGGGGAGAAATAAATGCAAAAGCTTGCCAATGGGGAACGACAGGATAGATGCAACTAATACATTTTCCTATCTGGGCATCTTATTGGAACATACTGGCTCCTGGAACCCGGCAGTTAAGAGCAGGACCCTCCTTTTCAAGAGGTCAATTGGGGCTGTGGTAAATTTTGCAAAAGAATTGGGCAAAAGGCCTCCGGGGATCCTTCTCAAAATTTACCAAGCGAAATGTATGAGTATCGCGATGTATGGGGCAGGAATTTGGGGTTACCATGATGTATCCTCAATACAAATTGTGGAAAATTTATTTTTAAGGTTTATTTTAGCAGTTCCACAGAGTTCTTCAGTTTTTAATTGCCACAACGAATTGGGGATCCCTTACATTTCCGACCTGATAAAAATCCAACCTTTATTATTATGGTATAGAGTCTGAACGTCTACTACTACAGGGTTAAATAGAGAAATCATTAGAGACGCTATGGGGCCGATTCCGATCTCGGCCGGTAGGGCTCCGAATCGGATTCGGCTTAACCGGATCCGATTCGGAGCCCTATTTCCTGACCGATTCGTACGCGCGTCCGGACGAGCGAGTACGATGCGAATTCGCCGACCGACTCGTCCGGGCGTCCCGACCGCTCCGACCGACTTGTTCCCGGGTCGAACCGCACCGACCGACTCGCTCGGACTCGACTCGCACCACGCAATGGAGACGTTCCCCGGCCGGGTAAGTACGATGCGCGCGCGCGAGCGAGTCCGACCGAGCCGCGCACTCCGGCTCGAAAGAGCAGTCGGAGCCTTACTTTGGGGGTCCGTGTCGGACCCCCCTGTACGCGTAGCCGCGCGAGTCGCACACAGGGGGACCCATGGGTCCCCCTACCTGTGCGTGTACGGCGCAAGTTGCTTCGCTGCGTACACGCTGTAGGGGCGCCCTTGTCCGCCTCGCACCCATTGAGTCAATGGGAGCCCGCGTACGCGTTGTACGACCGGCTCCCATTGACTTCAATGGGAGTCCGACCGACTCGAGTCCGATGGCATACGTGCGCATCGTACTCGTTCGGTCGGGCTGCACGGGTCCGATTCGGTCGGAAATCTCTCCGGGTCCGGCTCGGTCGGAGAGATTTCCGGCCCGAATCGGAATCGGCCCCTATGTGTCTATGTCACGCAAATAAGATTACTTGGCTGAACTACATTAGAAGATTTTTAATTGATTTGGACAGACTTGATTTTTATACTCATCCTGAAACTATGAGTTCTATTTCTAGGAAGGACTTTAAATTGCTATGTCTGTCGCATTTGGAGTCTTTAAGAGCTGCAATGGAAATGAAGAAATGTACTGTGATTCAGCATCAGTTAACCCTGGTAACTCCCACCATACAACCATATTTGGTTTGGTGCATAGGAGGGTATGATAGGTATGTCCTTACCAGATTTAGGTTTGATAGTTTCCATCGGTTAGTTAGCTTTCCCACAGTAAATGATTGGTCTAGAGATTTATGTCAATGCCCATGCGATAAGATGTCTACCCAATCAACAATACATGTGATTTTATTCTGCAAATTTTATTTATCTGAAAGATCAAGATGGATTTTGCCAGTGTTGAAGAGAGGGGGTGGAGGCAATGCCGCCCTGCCTTTTTATATTTGCAATTGTTGGAAAATGCTTATTGTGTGGGCGTAATGGCTGGATTCTTGAAAGGTATATTGAGAAAAAGGAAAAGCATAACTGGTTAAATCATGGTATGAAGCTGGTTACTGTATATAATTTTAGTATTTCCTCATGATGATTATTAGAATTAATTGATGGGAACTGTTAGGATTGAGACTTTTGTATAGATGGAATTGTATGTATTTTCAATTCTGTAAGTTTTTTAACATATTACTTTTATGATTTTTAATGTTAAAAATCGAATAAAGTATATTTGAATTTGAATTTGAGTGTGGATGTGCTCCATGAGAAAGACCAAAACACAATCACTCAAAGTGAAGTTAACCAGTGACTTAAGTAAGCTGACCCATTGGCCCATGCTGTATGTTGTGGTGGGCAGAAGCAAAATGTGAATGACATAACAGACTAATGCATGAAGAGAGGTGGCTGAAAGCCTCTTTAAGTAAGTATAGTATACATAGGGCCGTATTTATGAGGCCTTGTGACACTTTCACGCTGCTGTTGCGTCACTTTTTGTGACGCACCTGTGGCGTAAAAAATGCGTCACATTGCGCCCTATTTACAAAGTGACACAATGTAAAGCCATGCGCTACATTATACCTGCGTCAGGTATAATGTATGCAGTGTGGGCATTCCCCCGCAAAAAGCCTCGTAGAAGAGGCGCAGTGAAATCTATCAGATTTCACTGCGCCACATATAGGACACTACTGAGTAAATATCTGTCACAATCTAATTCCTCAGAAGCAGTACCCTCAATATGCCCACCTTCCGGCAGCACCGATTCTGTACATGCAACAGAAGGTCGGAGTGGCCAAACGGCGGGAAGGGAATTAGGGAGGGTACTGTGGGGAGGGAGACCTGTAAAAGAAAATACTAACCACTCTTCACGTTAAACAGTTGTTAAATCACTAGTTCAATCCACAAGATATAAGGTTCTCACTATTGGTCGAATCACTGAGACTTATATAAAATAGTTTTACCTATAATCTATAGTTTTTGTAAGAATCAGACTCATAGAAGATAACACAGGCACTGTCTTTATAAACTGCGTGTGACCTTGTGATGAGTTTCAAACAGAATCTTGTTTCTCTATAAAAAATGTGTCTCCGAGCTTAATTTCACGCTCTCATTGAATTGCATCAGGTAAATAAACATAAGATATCATTTCTTTCATTATGCACGATGAATCTGCCTTCTATAATGTTCTGTACATATTATTACTGTCCAAGTTAGTTCTGTGATAATATGCGAAAAACCGTCATCCAGTAATTGTACGAAACACTATAAAATATAAAGATTAGATCCCACCTGTTTTCACTACGAACAACGTCCTCAAGACATCGGGTGCCGAACCACGGCAGAAGAGACTGCACGCACCGACTTACTCTGCTCACCAATCAGGAAAACTCCAGACAAATGATCCGAATCCTCGACGCGCTGCCACTCCAACAGAAATACGCACAGCAAAGTTCTGGCAATAATGAGCAACCGTTGGTAGCTGTGGCTGCCTTTTATAGCAGAGAACACACCCACAGTGACATGTGTTCGTCCGTGCGCTTCCAGTCTTTTCTACAGCACATGACGAACAACAGACATGGCTAAGGAAGTATGGGCATATAAACATGAGCATCATGTAAAGAAGAATAAAATAATAAGAAAACAACACATAACTAAAATGAACAGGAAAACAAAAGGACATTCTATTTAACGAGAATTGTGTTTGTGCAGTCCATGATAAAAGATGGACTTTACCAATTATCTAGTCATTGGTGAAATGCGTTATCACCATACATGTGCCCATGTAAGCCATAATACTGAATCCTGGAGTACTGAATCCTGAACGCCCATGGACCACATACATTTTCATCAGTACTGATCCATGACATCACACACCCCTTAAAGTCCATCTCTCACAGAGTCAGGAAGGAATAGGGTGTGTAGAGTAAAACCGGAGCAGTAAACGCGGTGCATGAATGGCATGGCTAGGTTCCCATTAGTGTTCTTCAGGGCATACCCTTTCCATGACACCAAATACCAGAGTACCCTTTTGCTCTTTTTAACATCTTTGATGGCTTGTACTTCGTACTCCACAATGTTTTTCAACATAAGCGGGGGTGGTGGTCGTGTACGAACAGAAGAATTGTCAGGTTTCAATAAAGAGATGTGAAATACTGGGTGTATCTTCATTGTAGGAGGTAAATCCAATTTAAAAGCAACAGGATTAACGCGCTTTAATATGGAAAATGGTCCAATGCATCGAGGGTGAAATCGCTGGTAATGTTTAAATTGTATATTCTTCGTAGATAACCACACATGGTCACCAGGTTGATACAGTGGTCTTATTTGACGTTTTTTGTCTGCAAAATATTTATACAATGTTTTAGCTCTGATAACATTCCAACAAAGGCGTAGAGCCATAGTGGACAGTCTCTTTAATTTATGTGCCACGGTAGGAACCTGATCACAGGGTAATGGATAAAGCAATGGTAAAAAATGAGGGTGTTGACCATAATTCGCATAAAATGGAGACACTTGTGTGGAGGAATGTTGTAAATTGTTATAAGAAAATTCAGCTTTCCAAAGGCGATCGAACCATGATTCGGCTGTGGATGCTAAATAACTACGCAAATATTGTTTTATGGCTTGATTAACTCTTTTGGTTTGTCCATCTCTTTCGGGATGGAAACTTGTTGACATATGACTCTTAATAATGCGGTACACCATGCTTTCCAAACACGTGATGTAAATTGAGAGCCTCGATCGGAGACGATAGTTTTTGGCAAGCCATGTAACCGCACTACTTGTGTTAATAAGTGGTTAACCACTTCTGCTGCTGTTGGGAGACTTGCACAAGCAATGAAATGAACCATTTTTGATAAACGATCAACGACCACCATAATAGTGTCTTTTCCTTGGTCCTTGGGTAATTTTGTGATAAAATCTAATGATATGTCTTCCCAGGCTTTCATAGGTGTGGGTAGCGGTTGTAACAGTCCTCTCTTTTTTGATCTATCAGGATTTGTTTTACTGCAAATCTCACACTGTTGCACATAGAGTCTTACATCCTTTTTCCATGTTGACAACCAAAAATGGCATCTAAGTAATTCTTCAGTTTTAAGACTTCTTGGGTGACCAGCCAATGGATGATCATGACACCATTGTAATGTCTGTTTTTGCAGTTTCTTGGTAGGAACGTACATACATTTTCCTTGAAATGGTAGACCGTCCAACATTTGATGTTCTTGATTAGATTGCACCCTTGAATCACTTTGTGCATAGGCAATGCTTTTTGAACTTGGTGAAAAAGGTTATTGATTAGACTGAGGTTTCCTCCAAATTTTATTCACAAGGAATCATGAGCGGGGGATCCTTCTTAATTTCGGTTGTGTTAATGTCAGAGCAAGACAATGCATCTGCTTTGTTCTTTGCACTGCCAGGCCGAAAAGTTATTTGGAAATTGAATTCTGCAAAGAATAATGTCCAACTTAATAGTTTGGGTGTCAATGCCTTAGCATAACGTAAAATTTGTAAATTTCTATGGTCAGTATAGACGATTACTGGATATTTTGCACCTAACAAATAGTGACGCCATTCTTTGAAGGCTAACCGAATAGCCAAACGTTCCTTTTCAGCAATTGTATAATTGCGTTCAGCTGCTTGCAATGTCTTAGAAAGAAAAGCTACTGGATGTAACTGATTAGTGTTACAATCTCTCTGAGATAACATTTTGCAATAGCAGTGTCTGAAGCATCTGCTTCGACAATGAAATGTCGTTCAGTGTTTGGATGTTTTAAAACTGGAGCGGATGTGAATGCTTTTTTTAGCACTGAAAAAACGTTTCCAGCGTCCTGGGACCAACAAAACCCTACTCCTTTTGGAGCAATGTGGTGAGAGGTTTAACTTTAGCAGAGAAATGATCGATAAATCTCCTGGAACAATTAGCAAAACCCAGGAATTGTTGTATATTTTTCACATTTTGTGGTCTGGGCCACTCTGTTATAGCTTGGATCTTGCTTTCTGCCATTGTTATACCATGTGGTGTCAGAATGAATCCTAAAAATTCCACTTCAATGGTGTGAAATGTGCAGTTAGATTACTTGCAATACAAACTGTTACTGCGTATAGCCAACAAAACAATCGTGACATGTTGTATGTGGTCTTCCATGGTTGCAGGAAAAATTTAAATGTCGTCAATGTAATCAATGACGAATCTGTCCGAATATTCCTGTAGAACATAATTTACAAAAAATTAAAAAGCTGCGGGGGCATTGCAAAGCCCGAATGGCATAACACAGTATTCGAATAACCCATATCTTGTGTGGATTGCAGTTTTCCACTCATCTCCAGCGCGAACACGAACTAGGGAGTGGCGGCTCCCCTATTGGGGCATGGGGCGTCGCCTCACTGCTCTCGCGGTGCGAGAAGGCAGAAACATAAACGGTAAAAACTACCATTTATGTTTCTGCCTTCTGCATTGCGAGAAAGCAGAAGTGCCTCTGTGCCTGGTTGGGGGCGGGTGGGTGGGCGGTCCTGTTCGAGGGCAGGGGGAGTGGCTTGCCCACTGTTGTGGGTACTGACTGTTTGGTCGGCCCTGGAGCCGACCAAGCAGTCAGTACCCACAACAGTGGTAGCCACTCCCCTGCCTCGAGCAGGACCGCCCACTCTCCTTTTCTCTATGCAGAGAAAATGTCCCGGCTGGGGCGCTCGCCTGCTGCGCCTACCAGCGTTGTGATTGGCTTGCGTTGTGTAGGGGAGGGAAGCTGCCTGCTTCCTGCAGCAGGAACACGCGGACCCACCAGTACAGCGTGGCCGGCCTGGAGTGGAGGCGGTGCGGTACCCCGGCACTCAGGTACGTTTTATTTTAATTGTTTTATTCCCCACCCGCGACCCCCCCCCCCTCCCACGAGCATGCCGGCCGCTGCTGCTCATCTTCCAACATTCACGTTCGCATCTGGTCAGAGCAGTTTCAAGTCTTATATTTAAACGATCGTGAAATGTCTGAGACATAAAGTGCTACTGTATCTGGCTATACAGGCGGGAGGGGAATGTGTGCCTAGAGACTGCACTTAATTTACCAACCATGTCACGTTCGCAGTCACCGCTGCAGTGACCTGAATGTACTTTACTTTTTTATTTTTTTACTTTTTGTAATCTTTTTGCTTTGCTCCGGTTTTTCGTCTCAATTCGAACGCGCTGCTTTGTCTGCTGGTCATAAATGCGTGCTCTATCTTTTATTTGCTGCTTAAAAACATAGGGACTAGCAAACCTGTTGCATATTCTGCCTCATAATGAAGAGAAATCACAGAGGAGAGCTTCAGGAAACCATTTGATTCTCAAGAATTGCAAATGCTGCCTCTCAATATGAAAAGGGAATTAGTTTGTCGTGGGCACATGGACTTCCAAGGTGCATTTACAGCTCATCACATACCGCAGGAATGCGTACTTCCTGTTTCAAACATAGCTGCGTACGTTTTTTTTGTTGCTATCCATGTGAATGCAGACGCTTTAATTTGTGCAAACTCTCATGGAGAGGCGGGCGCCTCACTCTCCTGCCGAGCCAGTGACCCCTGTGCCCCATGGAGAGCACCTTCATCAAACGTTGTGGAGCAAGTCATTGGCATTCCGCCGGCTCGCACTGCACTCAGCTCAATCCAATTTATATGGTTATTGGCTCTCACGTTAGAAATGGAGTCGTCACTCTGTCCCTATTGGTGATATGACTCGCAGTCGGGTAAGTCAGTAAAGTGTCTCGCATCAGTGCAAGTTTAGGGTTAAGGTGTATTGACATACATGCATTTTATAAGTGACAGCCTCTTGCCTTTTTGTCACTATGCTCGATCATGCAGATTGAATGCGGCCTACTGAAAACTGGCCTGACGTGTTTGTCGTGGTGGAAACAGACTGCCAAGCTTCATCACAGATCAATACAAAAATCTGCAGAATTCCAGTAGGCCTGGTTGCCTTTACTTCCGGGAAGAATCGGAATGCTTCACTATTCTTCTGAAAACACCAATCCTCTTACTTGAATTCCTCAGGCCAGTTTCGGTATTCCTTTTTTTCTGAAAATTTCCCCGGCTTTGCATTCCAAAGTAGCCGTCCCAAAACTTAACCAGTTTAAGCCAGATCAGCTCACAGCGGAAATTGGAAAAAGACCCGAAATTCCACCTTCTCCATCCTCTCTACCGACCCCCCGCCCACCCAATCTCCCCACCCCATGTGTGGGCCTGATGTTAAGCCCCAGCCCAGGTGACAAACTGACCTGCCCCTTTAATGTGGGCTTTTTAACACACAATCCATAGACAGATGAACGCAGGCATGAGCCCACGTGGGCGCATTGTTATACTTACATTTCGGCGCTTGTTACCAGTGTTTTATAGTTTCATAGCAGCGTAAATAATACGCGTTAATATTACATAAGCCTGTGGTGCACATTTTACTGACCTTAGAAGAGGGAAAAGCAAGTTTGTCAATAACGATCTTACTGAAATAGGAAATTAACCCACTGAGCCAAGTGTATTCACTGATAGGAGAGCGCAGTCGGCTTTTGCTGCAGAGATCTGTGATGCTATATATAGGTTTACTTCTAACCACTGGAAATTGCTTAGAGGGTTAATGCGCTTCCTGCAGAGCACTGGATGGGATATGCAGATTACAGGTTCGAATCCTGATTCGATAACTCAGTGGGTTTTGCCTCTCTTTCCAATCCAAAAGCCCTGAGATTTCATGTCATTTACGGAGAATCGGAGGAGTACCCAATATAGATGACATTGAAATTTGAAGTGCTTAGTCTACCACTTTCACACTTTTTGTACCTTTCGTGAAAAGACAATAGTGGCATGCACCATCGTAATGTTAAAAATGAAAGAACTCAAGCCTGGTGCCAGTCGGTTTCTTTCATGAGAACAAGGTGCCAGGAGAGACAGTGTGCAAAGCTGCAGAGCACAGGTGTCTATTCAGAGCCCCAGGACATTTGTTTTCAATGAAAGACTGTGAAACACCACCAGGATTCTACATAAAACACAAAGTGCCTATCAACAGGAAATGATATATGCCTCCATCTTTGTGCAAAAGGTGTTATAAGTGCATATGAAGGCATTGCTTAATTAGAGCCGGTGGTTTCCGGTGCTCGGCACCAGCACTTAATTGTCGGCACAGCACATAATTGTTGATATCAGCACTTATGACAGCTGTCACATGGTGGCGCTGTTTGTATAATTTAGAGATGAGCGAAACAACTACTGTTTATTAATTCAGTATGCATCAGAAACAACGAATACTTGCCCAAGCTATTTTTTATAACTTTGGGGGCCTGGAATAGTCTGAATTGTCACAGTGTGCCTGTTAGTAGTTGTGTTGGTACTGTCATTGGCAATGCTGGCAGTTGCAATGGGTGGCTCAAACTGGCAGGCCAAGTACACAACCAGGAATCCTGGCTCTTTATACTAAACTTCGTGATCTTGGACTTATTCCCTCCCATGCCGCAATCTATGTTATCCGACAAAAGTAGAAACTCCCAGAGGCGAGTTAGTTGACCTATACATTAAAAACAATTAACAAGCGATAGACAGTTTTGCCAGTCACTGTCTTTGTTAGGACAGATTCACAATTGCTTTATTAACCTTCCTGCTTGCTCAAATTTGCTTGAAAATGCACCATTTGCCCACTCTTTTTTCAAAATTTTC
This sequence comes from Calotriton arnoldi, assembly GCA_963921515.1. Lineage (NCBI taxonomy): Eukaryota > Metazoa > Chordata > Amphibia > Caudata > Salamandridae > Calotriton > Calotriton arnoldi. Next base: position 129,203 of record CAWUFW010012234.1, read on the forward strand.
TTGGGGGGAAAACACCCCCAAACTCCCCGTAGGTGGTTCAGGCTCGCTCGCTATGCTCACTCGCTACAGTGCTGTACAACAATTGTTTAACGCCTCACCACTTTCAAATGTCACCAGCCGCCACTGGAACTAGGTGATAGGCGCCTTTGAGATCCAACTTGGTGTATATCTTAGCAGATCTCACCTGATCGAGTAGTACAGGGATGAGTGGTAATGGGTAACGATTTTTAACCGTGATGGCGTTTAGCGCTCTATAATCGATGCACGTATGTAGCTCGCCATTACTTTTGGTATGAAAAATAGTGGCGAAGCTGCAGGTGATTTAGATAGTCTAATAAATCTGTTTTTTAAATATTGGTCTAAGTAGCTTCATAAATGTTGGTTCTCTTCTTCAGTGAGAGCCTAGGTGCGACTACACGGGATTTCTGACCCTGGTATAAGGTCTATTTGGCAGTCGTACACTCTATGTAGAGGTGTTTCTTCCATATTAACATTAAAAACATCACAGAACGACTTATATTGTGCTGGCAGTATTGTATCTTGCTCCGCAGCTGTATCTATCGTGTGAGTTGCGATCAATGTTATTAACTGAGTTGGGTTGTTTATTGATTGCTCACCTGTAACAGCGGTCTTTGCCATGCAAACATGAGTGCACCACTCAGATTCGAAGTGGACAGTTTTCTTAGCCCAACCAATCCTCGGATTGTGTTCCATTAACCAGGGTGTGCCTAATATAATAACGAATTGAGGTGCATCAATAATATCAAAAGAGATCAGTTCTTGATGTGTAGAGAAGTGTTGGTCTATAAGTAACTTAACTGCTTTTGTAGAATGAGTAACAGGCCCTGAAGTTAGCATGGTTCCATCCACGGCTCTTACTGCCTCTGGTTGTTGTGTAGCCTGGATGGGTAATTGCAAACTTGTACAGTATTTGGTGTTGATGAAGTTACCTGTTGCATCTGAATCTATCATGACTACTACGTCATGCGTAATGGTATCTCTTGTGATAGTGGCATGAAGAGTCAGATGTGGAAAAGAAATCTGTAATGTATTAGCAAGGACTTGGTCAGGAGTTAGGTATGGTTTGTTCAAGTGGTTCTCCTGCTCTCCTCTTGAGCGCTTTATTTTTCCTGAGAAGCACTAGAAGATACTGATTTCTGTATAGTCGTTTTAGGACAAGTTGAACACTCTCGTACGAAATGCCCTTTTTTCCACAATAAAGGCATTGGCCATTTTTACATCGTATGGGTCTTTTCTTCTTTTGTTAAAGGTCGTCAAATGCCTCCTATTTCAATTGGTTCGCTAGTGTGTGAAGGTAATGAGGCTGTTTTTTCTTTTGTACGTTTTATTGGACGACAATCTCCTTTTCTTCGATCATTTTTTCTATCAGTGAGTCTATGGTCTAATTGTAAATTAAGAGCTTTCAACTCTTCACAGGAATCAGGTTGAGGATCGATTTGTGCTAATAAATCTTTGATCTCATCTTTTAAACCTTGATAATACAAAGCGGCTCGCTTTTCCTCAGGCCAATTTGTCTCCGAGATTAGTTTGTTAAATTGTGTAAGATAATGCAATAAATCTTTATTACCTTGCTTTTGTTCCAGCAATTCGCGGTCTGCTGATCTAGTAATAGTTCTTCGATCGAATATTTTTTAAAACTCTTCTTTGAATTGTCGCCAATTGTATAACAACCTACTATCTGAATTCACCAATGGCACTGCCCACATAGCAGCATCTCCACTCAGGTATGAAATTAAAAATGCAATTCTAGACTGCGCATCTGGAAACGCTGTTGGGCACACCATGAATTGTAACTGCCCTTGTATGAGAAAGGTTTGAACTTTAGATGGATCTCCTGTGAACCTTTCTGGTGCAGCTAAAGGCACAGGGGTTGGCACTGTTACTACTACTGCTGGGGTTGATGTGCCACTATCAGAAGTTGTTGTAGCATTGAACTTTTAATGTTGATGTCCACCCATTAATTGTGCTTGAAGAGTGGCTACCTGCTTTGCTAATGCTACTGTTTCTTGTCGCGCTGCTATCATGTCTTTTTGCATGGATGCCAACATAGTACATAAGTCCTCCATTGAAGACATATTGAAAGCACTGCTCAGGAGGAATAAAAATGTAAAGGCTCGTTATTCTGTCACGGTCCAAATCCTCAGAGGCAGTACCCTCAATATGCCCACCTTCCAGCAGCACTGATTCTGTACATGCAACAGAAGGTCGGAGTGGCCAGACAGGGGGAAGGGTATTAGGGAGGGTACTGCGAGGAGGGAGACCTGTAAAAGAAAATACTAACCACCCTTAATGTTAAACAGTTGTTAAATCACTAGTTCAATCCACAAGATATGAGGTTCTCACTATTGGTCGAATCACTGAGACTTATATAAGATAGTTTAACCTATAATCTATAGTTTTTGTAAGAATCAGACTCATAGAAGATAACACAGGCACTGTCTTTATAAACTGCGTTTGACCTTGTGATGAGTTTCACCCAGAATCTTATTTCTCTATAAAGAATGTGTCTCTGAGCTTAATTTCACACTCTCATTGAATTGCATCAGGTAAATAAACATGAGATATTGTTTCTTTCATTATGCGCGATGAATCTGCCTTCTGTAATGTTCTGTACACATTAATATTGCCCACATTAGTTCTTTGATAATATGCGAAAAACCGGCATCCAGTAATTGTACGAAACACTATAAAATATAAAGATTAGATCCCACCTGTTTTCACTACGAACAACATCCTCAAGACATCGGGTGCCGAACCACGGCAGAAGAAACTGCACACAACGAATTACTCTGCTAACCAATGAGGAAAACTCCAGACAAATGATCTGAATCCTCAATGCACTGCCACTCCAACAGAAATACGTACAGCGAAGTTCCAGCAATAACGAGCAACCGTTGGTAGCTGTGGCTGCCTTTTATAGCGGAGGCCACACCCACAGTGACATGTGTTCGTCCGTGCACTTCCAGTCTTTTCTACCGCACGTGATGACCAACGGACGTGGCAAAGGAAATATGGGTATATAAACATGAGCATCATGTAAAGAAATACAAAATAATAGGAAAACAACACATAACTAAAATGAACAGGAAAACTAAAGGACATTCTATTTAATGAGAATTGTGTTTGTGGAATCCATGATAAAAGATGGACTTTACCAATTATCCAGTCATTGGTGAAATGCGATATCACCATCACATGTGCCCATGTAAGCCATAATACTGAATCCTGGATGTTAGAACTGGGGGTCTCTAGTTGGCAATGGTATGCACCTTTGTCCAAATAGAGACCCTTGCTTCTAGTCAGGGTAAGGGGGGGCTACACTCCTAAAATAACCCCTGCTTACCCCCTTGGTAGCTTGGCACGAGCAGGCAGGCTTATCTCAGAGGCAGTGTGTAAAGCATTTGTGAACACATACAGTAATACAGTGGAAACACTACAAATGGACACTACACAGGTTTTATAAAAATAAGTAATCTTTATATAGACTTAACACAAGACCAAAACGACAAAAATCCACAATACAGTATTTAAGAAAATGACTTTAAAATGGTAGAAAAATAGCTTAGTTCAATGTAGATGGTAAATGAGACACGTTTCTCACAAAGTACCTTGGATGCGTAACGCAAAACAAACAAAAGGTTCGCAGGGAGGATGATGCGTCGGTTTCTTGCTTCGGGGGAGGCGGTGCGTCTGTTCCTCAATGCTTGCGCAAAGTAGGGGATGCGTCTGTTCCTTACCGGAGAGGAGGTGATGCGTCAATCTCGTATTGTGTTCTGGTTATGATGCGACGAGCTGGCGCCTCGATGCGACGATCCGGTGCGATGCGACAAGATGGCGTCTTTGATGCGATGCGACGACGTGAAGGTGATGCGTGCACGCCCGATGGCCGTGCGCCGAACTCGGTAACTTCTTGAGCCACGACAGGCCCTGTGACACGCTTCTCCGGTGATGCGACGGCGACCCCTGCGGTGGCGACACGCTTCTCCGGCGATGCGATGGCAGCAGCTGCGACACGCTACTTCTCGTTGCGTCGCGCTTCCAGCTCCCAACAATATGCAGGCTTCTGCAGACAGAATTCCCAGCAAGGAAATTCAGGGGGGGAGCTGGGGGTGAAGTCTTGTATCCCTGAGACTTCAGCAGGAGGCAAGCACACTTCAATCCCTTGGAGATTCTTCTTCAAGATGATGAAAGTTCAGTAAAAGTTCCTTCTCCTTTCCTTGGCAAATAAGTAACCACTGCAGGCCAACCCCAGAAAATAGCACAATGGCACAGGGGCAGTCAAATCCTTCAGCTTCCTTGGTTCTTCTCCTTGGCAAAGGTTCGTCTTGATTCCCAGAAGTGATCTAAAGTTCTGGGTCCCCACATTTATACTCAAAAATCCTTTGTCTCTGAAGGCAGAGAGTGTCTGTGCCTGACCAAAACCAGTTCTGTCCAGATTCCTGGCAGGAGGTGGAGACAGCATTGTTGAAAGCAGACCTGGCCCAGGTAGCTGAAAGGAAATCTCCTCCCCCTACTCTCTATTCTATGAGGGCTCAGGGCAGTGAAAGGAAATCTCCTCCCCCCTACTCTCTATTCTATGTGGGTCCTATTCAGCCCAGCCCTGACCCATCAGACTGCTGGAGCCAAGGCCCTCTCCAGCCCCCTGTCACTCACAAACCAGACATGGAATACACAAACCTAGCAAAGGGATGCTGGATGGTTAGGCAAGAAAATACCTACTTTCTAAAAGTGGTATTTTCAAACACAGAATGTAAAAATCACCCACACTAAAAGATGCATTTTAACATTCTGAGTTCAGGCGTATAAAACTTTATTTTCCTATCTTGTTCCTAGGATCAGTTAAGTTTATAAGATGTTATAATCAAACTGCCCATTCTGGCCTATGGGAACAGATAGCCTTGCAATAGTGAAAAACGAAATTGGCTGTAATTTACTATTAGGACATGCTACACACATCAGGGCATGTCCTACCTCTTACACACAATGCACCCTGCCCTTGGGCCTACCTTAGGGGTGACTAATATATAGAAAAGGGAAGGTTTAGGGACTGGCAAGTGGGTGCACTTGCCAAGTCGACATGGCAGTCCCAGACTGCACACAGGCTCTGCAATGGCAGGCCTGAGCCATATTTTACAAGCTGCTTCTGGGGGTGGCACAACCAGTGCTGCAAGCCCACCAGCAGCATTTGATCTACAGGCCCTGGGCACACATGGTGCACTGTACTAGGGTCTGACAAGTAAAAATAAGCCAATCATGGCGTCACTAATTCATACAACAATTTACAACAGGGAGCACTTGCACTTTGTCACTGAACAGCAGTGGCAAAGTGCCCAAAGCATCTAAACCAGCAAAACATAGGTAAAACACAGGAGGCAACAGCAAAAAAAATGGAAGGGAGACCCACGCCAATGGTGCCAGGTCTAACACGGGAGTACTGAATTCTGAACGCCCATGGACCACATATAGTTCCATCAGTACTGATCCATGACAATATCTTACGCCTGCCTCACTGCAGGCGAAAGACTGACACAGGCCCTTTCAGATGGGGCTTGCCCCATGTGAAAGGACACATTGCTAGAGTTACGTCTGTTTTCAGACACACCTCAGCGATGCGTCACGTTTGCGCCGACAGATATGTCAGTAATAATGGCGTATCTGTCATTCCTTGCGACATGATGTGTCATACTGTAAATATGATGCATCCATCATGTCTCAAGGAGGGCGCAGTGAAAACTGTTGCATCCCTGTTTTTACGCAGCGATGCAACAGTTTTCATAAATGAGGCCCATAATATTTTAGGTAAGTCAAAATGTCTTGGCTAACACCAGACCTAAAAACGGAGTAAAACCTTGCTTATTCAGTCATGAGCGAGGGCATAACTCTATGTAGTAGCTCTTAAGGAAATGAAAGTGAACTACATGTTTTGAGACATATAAAGCAAGAAGATAAATCAAACCATCATAGTAGAAGCACAAATATGAAGGCTAAGACAAAACAAGCCAAAACTACACTGAAGGAGGGAGTAGAGACAGAACTTCCAAACAATAGAAAGAACTGAAAAGTGGAATGCACAAAGTGCTTGTGAAATGAGGCGAAGGTGACACAGACTACTCTTTATGCAATCCATTTAACTTTGCATATCATGGTCTGATATAGTCGTACATGCGTGTGGAGGCGGAGGGAAGGATCACTGTCCATATAATAATAATTAAAAGAACCAGAAAAAAGATTGGCTGAGAAAAAATGCAAATTGGAGACTAGTATTTCAAACCGTGAGTAGGGAACAACCTCTCCAGTGCATCTAATCAGGAAAGAAAATTAGACTGAAAGAATGCTAATAACACATATTTGGTAAATGAAATCAGGCAAACATAGAAGTGTAAATTTGCAAGAAAAGGAACAAGCTAAGTGAACACTGAGGGAGAGAGTGGAGCCAGGATCGTCAAACAGTTGAAATAATAATGGTAATGGCTGTCTGCAAATGAAACTACACACCATGTGCTATTTTTCTGTCCAGCTTATGCAAAGCCCAGAGGGAAATGGATATGCCCACTGTGCAAGTATTATGGCTTTCGAAGATACTTGGAGGCATTGAGAATCTTGAAGGGTGATACATCCATTTACACTGTTTTTGCTGTAAGCAAGTTTCTACTCATGGCAGGGCTTATAAGGAAAGCTAATGGTCTTAATTTCTAGACCAGGAGAAATTGGTTGCATGCACTGGTTGCTTTTCTGCACGTGTTCCTCGTTTTTACTTCTTGCTGTGTTGTGAGAATTGTTTTATACTTTTTAAAGCATTTTTATGATAGGCTTGAAGAGATTTGTTTTGGCCATAACAATTTTGAAATACTGTATTGTAATGATTGTTTTATTGTCTGTAAGTTTATTTTGAATCAATTTTCTGAAATAATCTTTTACTTATTACTAATGGCAAATCGATTTTTAAAGAACAGAACAATATTGTGCACAGGACCGGCTCTGGGGTGGTGAGATCGGTGCCACCACACCGGGTGCTGACTTGGGGTGGGGGTGTAATTTTTGCAAGTACATTATCATTTTAAAAGCACCTGCTGCCGCATTCCTGGCCTCCAGCAATTTTCAGGCGTCAATTAAAATGTCGAGATACCTCCGGTGATTAATCGTCTTCCTGGAAAGAGACAAAAGGTTTGTCTAGTGGACGTTTTGACTCATCCTAAGGTAGTGCAGAGGGTTAAGATGGCTGCTAATAAGAACGTGTACCATGCAGATAACAATGTGCATAAATAGGTCAGTGGGTTACTGCTTCTGTAAAAGAGCTCCCTGTGTTACTTGTCGTTTCTAAGTCAAAATCCTAATATGGAACACTGAGCTATTAACACTCATCAAAGAGCTGCATGCAAACTGCAAGGTAGATGTTAGAGCTATGTTTTTCTGCCCAGTCTTTCATTATCCTGATCTTTCCAAAAGGGTTCATTTGGGTAGAAAACAATTCTTCTTATTAAAGAGAACCCCTAATGATGTTACTTTTTAAATTCTGAATTTGTGCTTTTCCAGAATAAGGACTCAAACTATATTGCTTTCCAGTATCAATGACATGTCACTCCTGCACTACACCTTGTAGTCCTGTCTGATGTAACATTTCCTATACACTGATTAACACATATATCATTGTCTCTGTGCAATGTGAGTGATGTAAAGTCCTCTGACACCTTACACTGGCATGATTGGTGCTATAAAACTAAATGAATCTGAGAGACAGTGGTTATGGAAACTTGAGGGGCCTTTTTAAAGGGTGCTAGTGAGGTAATCCGTGACAGAGATGGATATTCGAGGGGGGGGGGAGGGCAAAAAACATTGTCGCACAGGGCACCACCAAGGTTAAGGCCGGCCCTGATTGTGCGGGAGGCAACGATGGAACATGTTCACCTTTATTCATGTGACACATGTTCAGTGTGCCTCTTTTGTTGCAGTTTAATATAGTCCAGGATGCCTGTATGCGTCTGAGCCCATCATTATCTAGGCTGCAAATCAGCAATAGTACCAGAAAACTGATTGACCAAACAAAAAAGTGCACCGGACCCCAGCTTCTCCTTTTCCAATCGTGATTCATAAGGAAAAAATGAAACTAAAAGAAGGTGAGAAACAAAAATGAGGCAAATCAAATCAAGTTAACATAATAAAGGTGCCATTGTGCATGCTTAAAACAAGATAAACGAACACTGATAGAGAGACTGCAACTAGGACCTCCAAACAATACAAGGAAATGAAAAGGGCAATGCTGTGTATAAATTGAAATTAAAAAAACGTGCAATGTAAAATGATGGTATTTTTGCTATGCGCGCATAATGTGAATTTGACAAATTTTGCAAGCCTTGTCACATGTTACACTAGCCTATAACATCATAAAGAAGGGGACAGGGAATAGTGCAGTGCTGAAGGAGGTATGAGATACAAAAGGCATTATGGCTGGAGAGGCTGGTTCCATGCACCAGATGTCTTATGCATGCTTATATAGTGTGTTAGAAATTGGGTTGTACGTTGACTGGGGTATGAGCCCAAGTCAATCAGCAACCACAATCCTGATCTTGGTAAGAAGACAACCCTAAATTAACCTATGCTTACCCTCTGGTAGCTTGGAACAGATAATTCAGGCTTAGAGGCAATGTGTAAAGTATTTGTGCAACACTTCAAAGAGGAAAACAGTAAAAACACCAGAAGAAAAAGATTCCACACCAGGTTAGACAAACAGAACTTAGGGGCATATTTACAAGCCCCTATCGCCACCACAACGTCACGTGACATTGTGGAGGCGATAGGAGCTTCGCCTTATTTACAATGCAGCATTAAGCCACTTAACGTGGCTTAACGCTGCCTGGTAAAAAAGGCCCCTGTTCACGCTGCACTTAGTGTGAAAGGGGCGGGCAATGGGTGATGTGGTGGGCGTTCCACAGGGACAGGGAGAAATGCTTTATTTCCCCTCGTTTTTGCTGTTTCCCTGTGTGCTGCGTTGTGCAGAACACATAGAAACAGAAAAACACCAACCATTGTTTATGTGCAGGGAGGACCCCTTCCTGCACATAAACAATCATTTAAAAAATGCTGTTTTGCAACTTCTATGAGTGCTGCATTAAGCAGCACACATAGAAGTTACAAAACAGCATTTAAAGATTGTTTATGTGCAGGAAGGGGGACCTTCCTGCACATAAACAATCTTCACCTCAATACAGGCACCTTTGCACTATTGTGCGAGGGTGCCTGTGTTGGCGCTAGGCAGCTAAATTTTGCGCCAGTGCAGGGGGAAACGCATGGCTGCACCATATTCTGGTAAATATGATGCAGCCCTGCGTTTCTAAAGAGACGAAGGGTGTTGTTAGCCTTCTTGGCTTAGCGACACGCTTTGCCACTTTATTGTAAATATGCTCCTTAATTTAATAAATAAAACAAGACCAAAACAACAAAAATCCGATAAGTAGAACTTGACACATGACTTTTTAAAGAATACACTGGAAAATAGCGCTTGGAAGCAATAAGTGCTTACTTAGGATACCTGGTCCACAGGACCGAGACAAAGTCAAAAGCTCAGGCCGAACGCGATGGAGTGTGGGCGGGATAAAGGGACCCCATGAGGCCCGCTGAACAAAAGAACCTTGATCCAGGTTGCGTTGACTTTCAAGATGCAGACTGAAGCGACGTGTGAGTGTTGATCCACCAGTGGGGGTGATACATCAGTCCTGATCCGCACAGCACCGAATATGCATCGGCTCCGATGAGCGCAGAGCTGCGATGCGGAGATTTGTCATCGAGGGTGCCATCGCCGGAGATGTGAAGACATAGTGCAGTGGTGGTTCCGAAGGCGATGTCTCAGGGCCGATTCATGCAGCAGAGGCAATTTGCTGGTTCTGGTCACGCGACAGGAGCGATGCACTGGTTCTGATCTATGCAACAGGAGCGATGCACCAGTTCCGATCCACGCAATAGGGGCAATGCGCTGGCTCTGCTCCAGGCAACGATGCTGATGTGCTGGTTCGACAGAGGATGCATGGGTTGTGTGGACGCAAGCACCTTAGGCCTCATTTCCAAGGGTCCAGGACTGGTGTGGCACCACTTGACAGGGCAGAGTCACTGATGTCAGAGTCCAGGTGCAGAAGCAGGTAAGTTGAAAGTTTTTTATGTCCCTGAGACTTCAAATGAGGAGGCCAGCCAGCTAGCTCTTGGAGTCATTCTGGGTTCAAGCAATGCAGGTCCAGTCTTTCTCACCCAGGCAGGGGGACAGCAGACAGGAGGGCAGCACAGCAAGGTAGAAGGCCAGCAGATCAGCAGTCCAGTAGAGTGCCAGTCCTTCAGCAGCACAGCAGTAATTCTTCCTGGCAAAGTGTTCACATGTTCAGACGTGTACTGAAGTTATGGTGTCAGAGGTCCAGTACTTATACCTAGTTGGGCCTTTGAAGTGCGGGAGACTTCATACACAGGTCTTTGAAGTGCACAGAGGCCCTGGCTCCAGACTCACTACGGGGGTATGAAGCCCTTGGTGTGGGGACAGGGCACAGCCTATCCATGTGGAAGTGAGTCTGGGACCAGCTCCTCCCTCCCATCCTCCAAGTATTGGCCCATCAAGTCACACAAGCTCCCATTGTGTGTGGCTATCTAGGGAGAATACAAAAAGCTCACCCTTCATACACCCCAGACTGAACAGAGACAGGCAGCTGGCACCAAATGGCTAAAGTAAGTAAATGCCAACTTTCTCAAAGTGGTATTTCCAAAATTGTAATTTAAAATTCGACTTCACCATAAATAAGGATTTTAAATTAGGATCCCAGAGACACCAGACCTTGAGGTTTTATTTTTTCCCAATTGGAGATTATACTTATAAAATGTTATAAGGTAAACACAATGTTATCCTAAGGGAAAGATAGGCCTAGCAGTACTGAAAACCCTCTTTGGGGGTTTTTCATTACCAAGAAATGTAAAACTTATAAGTGCATGTCCTGCCTTTTAAATACATTGCACCCTGCCCTCTGGGTTGTCCAGGGCCTACTTTAGGGGTGACTTATATTTATAAAATGGGAAGGTTTGGCCCTGGAAAAGGTTTAGTTGCCATGCCGACATTGCAGTGTAATACTGCACAAACTGGCTCTGCAGTGGCAGACCTGAGAAGTGGTTGAAGGGCTACTTCAGTGGGTGGCACAATCAGTGCTTGCAGGCCCACTAGAAGCATTTAATTTAGAGGCCCTGGGTACAGGAAGCACCACTTTACTAGGGACTTTTAAGTAAAGTAAATATGCCAATTGTGGATTAACCAATATTACCATGTTTAGGGGAGAGGGCACAAGCACTTTAGCACTAGTTAGCAGTGATAAAGTGCAAAGAGTCATAAAGCCAGTAAGAACAAGGTCAGAAAAGTGGAGGAGGTAGGCAAAATGTTGGGGGGAAGCCCACGCTAAGACTGTCAGGTCTAACAGTGGGTGTGTTGATGCTTTATCTATTTCAGGAAAGTACATTTATAGACATGGATAACGGCTCCAGATGACACGTCCCTTGAGGGTTTCTCATCTGCCCTCTTCCCAACATCCATTATGCACCTGGCACTGCTGTCTTGCTTTTGTGTATGGTTCTGACACCTGGTTGGACTGTCTACTGACTAGCACATTTGCAGGCCAGAGATAAGTGCAACAAGAAGCGGTCATGGCTGAAAACAGTTACGTTGAAAAGAATTAACTGTCAAAGATAGGTAGCCCATTAATACCTGTAAAGCCCAGTGTGAACAAAACACAGGTCTTTAAACATACTCAAAAAAAATTAAACAAATTGACATCTTGTGATTGAAATAAATTGTAACAGGACCAAATGAGTGTTGGCAAGAATAAATGCACGTTAATTTTAAACTGTCATCACCAAGCTGCCTTACTGGATGATGTTCATAGTGCGCAGTTACGCTATGCTTTCTAAGTGAGCGTCAGAATACAACTACTTCTAGTTTGTCCTAAAGAAATTTCGGGTTCTAACAATAGCAAATTAATTTAGTTTAGTATAAGTATGCAAGGATCCTGAGTTAAAATGTTCTGCAATTTGGAATTCCTAGAATGATTACTAGACTGTAAATGTACCTAATAAAATAAAATATATGTCGTATTGTTAGGTTACATATTTTATTTGCTGTAGACAGCAACCAATAAAATAGCATGTTTTATTAATATTTTTTAAGGATTAAACGGGTTGCTAATCTTTATTTTCAATGGAAGGAATCATTATATTTCTTTAAATGGTTCAAGAGAACAAATAGTAATTGATCTTGTATGGTATGTATCGAAGAAAATATGGTTTTGAAAGCGAAAATGAGTGCTGAGAGGTAAACAGGGAATATTAACGTTGTGGTTGTAGTGAATTTAGGTATCACCGTACATTCAATTGTTGAATGTGTTTATGTACAGATTATTGTAAGCAGGTATAAAACCTGCCAAAATGAGCAATTCCATTGCGGAGTGTTGGATTAGAAATGTGACAACAAAGAAAATAAAAAAGGCGACCAGCCTCCTTCCTTGACACTTCCTTTGGCAGGGTTCTTGTTGTGCTCCTGGCGATGCCGTGCTTTAGAAGATGTGAACATGCGGCAGTGAGGGCTCTTCCACAGACCTTCCCTTGGGAGGTGATATTTCTGTAAGAAATGCACATCGCGGTGTCATTTGACCCTGGCCAGGTATCCGCTAATCCTGTCTTGAGGAGCACTGTCTGTCCCTGCTGTTGACACTTTTGCAAAAGTCTGAGTATAATTTAAGAAAGCGTCATAGGACTCTATTGGGAATGTATACGCATCTAGAATGTCACGAAAATCTGCGAGGTAACTCTTGAGATTGCTCTACCTTTGCTTCTGTCCAAAGATTTCGGTTTAAAACCACTTGGCATGGGACATACGTAGGGAGCACTTCCTTTTAAACATCCCAGAAGATATCTTTTAGGCCCTAACAGTTTTTATCCACTAGCCTGTAGTATCCGGCTGGATACAGTCTAGTTGTTCTTGTGTGATGTAATTTACACTGTACACCCACCCACCACAGGCGTCACCAGTCAGGTGACCCTGTTAATAAAAGGGGCCGGGCGCACGTGCCCTGGGCCATTACCAGTACCACACTATCCGTGTCAGCGTCTGTGCTTTCATCACCATGGGGGCCTAGGGCCCAACATTACACTGGCGACGAGGGGGCTGTGCCCGTGCGTGCAGCAGCCCAGCAAAGGTGAAAAGGGGGAAGAGAGCTGCCCGTGTCGAGGGCACCCCCAGAAGCCGGCGCGGAACGCGCCCGAAAACCCCAGGGTAAAGACGAGGTGACCGGGAGCCCACCCCGCACCTCGTGTGCCTCCTGCGGAGAATCCGCCTCCGTGCAGAGGCGCCCGATAGCCCGAGGGGCGTGTGCGAAGAGCCCCGGGCCAGCACGACGAAGAAGGTGATCGGGAGCCCACCCCGCACCTCATGTGCCTGTTTGAATCCGCCCCCTGCGTGGAAGAGCCGTGGGGGAGAAGAGCGAGCCCAGCAGAGCCCACCCACATCGGCCGCGACGACCTACGTGAGCCCGGTGAGTGAGCGAGGGGCTGTGGAGAAAAGAGAAGTGACCCCGAAGGTGAGGAGGCCAGCGGGAGCCCACCCCGCATCGGCGGCAACAAAAAGGTGAACAGAAGCCTGTAGTAAAGGCTGCGAAATGCCCAGGCCGTAGCTCCGACCCCCACCCCGTGCAGCGTGCGAACTGAACAAAGCTGCTGCGGGTGGGAGGGTAGTAGAGAGGAAGAAAGCGTGCCGCCCGCGGCTGATCGGTGCAGCGACAGCACCACCCCCCCTGCGCAGCCCGTGGAAATGAAAGGCCTGCTGCGAGGGGCGGAGGAGGTGAAATGCCGATATGCGGCCATCGCCGCAAAATATAGCAAGGAGACTGTTGCGTGGGGCAGAAAGCATGAAGGGACGGTGCGCGCCCACTGCCGCCCACAGCGTGAGCGATAGAAGCGTCCCGGCGAGGCCCGCAGCGTGGGTGAAGCCGCTCTGACCCATCGGAGCGCTGCAGGGCGCCTAAACAATTGCAGAAAAGTGGCCCGATCGTGTGTGGCACAAGCAGGAGTAGAAGGCAGCCTGCCAACATCAAACACTCGAAACAAGAAATGAAAGCGCCTACCTGGCTGTGAGTGCCTGTGCCCCGGGGGTAAAGTAATGAGGACGAGCCGAGGTCACGAGGAGTCTGTACCGGCATTCCTCCAAAAGAACTGAGAAAGCATTTGGAGGACTCAGAGAGAAGGAACGAGCCGGGGACAGCACTGGAAACCAGGCAACGCTGCCATCTAGTGGCCAACTAGCGCTACTGCACCTGCGAGCAATAACATAGACGGCAGCACGACTAGGACACAGCAAAGCCTGCCAGGAAAGTGCCAGGAGTGCACACATGTAGCACAGAGAGCGCAGTGAGTGCAACAGCACCGGGACGCAAGGAAGGGCACTGGGGCATACTGATGATGCACAGAGCGAGGCAGATCCAGGGTTATAAAGAGAAGGAAATGCACAGCAGCCCTGGGACATCCTGGTGATGGGAGAGCAGGAGCAACTGCCTACGCTAATGTGGCAGACACCCACAAGTAACACTAGGCAAGATTTCACAAGACAGACTGCCAAAGAAGGAGTGAGATGCGATGACACCTACTGGCCAGGGAGGTCATCGCAGAAGGAAATGACATCAGAAACCGAGACACTCAAGCGGCAGGAGCAGCACGGAACACGAGCATCAAGCCTGGAGATCAGAGGGGTGCGACAGGTGCAGCATGCACCCAGTGGCGGAACGACACCACCGCAAGAAGAGCGCAGCATACGCGCCACGTGGCGGAACGACGCCATCGCAAGAAGAAGAGCGCAGCATACGCGCCAAGTGGCGGGACGATGCCACAGCAAGAAGAAGAGCGCAGCATACGCGCCAAGTGGCGGGACGATGCCACTGCAAGAAGAGCGCAGCACACGCGCCAAGTGGCGGAACGACGCCACCGCAAGAAGAGCGCAGCATACGCGCCAAGTGGCAAAAGGACGCCACCACAAGGAAAAGTGGCACAGAAGAGGTACCGCGAACAGTACCAGAAGGACGCCACGGAAGTCAGAGACCCAGGAAGAGGTCAGGAGTCAATGACCGACTCAGAGGTCCAACACGGAGGAGGACCGCGAAGAGGACCAGGATGAGGTCCGAAGAGAAGGACGACAAGTCTTGAACGGAAGTCAGAAGCGAACGAAAGAAGGCCGCGATGACAGGTCCAGTCTCCGAGTGAAGTGAGAGCAGTGTCCTAGGGGTAGGACCAGACCGGGGAGCCACGGGTGGAGTGCACGCCACCCGGGGAGGCCTGGTTAAGGCAGAGAAAGAAGAAGAGGAGACCGGACGGTGTCGCGAGGGAGGAGAAGAGAGTGGCAGCACGCCACTCCGCAAAGGAAGAAAGGGCAGTGGCACAACGCCACCGGGCAGACAAACACCACAGGCGTGCCGGAGGAAAGGAACAGGGCGACAGCACAGAGGACTAGTGCCATCAGCAAGATGAAGACGCAAACTACCTCTAGCCCACTCCCGCCACAAGGCCGCCGAATGCAGGAAGATCACCGCCTGTCTGCCCACTAAAGAAAGACCAACCGTATATTATCACCATCCCGGTGCATCACGACCAAGGAGCATCGCACCACCCAAGGGAATCCACACCTGCCCCATACCACCGGAAGACAATGAGGCGAACCACCCAGAAACCTCCTGTGCACCCCATCAACCTACAGCCTGCCGAAGTCGAGCACAACCGGCCATTGGAAGATCCGCCTTTGGGGACTACACAAGACTGGGCCGTGGCCCTGTTGGGTGTTCCGCAGCGACCCCTAAGCGTGGCCTACGCAAAGGCCCGCACAGCCCACGCAGTCACGTGACAGTCCAGGGGACAAGGGCCTCGACGGAGTTTCCATGCTATGGAAGTCCGGACAGGAGAGATGCGTCGGCACCAGCTCCACGTCAGGCGCGGGAAGAAGGGAGACCAAGGTTGAAGACTGGGTACAAACAAGATCATCAGAGGAAAGCGCATAACCCAAGTCCAGACGGCGAGGATGCCCAGACGGAGACACCACTACCGAAGGCTACATGAGTGACTTGGCTGTGAGTCCGTTGGCAGTTCCGAGCGATGCCTTCGCGCGGCTCCCACGAAGCCCCGCACGGTCCACACGGTCCCATGGCAGCTAGCGAGGAAAGCCCTCCGAAAAGCTCCAGTGAGAGAGAGTGCCCTCCAAGAGGCTCCAGTGAGAGAGGAGTCCGGGCGAAAGAGGCAAGTCGGACGTCGCTCAAAAGTCGGGGACAAGGAAGGCCATCTAGTACGCCACCTCCACTGGAAGGCCTCACACCCAAAGATCATCTCCACCAGCTGCAGGTTCTGCCATCAACCGGAGCCTGAGTGCTGAGAGATACTCCAGAGTGGATCTCGCCACAGCTCCAGATGCACCGACACTGAAGCTTTGAATATAAGATTTGGCACCGAGAGACCGGGCGGTCCACAAGAACATCGTCAAAGCAGAAGAAGACATCTTGACCCCGTGGTCCGAAGGTCTAGCGCCCGGCTGGCGGACGGCCTGAATACAATCATTTGTTCCATAGGCTGTGTTTTGTTTTATTACAGGTTGGACTCTTGTTTGTTATTTTTATCAAAGTTTGGGAGGAATGTAGTATCCGGCTGGATACAGTCTAGTTGTTCTTGTGTGATGTAATTTACACTGTACACCCACCCACCACAGGCGTCACCAGTCAGGTGACCCTGTTAATAAAAGGGGCCGGGCGCACGTGCCCTGGGCCATTACCAGTACCACACTATCCGTGTCAGCGTCTGTGCTTTCATCACCATGGGGGCCTAGGGCCCAACATTACATAGCCCTGTACTAATTTTGCAGATTTTATTTGTTTTATATTCTTATAGCTTGGCGCTTAAAATCCCAGTTGGAAGGGGGAACATGGCGGCTGTGAGCTAAGCAACCGGGAGCTCCCTGGGAGGAACGCGTTCTTTCTTGATATAGTGGCCTTCCTCTCCCCACCCCCGTTTGGCATATATTCTGTACCTCGCCTCCATGTCCTGATGGTCCGCTGCGGGAGTCCTCTGAAACTACCGCAGCGGTGTCTAACCCCGAGGCGGCTAGCATGGAGATCCCACGGTGGGAGCCCGCCGCCAAGGAGCTGCAGCAGAGCAGGGCATCCCGCGCTCAGTCTCACAGCAGCAGTGGCAGAGCCAGCACAAGTCAGCAGTGTTGCCAGATTTTTTCATAACTTTCAAGCCCAAAAGCAATGGAAAAGTAGCCCAAAATAGCCCAATGTTGCCACTCCATTAACTTACGTGTAGCCTGAATGCAACATTCAATAATATACTTCTATTTCAAGGACTATATGTTTAGTACCCACATTAATCCGATTACCTATATTTTGAACACTAAAATCAAAGTTGGTCTGTCTGGAAAACTGTCACTCACTTGATATCGCATGGTGTGGGGCAAGCTGCCCAAACATTTTCCAATGTTGTTGATGGATGTGCTACATGCAGTTTGCACAGCAATACTAAGCTCTCTCCTTTTCTGGTCATTTGATAATTGACAAGCTGGTAGTGCAAAAGATGCCATGGTTAGGCTAGGTGTGTTCGTGCGCGCACGATGTCTTGCTGTGGATGCATGCAGCTTTAAATCATGTAAGTGAGCACGTAGCTGTATATGACAGTATTTACAATGTGCCTTTGCTTCATCTGTTTTTACAGGGGCAATCCACTTTTTTAGTTCGGGGTCAGACTCCCATTCCTTCCTGTACACTTTCCTGTACTGTGACCATTTGCCCATTTTCAAAGTTACTTAGTTGGTAGCTTCTTGGGACCTGGTAGAGGACTATACAATCTCTGGTGTGTAGCAGGGCAAGTATCTGCAAGTGGGAGAGACAGAATAGCCATCAACATCCCTGGTTCAATAAAGTTAGCCAACAATCATATCACTTAGTCCCAAGCGTCTGTGTAGCAGTGAGGAGCTTAACCCCTGCATTGATCACCCAAAAAAACCCACACAAAAGGCTAAAGTTAAATCATAACTGAAACTTAAAACACAGGCAGAGGCATTTTTTTGCATAATTATAGATTTGATACATTCACCGCAAATCGATCTGCTGCATAATCTGCAGATATTACCAAAATTAATTGTTTCCACCTGAAATGGATCAAAAGTTACAAAACACAGAGACATCTGTTGCCACGCAGTTACAGACCCATTGCGTTGCAGTTACAGACCCATTGCGATGCAGTTACAGACCCATTGCGATGGTTGACTCGTCAGATTTCTGTTTGCTTACTGCTAGCTTTGGGTGTTAAACTGGTACTAATGGAGGTGCAAATACCCAGATAGTGTTAACAATGCAAAAATGAGAATGTGGCAATCATGTGATATTGTCTGCTTAGCTGGTTACTGCACCGGGCTGTCCATCTGAAATTTGTGTATAATTGTGTTCCTGAGCTGGCATGGTTATTTACAACATCAGCCCATATTGGAGCCTTTTTGTGAGTTGTAAAGAACACATTCTTTAAGGAGTTTGCAGGCTATAGTGCCCAGCCCTATTGCAAGCAGTCTGAGGAAAATAGGGTCAAAGGTCAAAAAGAATATTAATAATCAAGTTATGCAAGTGTGTGAGAAAGCTCATGTTGACATGTGACTTAATTTGCTTCCCTAATAGCATTTCTTTTTGTTTTAACCACCACATTGCTTGCCTCCATTTTTTTTTCATACTGTGCATTAATCTTGTGCTGTGGCCTTGTTGCTCGCAGGTATCTACGAGTTCAGGTTGTGGGCTGGCGTTTCCCAATGGGACATAATTCAAATATGTGGGACATAATTCAAATATGTGGGACATAATTCAAATATGTGGGCCATTGTGGAGTTTAGATTATTTTATCTCTCTGCAGAGTGCAAAGAGCAATGGTGGCAAGTGCCACATGTGATTATATATGAAAGTGTGTGATGGTGTTTGTAAAGCTGCTGAAATATTAACAGAACCAAAGTTTCTTTAGGGAACTGAGAGGCAAGACAGTCATGTACACAATGTAGATGGCCCCGATTATTATAGAGACACATCATAGTCTATTAAATTAAACACAAGAGGTTTTCATACAACAAATATTCTGAAATCATATTTAAAAGTACCTGTATACGCAACAAGAAAGAAAGAAGTTTTGGTAACAAAATATTTGCCTAAGATCACACAATTGAAGCAGGAAGCTGTGATTTATCCAGGCATTCCGGTTTCACTTTGTACCTGTGCATTTTGTTGCCGGTTTTGTATAGTGTGAACTGGCACAGAAGGTATTGAAATGCTTTACATGAGCACCAGTTGGATTATACAAGGTCAAATTAATGTTTGCAGGCACCAGGAACATTATATCTATGCGCTACTAAGATGACGCCCCATCCATTTCAGAAACCCTGGTCCACTTTACAAGGGTAAACATTAGACAACACCTGGAACATACTGGGGAGATATTAGTACACCTCCCCCTCTCTACACCTCCCCCTCTCTCTACACCCCCCTCTCCCTCCACCTCTGTCCCTCCCTCTACCTCTCTGGCCCTACCTCTACCTCCCTCTCTCTCTCTACCCCTCCTCTCTCTACCCCCTCCTCTCTCTACCCCCTCTTCTCTCTACACCTCCCTCTCTCTACACCTCCCTCTCTCTACACCTCCCTCTCTCTACACCTCCCTCTCTCTACACTTCCCTGTACCACCCTCTCCTTCTCCCTCCCTCTACCTCTCTGTCCCTCCCTCTACTTCCCTGTCCCTCTCTGTCCCTCCCTCTCTCTCCCTCTGTCCCTCCCTCTCTGTCCTTCCATCTACCTCCCCCTCCACCTGTCTCTCCCTCTACACCTCTCTCTCTACACCTCCCTCTCTCTACACCTCCCTGTACCACCCTCTCCTTCTCCCTCCCTCTACCTCTCCCTCTCTGTCCCTCCCTCTCCCTCTCCCTCTCTGTCCCTCCCTCTACCTCTCTGTCCCTCCCTCTACCTCTCTGTCCCTCCCTCTACCTCCCTGTACCTCGGTCCCTCCCTCTCTGTCCCTCCCTCTACCTCCCCCTCCACACCTCCCCCTCTCTCTACACTCCCCCTCTCTCTACACCTCCCCCTCTCTCTCTATCTCTACACCTCCCCCTCTCCCTACACCCCCCTCTCCCTTTCCCTCCACCTCTGTCCCTCCCTCTCCCTCTCTGTCCCTACCTCTACCTCCCTCTCTCTCTCTACCCCCTCTCTCTACACCTCCCTCGCTCTACACCTCCCTCTCTCTATACCTCCCTGTACCACCCTCTCCTTCCCTCTGTCCCTCCCTCTCCCTCTACATCCCTCTCCCTCTACCTACCTCCCTCTCTCTAACTCTCCCTCCCTCTCTGTCCCTCCCTCTACCTCCCCCTCCCTCCACCTCTGTCTCTCCCTCTCCCTTGACCTCCCTCTACCTCTCCCTTGACCTCCCTCTCTCTACCTCCCTCTACCTCTCTGTCCCTCCCTCTACCTCCCTGTCCCTCCCTCTACCTCTCTGTCCCTCCCTCAACCACTCTGTCCCTACCTCTACCCCCTCTCTCTACACCTCCCTCTCTCTACACCTCCCTCTCTCTACACCTCCCTGTACCACCCTCTCCTTCTCCTTCCCTCTACCTCTCCCTCTGTCCCTCCCTCTACCTCCCTCCCTCTCTGTCCCTCCCTCTACCTCCCCCTCCCTCCACCTCCGTCTCTCCCTCTCCCTTGACCTCCCTCTACCTCTCCCTTGACCTCCCTCTCTCTAGCTCCCTCTACCTCTGTCCCTCCCTCTACCTCCCTCTCTGTCCCTCCCTCTACCTCCCTGTCCCTCCCTCCCTCAACCTCTCTGTCCCTCCCTCAACCTCTATCCCTCCCTCAACCTCTGTCCCCCTTTACCTCCCTCTACCTCTCCCTCCCTCTACCTCTCCCTCCCTCTCCCTCCCTCCCTATACCTCCCTCTACATATACCTCCCTCTCTGTCCCTACCTCTAGCTCCCTCTACCTCTACCCTCCCTCTACCCTCCCTCTACCCCCCTCTCCCGCCCTCTACCCCCCTCCCTCTCTCTACCTCTCTGTCTGTCTCTGTCCCTATCTCTAGGCGCAATTGTCCAAATTCTTACTATGAGTACCACCGCTGTAGATTCTCGCTTGTGACTGGGAGCGCTCTGTTGTGCCACTGCTGATGCACTCAAATGCACTTTTATGGATAGTGACAACCTGCTGCGCTACTTATGGCCTAACATGGGGAGCAACATTTACTTCTCTCCGCCCTGAGAAATTAGAATAGCACATTAAGGGTGGGTCCCAAGTGATGCCCTTGTCTAAAACTTGCTTTCTGTTCACATTTATATTTAGAATTCACATGGTTTTAACGCCTCCAGTATTGCGGCTCATCCTGGATGAGAGACTGTACCTAGACAGTCAGGTTAATGCTGTGATTTCCACCTCCCCCGCCCCCTTTCACCATTTACCATACCAACTTGATAGAAAGGAGTTAACCATCAATGGGGGAAAGGCACAAAGCAGCGATGGAAGGATGGCTGTGAATGCTAAGTTGGTCTATGCATCCTTTACATCGGTGCGTTTAAATGAAGTGCTAGGAAACTGCTGATGCTCTGACCGCTGAGACTGTTGCAGGCCCTTGTATATAGTAACTAGACCCCACCGATGCTCCAGGACCACTGGCTCGCAGTTTAAGATAGAAAATAAAAAAATAAAAAAATTTAAAAAAAAGAATGTACCTTTCCCCAAACAGTGGTTTATTGATCAGCTCCTGAAAACTTGCAAATAAAACTCTTGATGCACAATCCCCTGCCCGCATTAAGTGCGTTCTAGAACAACATTGCACACGTTTCACAAGATCAGGGCTGGTGGTAACAGTATTAGTTTTACACCATAACTCTAAGGCGATGCATTCCTTTACAAATATATAAAACTACAAATGTCTCTTTTTGAAACGATTTAAAATGGGTATTTTACTGGAGCTGAATCCCATTAACTATTGCACACAGATGCTTACTGCTTCGATCCACGATGCAGATATGATGGTGATAACGAGGATAATGATGGGCAAATATACAAGAAGAAACTTTCAACAAGTTACCAGAAAGAGGCGGACATGAAAAAAATGAGTTGAAGTGACGCACACGATGCCAAAAACATTTTTGACCTGCAAGCAAATAATAATCTTGCCATTTTCTAGTACAGTCACTGGTATATTGTTTTTAAAAAAAGCCTTCAAACCTTACAACAATGCAACTTTGATTTAAGTACCCCACAAGAGCAAACAAGTGCGACTCGTGTGCACGCATGCACTGGAGCCTTAATGCACACAATTATTTACACATCTCCCTTACCTTTTAACTGCCTAGGGGCCGGCGCAGTCTGCGGACTCGGAGTTCACTCTAGATGAGGGGCTGGGACCGGGACGAACAACTGCGTGCAGGGCAAGCTGCAAGTCGAAGGCCGGCACACGTGGAACCAGCAGGAGGCCTCAATGAAGGTGGTCGGTCGGTGGTGGCCAGGTGGGTGGGTGTGGGTGGTCGTAGTCGCAGCAGAGCATGTTCCAAAAGGAGGAAGTAGGGGGGGAGCCCCAAAAGATAAAGGGCAAACAGGTATGGGGGCGGGTCGGTACTGTACCTGACATGCCCACCATTGGCGAAACAATCGGACCCAGTATTGGGTCACACGAACTCCAAGCAGGCCAGCACGCTGTTGGGGGAAGGTCAGAGGTCACTGCAGGACCCTCATTGGAAGAAACTTCCCGCTGGCAAAGATCTAAGGCCCTGCAGGTGTTACTTGTGGGCAGGGCCCGCAGGGCACTGACGCTGACGTCGCTGAGATGCACGAAAATAATAAGAGAAGGGGTGGCAAGGCAAGCAACCATGGGCTGCAGCGCGACGGCGCCGCACAAATCCTTGAATCTGCCGCACACTGGGCGGCTTGTAGCCCAAATTTAGGCAACCCGCCCAACACGATTTTTTCTCGCACAATCGGGCAAAATATCACCCAATTGTGCGAGAAATAGCCCAATCTGGCATCCCTGCAAGTCAGCAGGAAGTTCAGGAGATCCTTCCAGCCACTGCAGCTGTATCCCTGGAGGCATCCAGCAGCCTTCCGGTCCAAGGGAATAGCTGGTGGAGATCTGGGAGGCTGGAAATAAGTCAGCCAAGCCCTACGCCTATAGATAGGAGCAGTCAACCCACAGATAAGGCGAGTAAGGTTGGACACAAAATCTCAAGGTACACATTGCATACATGCCAACATTTTAGAAGAGCAAAGTGGGAGATTAAAGAAAAAAAATCGGGGGAGAATGGGGCCTTGAATCGGGAGGGTTGGCATGTCTGACATTGTGTACCAGAGCTATAACAACAACAAGGGTAAGTCCTGGGCTTGAATTTCCACTGGTTTATGTGGCAACCAGTGCTAAGGAGACAGTGAAAGGGCAGAAATACCTACCTGGAAAGGCAGCGGATGTGGAGACCGCTGCTACTCCAAGATTAAGGTTACCCCTTCCCTTAAATCCTTCTATAAACTCTTGACCCTACCGGCCCCACGAAGTATGCAGGGAGGGGTGGAAGAGGACATGAGCCAGCAGTGCTTTAAATGGGGTAAAATAGTGCAGGTACTCATTTAAATGTGGCGAGAGGGCGGGGCTTTGGGGCGGGGCTTAGGAGAAGTCATGCCAATACTTCTTGAATTCTATACTACTTGCAGCACATACCAAAACACATGAGAAATGTCTTTCAATAAACAAAGAAGGTTTGTTTACTCATTACACAACGAAAGTCAAACGCAGTGGTATTTTAACATTTCCTTGTATTTTAATATTTGCAACATCAATACAGTTAATTGCTGTTGCTTGGCACAATACTATATATTTTCAAGGGACACAGAAAGAAACAAGCAGACGTGCACACACAAACATTCCACACATTACCTTTAATATACCTTCCAAGAGTGTCTCTATTCTCTCCCCCTTTCTCTCCCCCTTTCTCTCACACAAAAACAATCACAGGCAAGCAGACAAACATAAGCAGACACTTACACAAAAGAATCAGGTGGGATTAAAGCCATTTGAACCTGGTTACCTCCCACGGCTTTCTTAATAGCGCTGTCACCGGGCTGCCTCAATTTCTGTGTTTGCAACACAGCATGATGGTGAACACCCCGACGGTATGCAGATGAGCCCACACTGAATAGTTCAGCAGCGGCTCGGCTCAGGTCTACAGAAGTGCCTTGGCTGTTAGAGACAGGCCGCCAGCACCAGCGTTTCATGAGTACTGGTACTCTCCTCGGCAGCAGAGAAGTGCCGGTACTCAGAGAGATAAAACTAAGAAGTGCCGGTACTCAGTACCTGTGAGTACCGGCCCATTTAAAGCACTGTGAGCCAGAGGATCTTCAGTATGGATAATGTTCCTGTCGAATCTGTGGCTGGTAGAGATACTCCACCCAGCAAAAACATGAATTCCAAAGCAGAAAGTGAGCCAGGCGAAGGCTTATGCAGCATAGCTCAGGTCCCTATGTGTAATAAGTTTGATGTTTTTGCCGTAGTGGATGAGCCAAGATCAGCTGCAGGGCATTCACAGCAGTAGACTGACACAGGGGGTGCAGTGAGGGAACAACCTGAGGAACAATTGGCCGCCATCCTCTTAGGTTTAAAAGAGGAGAAACAGATTTAAGATATCTGAGGCCAATCAGGCCCATGGGAACAGTCCAGTCCGAACTGCCAGCCCAGGTCCTTCCTGAACTAGAAACAAACATCATGGGACTGGTTTTTGGGATTCACCCCTCATCAACCAGGCTTGCTTGACTCCAGTGGCATGGAGAGCACGGGACCCACGTCTGGGCCTACCTGTCACACACGGAGTGAAAAATGCAAAAAGAACAATTGATGGACAGAATGTTGAACAATGTCAAACATTCACCCCAGTACAGAGATCTGGGACCAAATTTATCATTCTTTTGCTCCCCATACCATTCCAGATTAAACCCAGCCTTATGCAAACTGGGGTGGCGTAGTGAGTAAAAGAACAATGGATTCAACCCAGATCTCTTGACTGGGGGTGAATGTTTGATTCATTCAGCATTTCGTCCATCATTTGTTGCTTCAACACTTTTTGCTTTAAGTGGGATGGGTATACCCAGACGTGAGTCCATTGCTCGCTGTGCAATTGGATTCAAGCTAGCCTGGCTGATATGGGGTGTTACCCCAAAATCAGTCAAAGGGTACTTGTTTCCGGTCCTGGGAGGATCCGGTTTGGCAGTTCAGGATGGACTGTTCCCATGAGGAACTGAGTTAAGACTGATTTGCATATGGCTGGTTCCAAACTGGAGAGGCGTTGTGAGCAACAGAACGATGGATTTAACCAAGATCTCTTGACTGGGGGTGAATGTTTGATTCAGTCAGCATTCCGTCCATCATTTGTTGCTGCAGCACTTTTTGCCCTAAGTGGGATGGGTATGCCCAGACGTGGGTCCCTTACTCACTGTGCCACTAGATTCAAGCTAGTTTGTATGATAAGCTGTATTATCCCGAAACCGGTCCCAGGATCAGTATTTCTGGTCCAGGGAGGACCCGGCTTGGCAGTCCGGGCTGGACTGTTCCCATGAGGAACAGAGCCAAGACTGATTTGCATATGGCTGGGTCCAAACCTGGGTGGCATAGTGAGCAAAAGAACAATAGATTTAAACCAGATCGCTTGACTGGGGGTAAATGTTTGATTAATTCAGCATTCCGTCAATCATTTGTTGCAGCAGCACTTTGCACCCCAAGTGGAATGGGCATGCTCAGACCTGGGTCCCTTGCTCGCTGTGCCATTGGACTCAAGCTAGCCTGGCTGCTGAGGGGTGTTACCCCGAAACCGGTCTCGGAATGCTTGTTTCCTGTCCAGGGAGGACCCAGCTTGGTAGTTTGGGCTGGACTGTTCCCATGAGGAACAGGGTTAAGACTGATTTGCATATGGCTGGGTCCAAACTGGGGTGGCGTAGAGAGCAAAAGAATGATGGATTTAACCCAGATCGCTTGACTGAGGGTGAATGTTTGATTCATTCAGCATTTCGTCCATCATTTGTTGCCGCAGCACTTTACGCCCTAAGTGGAATGGGAATGCCCAGATGTGGGACTCTTGCTCGTTGTGCCACTGGATTCAAGCTAGCCTGGCTGATGAGGGGTGTTACCCCAAAACCGCTCCCAGGATGCTTGCTTCTGGTCCAGGTAGAACCCGGCTTGGCAGTTCGGGCTGGACTGTTCCCATGAGGAACAGGGTCAAGGCTGATTTGCATATGGCTGGGTCCAAAATGGGATGGTGTAGTGAGCAAAAGAATGATGGATTTATCCCAAATCGCTTGATAGGGGGTGAATGTTTTATTCATTCAGCATTCTGTCTATCATTTGTTGCTTCAACACTTTTTGCTTTCAGTGGGATGGGTATACCCAGAACTAGGTCCCTTGCTCAGTGTGCCACTGGATTCAAGCTAGCCTGGCTGATAAGGGGTGTTACTCGGAAACCGGTCCCAAGATGCTTGTTTCCGGTCCAGGGAGTACCTGGCTTGGCAGTTCGGGCTGGACTGTTCCCATGAGGAACAGGGTCATGCCTGATTTGCTTTTGACTGGGTCAAAACGGTGGTGGCATAGTGAGCACAGCAATGATGGATTTAACCCAGATTTCTTGACTGGGGGTGAATGTTTGTTTCATTCAGCATTTCGTCCATAATTTGTTGCCGCAGCACTTTTCGCCCTAAGTGGGATAGGGATGCCAAGATGTTGGTCCCTTGCTCACAGGGCCATTGGATTCAAGCTAGCCTGGCTGATGAGGGGTGTTTCCTGAAACCGGTCCCAGGATGCTTGTTTACGGTCCTGGGAGGATCCTGTTTGGCAGTTCGGGCTGGACTGCTCCCATGCGGAACACGGTTAAGACAGATTTGCATATGGCTGGGTCCAAACTGGCGTGGGGTAGTGAGCAAAAGAACAATCGGTTTAACCCAGATCTCTTGACTGGGGGTGAATGTTTGATTCATTCAGCATTCCGTCCATCATTTGTTGCCACAGCACAATTCGCCCTAAGCTCGATAGGAATGCCCGGACGTGGGTCCCTTGTTCACTGTGCCAATGGATTGAAGCCAGCCTGGCTGATGATCGGTGTTATCCCAAAACCGGTCTCAGAATGCTTGTTTTCAGTCCAGGAAGGACAAGGCTCAGCAGTTCTGGCTCGACTATTCCCATGAGGAACAGGGTAAAGACTGATATTCATATGGCTGGGTACAAACGGAGGTGGCATAGTGAGTAAAAGAATGATGGATTTAACCCAGATCTCTTGACTGGGGGTGATTTTTGATTCATTCACCATTCTGTCTATCATTTTTTGCTGTAGCACTTCTTCCCCTAAGTGGAATGGGTATTCCCAGACGAGGGTCCCTTACTTGCTGTGCCACCGGATTCAAGCTAGCCTAACTGATGAGGGGTGTTACCCCGAAACCGGTCCCAGGATGCTTGTTTCCAGTCCAGGGAGGACCCGGCTTGGCAGTTCGGGCTGGACTAGTCCCATGAGGAATAGGGTCAGGACTGATTTACATGTGGTTGGGTCCAAATAGGGGTGGCGTAGTGAGCAGAGGAATGATGGATTTAACCCAGATCTCTTGACTGGGGGTGAATATTTGATTTATTCAGCATTCCGTTCATCATTTGTTGCCGCAGCACTTTTTGCCCTAAGTGGGATGGGTATGCCCAGACGTGGGTCCCTTGCTCCCTATGCCACTGGATCCAAGCTAGCCTGACTGATTAGGGGTGTTTATTTATTTATTTAAACAGTTTTATATAGCGCTGGCTAGACCCGTAGGTATCAGAGTGCTTTACATGATGCAGCAAAGTTACAACAATAATAACAATTACACGTTACAACAAATATATGAGATACATTAACGGGAGAGAAGGAGAGACCAGTAGAGAGGGAAGGGGGAGAGGGGGAGTGAGAAGGGGAGGACGAGGGGGAAATAGGAATAAGAGACAGAGGTAAGGTCAGCCCAAAGACCGAATGGGTAGGTGACGGCCAGGGAGGTAGTCCAAGGCCAGTCACCCCTATAGCTCTCAAGGAAGCTCCAACGGGTATCGGTCAGAAAGGTGGATAGAAAGGAGACAAGGCAAAAGCAGAACGGCAGATATACGATGGGGGGGAGGGTGGGCAAGACAGGGAGAAGGGGAGAAACTGTGCCCAAGGTCCGGCTGGGCAGGTGACGGTCAGGGGGTGAACCAAGTCCGATCTCCTCATTAGCTGAACAGAGCAGCTCCACCGGGCGTCGGACATAATGCTCGGACTCCGCTGTCAGGATAGAGGTCATGTGTATTCAGGGATAGTCAGAGTAGTGCGGGGGGGAGGGAGCCATAGTCCGAAAGAATTCTAGAAGTCCTCTTGAGGTCAGGCACAATCCTGGAAGTGTTGAGTAAGTAAAAGTTCAGCAAGGGGGAAAAAGTCACCATTGTCAGCCATGTTGGGGTCAGGCATCCTGAGTCCCTCGAGTCAGGCCAGTTCCATTTCGTTCGGGGGTGGAGGAGGGGGTCTGCCGAGAATTCCACGAACCATTCGTGTTGTAGCCTGATATTCAAAACAACAGGCAGTTTTCAGGAAAATAAGTGGCATCTCGCTGTTGAATTCGGGTTATCATGTCACGAGGAGCCGCCATTTTATGGTCAGGCATCCAGGGTTACGTGATCGTACCTCGTCGTTGCAGAGTCCAGCATGACTGGGGTGGATGACAGAGGAGCCAGTGTGAGAGGGAGTATTCAGTGGGAATAAAGGAGTCCGGAGTCTTTAGAAGCCTCACCTCGTTGTTATTGTGGTCTGCACGATGGAGGTATCCGGTCGCAAGGGGCCGCCATCTTGGGGACAGGCATCAGGAATTTCTTTACCGCGTCCAATTAGTTGCTGAGTCAGGTACATCCAGGTTGGTCGTCAATTGAACCGGGGTGAAAAAGAAGCATTGAAGCACACTGCGGGGATCCTAAGAAGCCGAAATCAACAGAGAGCCTCATCTCGCCGTCATTGTGAGCCGCACTGTGGAGGTGTCTGGTCACGAGGAGCCGCCATCATGGGGTCAGGCATCTTGGGCTTCGTGGCCGCGTCTACAATGTCCACAATGTTAGAGCACTCGTGGGTCCAGTGCTAGGTTGTTCCAGGTCACCCAATGAGGAGTCCGGCAGTTCGAAGTTGCTCCAGGCTGTCCGATGAAGAGTCCGCCAGTCGTTCTTCTCCGGAGGCATCTGTTCCGGCCCTGGAAGCAGCGAGGCGCGGATCGACGTATCCTGCGGTAAGGCCGGCTTCCAATTCTTTTTGCCCCCTTTGCCTTAGGCTCCAGGGGGTCTCGGTTGTTTTGAGGGTCGATGTAGGGATTTGCACGGTGGGGTGATTCCGGCGTCCAGGAGCTCTGTCTTAGAGCTCCTTCCCTGCGGCCATCTTCCCATGTTATCAGGTGTTGCTCTGAAACCGGTCCCAGGATGCTTGTTTCAGGTCCAGGGAGGACTTGGATAGGCAGTTTGGGCTGGACTGTTCCCAAGAGGAACAGGGTCAAGACTGATTTGCATTTTGCTGGGTCCAACCTGGGATGGCATAATTTGCAAAAGAGCGATGGATTTAACCCAGATCTCTTGATTGGGGGTGAGTATTGATTCATTCAGCATTCCATCCATCATTTATTGTCACAGCGCAAGGATCCTAGGAAGGCAGACTCCTATTGTCCAATCTCCCTGTTACATGCCGACTATAAAATCTTTACGAGCATTCTGGCAGGGAGATTGGCCAAGTTATCCCCCCAGCTGACACATCCATATCAGAACGGTTTTGTGCCAAAGATGCATATCCAAGAACTCAACAGCAGTTGATTAGAACTTTTGATCTTGACACCACTTGCTCCATCCCCCTGGCCCTGGTCACGATAAACGGGGCCAAGTCATCAGACCGGTTATGTTGGGCATACTTGTGTGGGGTCTTGGAAATATTGGGATTTAGTCCCTGCTTCATCTCTATGCTTCAGAAAATTTATGAAAACTCATCAGCTAGAATTATCCTTAATGGCTCATTGACAAGGAGTTTCAGTATTGACAGGGGTAAAAGGCCGGGTTGTCCCCTGACGCCTCTTCAGTGACGGCTCCTCCACTAAGGCGGAGGAGTGTCGCCCCACTGCTTTTTTGCAGTGAAACACAGAGAAAAAAAAATGATAATAACTTGTGTTATTATCATTTTATTTTCTCCTACTTCTG
The DNA here is from genome assembly GCA_963921515.1 of Calotriton arnoldi. Lineage (NCBI taxonomy): Eukaryota > Metazoa > Chordata > Amphibia > Caudata > Salamandridae > Calotriton > Calotriton arnoldi. The sequence continues at coordinate 159,503 of CAWUFW010012234.1, forward strand.
CCTACAGCTTTGCATGAGGGGGCAGGGGAGGAATGGTAGCACCCTCCCAAAGTGCACAGTGACTGCTTGCACGGCCCTCTTGGGCCGCCCAAAACAGTCTTGCTCACTTCGCATGTTCTCCGTGCAGGCTGCGTTACAGCCTATGTAGAGAACATGCCCAGGCCTCCAGTCAGCGCCTAAGCACCGAAACAGCGTGCTCAGACCAATCACAATGCTGCTCAGGAAGCATTGTGATTGGCTGACTATGTGCCTCTGTGTGCTTCCTGTGGCCGAGCGAGGGAAGGACTACGGAGGAGAGATGCGGCGAGAAAGTGTCGAAAAGAAACGTTTTAATTTATTTTTGTGTTTTTTTATAGCCACTTACCACGCATCCTCACCCCTCCCACATCCTACCACCTACCTTCCACGTCCTCCTCCCTTCGACCCCCGCCCCCTAACTCGATCCACGCCGACCACAGCTGCGCCTCTTTTGTTTGACATCTACATTGAGCAATTTGCACAACTACTCAGAAGAGACAATCAGGTTATCCCTTTTTACCCCCCCCCCCTTAGCAGTAAGATTGTGCTATATGCCAACGACCTGATAATCTATACATCCGACCCTGTTCAAACCATACCTAGGGTGGTGGTGGGGTTTTGGCCCTTGTCCGGTTACTTGGTGAATAACTCTAAGACCCCGATTACGATGTCGGACGGACCTGAGTATGTCTGACATCGTTTGGGACTGGGACCAAACGACCTCCTGTCATCGATCCCAAACCAGGAATTAGGATGCGACCGAACATTGTACGGTCGCACTCCTATTCTTTGCCATGGGAGCATGCATTCCGAATGGAATGCATGCTCTCACGGTAAAGAGCTGAGGTGCAGTTCATCCCTGCACCCCGTGGCAGGCACATCAAGGTGCCTGCCACCAGTTGCAGGGATCAACAGTGGGAAACCATAGGTGACCCCTAGGCTGCCATCTGGTGGCCTTGCACTCATGGGGTTTCTGCTGGGGGCCCCCATGGTGGGATTCCCACAGCCTTTCGGTGTCGGAAAGGCCGGCACAGAAAGGCTGTGGGAATCAGCCATTGTAATCCCTGGGGCGGAAAGAGCCGCCCGAGGGATTACTGGAGGCTTTCCGAATGGCAGGCGGGCTCTTCGAGCCAATCGGAAGCCATTCGGAAAGTCCATTTGGATTCCTTTCCGACCGATCACATCATAATCAGTCGGTCGGAAAGGAATCCAAATGGGACATTTCGATGCGGTCGGAACGGCTCCGACTGACGGTCAGAGCCATTTCCGAACGCATCGAAATCGGCCCCTAAGTCGGAGGTAATGTGTTGGAATATAGAACGCTGGAGGGAGGAAGTGCGTGCAGAGATAAAATATCTAGGTATTGTTAACCCTATGGATGAACTAAAATTATACAACTTGAAACGGGTGGCAAAGGAAGCAGATATTCTATTGTCTAGATGGAAGATCTTGCCATTAACATTCTATAGGTGTGTTAATCTCATCAAGATGTCGATCCTTCCCAAAGTGATGTATCTTTTCAAGTGTATCCCACTTACATTTCCAAGATCAATTACTGGTAAGAGCCAGGGAAAAATAACCAGCTTTATATTGGCCTCTCTCGGGGCAAGGCTGGCGTGTAAAAAGTTGAGGAGCCGTATTGAGAAGAGAGGCTTAGCATTCCCAGATCTGAACCTGTATTGCATAGCTTTTCAGTTTAAAATCATCTGGATGCTACTGAATAAGCCAGGCAGTGCTTTTACCAGAAATGATTAGGGAGCTTGGAACTACTGGATTTTTGTATAAGTTTGGTGCCCTGAAGCTTTTCAAAAAGGTTTGATTGAAGGTCCTAAAGACAGCATTAAACCTCTGGTGCAGGGTGAGAAGGATCCTGAGTATTGGATAGTACTCCGATTTTGCACCTATATAGGCTTCCCCTGGCACCCCAGAATGTATGAAGGATGGGCTGAGTCTTCCATTAAGGCAGGCAGGGATTGTTGCCTGGGGGGGAATTGACAGCAGGTCAGGGGGTTTTACCCTGGGGTTTCCTGTGAGCTAAAACTGGAGATTCAATATCAAGGTTTAAATATGTGTAGCTGTCTTCCTGGCTCATGATTTCAGCCATGGGGACTGGGAGGGATTCGGAATTTGAGTCCTCACTCCAGGATGCAGGTTCCAAAAGCAAGGAGGTAGCTATGTGGTATTGGAAACTTCCGGAGACTAAGGACAAGAAGATGATGTAACCATATCTGGTGTGGAAAGATACTTTCCAGGGAGTGGATTTACAACCAATATGGCAAAACTCTTTGAAACTACTATTCACTATAATATTATCTGTTAATCACTTTAACAGATTATATTGGACCCCACAAAAGATTGCAAAGTTTGCAACACAGCCCACCCCCAGATGTAGAAGGTGTGGTCTTTTAAAACTAACGAAGAACACGTCTTTTTTACTTGCCCTGGGACTAAGGCGTTCTGGGGAGACATTGAAAGTATCTTAAAGGACATCTTGGGGGTAACCATAGCATTAAACCCTGTGTTGGTTCTATTGGGGGTGGACATGACCTCATGTAGTCTATTGAGCAGGGAGCACAGTGGCCTCTTGTTTTATCTGATATTCTTAGCCAGGAGTGAGATCTGTAAATGCTGGATTTGTCCATCTCTTCCAAGCGTTACAGACTGGCTTTAAGTGGTAAAATTGACATCTGTATATAGAATGAAAGTCTGGAAGATCAAGCAAGGTTTGGGCTGAGTTCACCAGATGGAGTGGAACCGACTGAAGACTTCCGACAGAACAAGAGGTCCATTGGTTACACCAAGGCACTGCTCGAGGCGATGGTCGGGTAGGCTGGGTCAGTGCGGTGGGTCCCACATGAATGCAACAGACTGTTAGATGGATGGTAAGGGTAAAACAGCTATGGTGATATGAGGACAAAACAAAATGGCATGGCGCTTTGTGCCACAATGGAGCACTTTGATTTAAAAAAAAAAGTGTGGCTTTAACCATTTGTTGAAAGGTGCCAGGGCCCAAATTGGTTTTAGGAGACAGGCATTGATTCCCACATTAGCCACCACCAGCATCATGAAGTTTCATGGCATTCAGTGCTAGCATAACAAGATGTATGACAAAAGCTTTTGGAACTGGGTTACAGGCTTTCTGGCATTTCTCAAATCAGAATACACATGCCAGAGGTGTAACGGAGGCTCCCGCAGTGATGGGGGCAGGGTTTCTTGTTTTGGAGGGGGCCCCCTCACCCTCAAAGTCATGCTATTGCATACCTTGCAGAATGCGTGCAATGGGATGGAATAAGAATTAGTTAAACTCTCGGTCAAGCCACTCTGCTTTCCTGATCAGACCCCTGCAGCATGGGAGGGAGGTCCAACCATGCAGGGGCCCCCATTGAGCACAAGACCAATGATTGTCTGTGTGATCTGGGAGACACAAAGACCCCTCATCACATTCTGCAGATGCCCCATCATTTTGTGATATGCCACTGATATATACAAACATTGTTACCTATTCTAGTTTACTGCCACCCTGACCTGACAGTGTACTCTGGAACTCCAGTACAAAGACCATGCAGGGCTCTGGCGATTCACACCAATAGTAACCTGCAGCAGGTTCAACTTTTCCAACAACAAGGCTATACATGGTTTTGCCATTGTACCAACATCTGGACTGTTAGCAAATCACTTAGCACAGAGGACATACACTGCTTTGTTGACTTCAAAAGTATCTCCAGTCTGGCTTGGAGAATTTCAAGCAATTCAGCACTAAGAGTCCATCACAAGTGGGCCAGTGTTTGATCTTAGCAGGTGAAGTGTCCAGGGGAAATAATCCAGACCCACAATGTTCCCATGAATAATGTAATGGCAGCAGAGAAAGAAAATCTTGTTACTTGCCTAAGCAGGATTAATATGCCACTCCTTGAAAGGCCACAGGACTATGCAGTACTCTGAAAATGTTCCCAGATCGTACACGCAGCACCTTAACTATTGAGGACTGAGGGCGTGTGCATTGCTCCACCATTCGATCACAACTCCTAATGGAGTTTTCCAGCAGCTATAATCTCTGATGTGTAACATGTGACAAGGCACTGATTAGGCATAGGTGCAGTTCACTCCGAATGCCCTAAGCTATAGATGTGCACAACATCTCAGCTTACTCTACCACTTCAAGTTCACCCAGTAAAACTCTTAAGTTTATATAGCAAAACAATGTTTCCTATAGCTCTCATTAACATCGTAGTTTAGGCTCTGCAGTTACCTACGGTCTGTCATTGCATTTCATGTGGTGCGTAATGAGTGCGTACAGTGGTCCTGTTCCTGGGGTGGTGGATCTTGTACTGTTGTGGCGCGTGGTGGCAACCTCACTATGAACTTGACCCCTGAGCGACATCAAAATAATAGGCCCACATAGTGGCATTTGTCTTGACAGGAGTGACCTTTCAGGCCTGATGCAGACAGATGCTTGGATCAGCAGTTCAGTTATGGCCTCTGGCCTGAAAGACACAAGTAGAGTGTCTTTGGACAGTTGTGCACTCTGGGTAATTCAAGGCTTCGGAACTGGCAGTGGCAATAAATCTCTAACGCTGATGTTGCAAGGGTGGCACCAATCTCTCAGGCATGTGGCTGATAGCACTTCACAGCTTGATACAGTTCAGAACAAGAACCACTCAGTATGACAAGAGGGCCCCCTTTTACACATGAGTCATTCTTGGCTGTACTCCCTTTTAGTCATTTGCTTCCTCTGGCTGTTCCTCACACCAAGAAAATGCTGGCTTCTAATCCTGGACAGCTCTCCCCATACATGACCAGGCACATTTCTCCCCTTTCTAAGCATGTTAGAAGGCTTGCAGGCTTTAGGGAAACAGCAATTCCTCTAGCATGAGTGCAGACTTCAGGTGATGTTCCCTTACCTCTATAAGACTGGTTTTCTTGCAGACACCAACCCTGGTCACACAGCAGCTCTTTATTACTCTGTGAAGCATTACCTTCCTTGGTGAAGAAGAGCTTAGTACTGGGGTAATTTGGATCCTACATTTCAAGGCAGAATATGTGTATCCTTTGTATAAGCTAAGATTTCAGAACCAGTTTGGGTTGGCTCTCTTTCAAATGTTATTTTGTGGCTGTTCCTCAGACACAGACTTTGTACAAGATGATGACTCTCACAGCAGGTAGCAATGGTGCTGGCTCCAAGCAGGAGTATCCAAAACAATGGCACAGTGTAGTATGAGGCCTTTGCAGCTGAATGCCATCAACCTTCCAGAAGCATTAATCAGGAACAGGCAAAAGGCCAGGCTCCGCATAGAAACCTCCTCACATTGAACAAAAGAAACTGCAGACTCACATTTACCCCTACCATCCACCAAATGGCATTGTTGAGGAAGAATGAATCAGCAGTCCTTTGCTGACAAGGACAATGACCTAACTGAATTTCTAAACAGAGCCCTGTCTCCGTCCTCCTTCACGTCAGTGTCTGGGTTGCCAATTTGCTGCCATAAGAATGCAGTCAATACACTTCTGCTGTCTGGGGAAGCTGCATACACCCTCCAAATTGTACAAGCTAAAGCAGGGACCATCCAATATGAATCCATCTGGTTCCAATACTCAGACTCTCACTACACACAGTGTTCTACTATAATACACTTGCAATCCTCTCACAGCACATTCAGGCACTCAACATGCATACAAAAAGTCCGAGCAGGGCTTTGGGGTTCACATAACAGCAGAACTTTACATGAAAGGGGTCAGTAGACTGCACTCTCTTTAACACAGAGCAGAACGCTCTGGTCACATTGTTGAATCACAAAAACTCAATACATTGCCACAATCACTTTATGTGAATTGCTCAGTGCATGGACAGTAGTCCTTTGTAGGTTATGGGGGCAAACTGTGTGCAATCCCCCAGGTCACAGAACTGGTTCTTGGCCTCACAATACCAGGGACAGCACTGGGCCTAACTAAGGGCAGACTAGATTAGCATGATGCCATGACCTTACAAAAAGTCTGTTTCTAATGAGTTAGTTTGTAGTTTGAGCGCATGACATGATAACAGTTTTAAAATCACTCCAAAGACACATACTCAAACAGAATAAAACTAGCTGTATTGACATTGCTAGGAACAATTTACTCTCTCAAAAAATCTATTCTATCCAATTAAGCTGAAATGTAAAATTGGCACTCGAGCAGAGAGCATTAGAGCATTTAAAGGTGAGCAATAGTCTTGTATCACAGACAGCTTAATTGACAAAGACAGCCCAGAAGTAAATGAATATTCACAAACTATGCAGCTCTTACTCTGCTTGCTTTAAGGCTGGTAATTCGGTATTGACTTCATCATGAAAAAGGAGGCAGCATACATATCACGTCCGTCCTTATCAAAGAGAACCAAGTCAATTACTGTCCAATTTTTAGGAATTTCTTACAATGTTTGTACAGTACACACTGTATGTCCTTGCGTGAATGAAAATCGAGTGTTCAATATGCAATTACATAGGATGCCTTTGGTAACCTATTGAAGCTTAAATGTTGATATAGCGCTTGGTAATGCACGTCTAATGTCTCTGAGCGCTATGACTAGCAGGCGTTACTATCACCCAATATATTGGTGCTTCAAAAAATAAATGTAGGGCAGATAAATTAACAAAATGGCCAGGATATATGAAGATTCTACAATTAAGATTTACCAAAGGACGTGGATTCACAAGATGATATTTAATGTTACGTGGTAAAGAAAAAAAAAACCGTTGAGGTTGAAAGTTAATGACCAGTGCACAATAGTTTTGCATCTCTTAGTTTCATAGGCCTCATAATTCATGCTAAAGTGGCAGGAACAGCACATAAACCAATAGCATTTCAAACAAAGCCAAATCAAATAAAATCATGCACTAACGTTCCACCTGTTTTTGTATAGATTCTAAAGCCAAATGAAAACTCGTGCAAACAAGAGAGAAAGGGAAAATCACTCGAGCTGTCCATGCAAAATGTTTGTATAGTCAGCAGAATTACACCTATTTGACCATTAACATTTGGACGAAATGTCTGCACATAAAGATGTTTGCTACAAGTTGTGCTTTGAGTGCAAATATCATGTAAGATTCTGCTCACTCTCCTTTGCGCTGTGCTATTTCTTGCCGTTCTCTCAGTGTAACATTGCAAATATCTATCTTTGTGACCTAGGTGCAAATGAGGTGTACATTTTGGCAGAGTGCAGACTAAACTGCAAGTATACAAGCACTATTTTTTTTAAAACTGAACCTTTACTTGCAAATCTTAATTACTTTAATCTTCTCATAAAAAAGTTGATTTTCATGTAAAGGTTGGCTGGCTGAGGCTTCGCCATTAATACACAGTACACTGTAGCTGCTTTCTCATCATTGTAAATGAATCTACTTTATGAGTTCTGAAAAATAATCAGGATCATTAGTTATTTCATGAATTGGTTGGCTTGTACTGTGCCCATAAGCTTAAATATCAAACCCGGATCTGCAGATTTGTTTGGTAAGATTACTATCAAAATGGTACTTGAGAAGTTATTGGACCACAAAACAAAATAGAAGCTATTTGTTCCTCTAATAATGATTCTGTGAGTCATTAGATCTGAAAAATACAAGGCTGCACCTACTAACTTGTCAGGAATATCATTGTTCAAGCAGATCGATAGGATGGGCAAAGAATGCGTTTAAATAGGCAATTGTGAAAATACAAAGTCAAGTTTTTTGTTATGAAAAATTATTGAATACGTTTACGTGTTCATCTTTCAAATGATATACAAAGAGGTTAAACCCTTAATTTGAATTCACAGGTCAAAATAAATTAGTTTTAGATGAGTGCTATGCCCAAGTTTTTATGTTCATTTCGGGGCACATTTGCTAACATTTTGTGCTAAATCTGCATGCATCACAAAAGTGATGCAAACCGGCGCAAAATGTTTATTTAGAATTCAGGGGCATATTAGCAAGACCCACGTTAAAATTATCGCCGTTTTAGCGGCAGGAAACTGCCGCTAAAACGGCGATAATGGGCTTGCTAATATGCGTTATGGAATTCCAATAGAAGCCCAGGTTAGATGTCCTGCACATCTAACCTGGGCTTCTATTGGAAATCTATAACGCATATTAGCAAGCCCATTATCGCCGTTTTAGCGGCAGTTTCCTGCCGCTAAAACGGCGATAATTTTAACGTGGGTCTTGCTAATATGCCCCTCACTTTCCAGGTCAAAATGTGTTTTGCGCTGAATATTTGCCTGAATGTAACGAGTTTCCATTCCTTTGAGTAAAGGGGACATTCCATGGGCAGGACATGGGCATTCCCATGCAAGTACCTATGGTGTTTGGCTCAAAACCCTGTCCACTGACAATAGTAGGTAAGGTTTTGCACCAAAAGAAAATGCCTCTTTGAGGCAGGTGTAAAAAGGAGAAATATTTTTATTTCTGCTAGGTTTTTTAACTTTGCATTTCTGCGGCACAGTGCAGCACACATCCAAAGTGGGAAACCTTTTAAGATTTTTCTAGGCATGGTATTTTATTTGAAAGGGTACCCTTTGGGTTACTGCTCTGCATTACCTGACAATTTTGCTAATCAGATACTTCACATTTATGAGGTCTTCTGTAATTTTTTAAGAGAAAAAACAGATGTTATTTATCCCCAAAACTTTATTTTTTCTACTGTATCTGTTGAATAATTGTTTTTTTCGATTTTATTATATACCAGGGTGCCACACATTGAGGGGGTCACATTTCTGTAACAGTGCTTCATATTTGAATAAATCTACATCGGGTGAATTTGAACAACTGGCAATGAACCACATTGCTTTGGATTGCTCATTGACTAGTCTGTGGGGCTACAAAGTTAAGTAAAATTCATATTACAGTAGAACACAGTGCTAAGACATGGCAAGAGTATAAAACAGGGGATGCATTCCATTTTCATAAGGGCGTTACTGTTCTGATGAATATTGCAAAGTTCCAGTGAAAACAGAGGGCCTCATTTTGATGTCGGGTGGAATTGCTTCCACCTGACACCGTCTCGGTCCTGGGACCGACCGACACCCGGTCAGCAGTCCCGACCGGCCCATTACAATGCAACTGAACACTGTTCGGTCGCATTGCACTTTTCTCAATGGGAGCTCGTGTTACGGCTGGAAACCGGCAGTAACACAGGCTTCCATTGAGAAAAGGGAGGTGCAGTTCATCCCTGCACCCCGCAGCAGGCACCTCTAGGTGCCTGCCACGGGGTGCAGGGATCAACAATTGGTGCCCCCTTGGCCTTCAACCGGAGGCCGTGCACCCAAGGGGGCCCTGGTGGGGGACCCCAAAGTCGAGTTGCGACAGCCTTTCCGTGTCGGAAAGGCTGGCACTGAAAGGCTGCCGAAACCTGACATTGTAATTTCAAGGGCGGAAATGCCTGCTCTTGAGATTACAGGCCGGATTCCAACAGGCCTCTGAGCCCGTCGGAAGTCAGCTGGAATGACCAGCAGGTTCAATTTACGACCAACTCCATCGTAATGAGGTGGTTGTAAAGTAAACCGACCGGTCCATTATGAAGGTTCCAACCGAAGGGTCGGAACCTTTTAGGGCTGCATCGTAATCGGCCCCAGATATCCTGAGGATAGCACAAGTCTGGAGGGACGGAACAATGTTAAACTGTGAGTTAGAAAGTTGAAATACAAGCTACAAAATAATCAAATGAAAAGATATACCTTACTATTGGAAGTGTTATTTAGATTGTTGTCAATAGTTGCAGAGGGTGTTCCCAATATACATTCTTACTATCTCATAATGCCATAGTGAAATCAAACTTATCATCTTCTTCTGTATAAGTTACATCAACTGGATGGACATGCTCAAAATATGTTTGAAAACCAACAATTTGATAATTTGGAGACACTGAGTCACCGCCATTAGCAATTGGGTGTGACAAAAAATAAAGAGTGGTGACTACATCCAAACTTCATTTTGGATTAAAATACACAAAACAAATATTTTATTTTAAACAATATAATGGTCACAAATTAAAATGATATGGTTGGACTTATTCTGGACAAATCGCGTAATATCCTCATGGTTGAATATAAGAAGAAGGGAACATAATCTTGTTCTCTTGTGAAGTGCATTAATGCTCTAGGGCTAAGTTTGTGTTATATAAAACTGCAAAGAAAAAAAATTCTTATTAAATATTTCTTGATTTTTTAGAAATGTGTTATACTATTTGTATTGTGTTTTAACTTGTTAATTGTTTTGGTGTGGCTACTCACTTTACACATTTTCTCTAGCTTTAGCCAGGCAGCCCCGTGCCATAACTACCAGGGGTTGTGCCTAGGTTTATTTATTAATATTGTGTGCTTTACCTGACAAGATTTTCTTATTTGGGAAGGTCTCACATTCTACTCAACTAATAATCCATTTCTTGTGAGGAGTGATGAAGACTGTAGTCCACAGGTATTAAGATGTAATGATGGAACACATTTGCACGCTGTAAGTAAGTAGAACAACACTCAGGGGCCCAGATCCGACTCACAAGACTTTTCTGCCTTCCATGACTGGCTAGCTGGTATGAGATTCTGGATGATTTATTTTATGCAATGCATTAATACAAGCTTGTAAAAAAAGGGTCTTACCTTATCAGAACATGTTTCAATAAGAAAACCATGGCGTAACCCCTTTAGCTTTGGCACAAACAGCAGGATGTTCTCCAAAGACATGCATGGTAAGAATTTAAGCAGCACCTAACAATATTAAAGTCAAGAAACAAATTATTAAAATGATCAAAAGAATTAAATAAAAAAGAGTCAAATGTAATAAACAAAATAACAAAAGCATAGTCAAAATAGGATAAAGTGAATCTGAGATAATACTTGTTACAATTTTAAGGTAAAAAGTACCAAAAAACTCAGAGTGATAATGATGGTCAAAAAGGTGCAGTCGATCAGGACCTAAGTGTGATTTAAGATTGACCACAATGGAGCAAGAACTGGGTAAGCCTAGAGGGTTAAACCAGTCGAAAATGTTATGTTATGGCTTAGTCATTTTTACTCATTCCGCAGGGAAAAGCAGGATTCTGTAGCTGGTGAGAGCGCAATGAAGTCAGAATTGTCAAGTCCAGGCTTCCGCTGATCCCTTCTATATTGTTGCCAAATGCTCCAAACATAATAGATGTGGAAACTGTAGACTTTGAAGTCACTTCACTGCTGGGGCAACTCTCTGTTCAAATTTTTAGATGCAGATTTAGTAACTTTTTATGCAGTAGTTGGGCTGGGCTCCACATACCTTCATCGAGGGGCCTCTCTAAACCTTTCTCTTTGTTGCAAAAATTGGACTGCCTTGGAGATCTTGGCTCAAAAAGTAGAGTCTTTTCCAGGTCACCTCAACTCTTTGGGTCAGTCCTTAAGAAGCCAAATAAATTGCTAAGTTACAGCGTGTGAAGATGCTGAAAAATCTTTTTGTCACTTCTACAACTTCCAATCACCCAGGAGAATATCTTAGGGCCTAGGCCACAGTTCATGAGCGAAAGGCAACATCTAAAGCTCACCCCAGCAAAGGTTTTAGCAAGGCACAGAGATTTCTTAGCCTGTTGCTTAAACAGTCGACAATTAGCTACTGTACAGTGTCCACAAATTATTTTAAAAAAGAGGTGACCCCCTTCCAAAATCCCTTTGGCGCCCAAGATTCCAGGGAAAACAAAAGGTTAAAATGTTTTAGGGTGTTGGCCAATATTTTCAAGGGCAATTTGTATTCTTTGAGCACCCTTGGACAGAGTAAAAGACAGAGGAATGTCCATGAATTATATGTTCCGCCAGGCATCCATAGGTCAACATGTTTAGCTGGTATAGTAGTCACCCAGCTTTCATCAGGATTGACCTGGCCCCTGGATTTTTATCTAGAGAGTTTCTTACCTTAGATTGTCACAGTCATACCATGTACTCAGTCACAAATACTACCAGATTTTGATTGCCCTGAGCCTACTGGTATAGTCAGTTTCTGAAAAACAGGAGAGAAATAGCACATAGTATGTATAGTCTACAACTCACACCACACTCATGTAAAACCTGTGCAGCACTGCACATCATGATACTACAAAATAAAAAGCACACTGTGTCGTGCAAAAATGGTGCAAAATAAGTCTATTCAAAACCATTGCCATATTACTAGAGATGCCCATCCATGAATCAGAAACTGGAAACATAATATCATTTTATCAACACTATTAGCCCAATTGTTATCATCTGGAAATCGAGCAGGGTATGGCCTCAGGCTGTGAACACTCTCCCTAGTGATACTTTAGAGTGGGGCAGACCTACCAAATACCTGATGTGTGTCATACATGCTTATAAAAGGGCTCCTATTTATCCCCATGGGACTGTGTGGACAAGTGGATTAATTAAAGCGTCAAACACTGTATAGTATGAAATAAGACGACATCTGGCATTAGTCCAGTAGGAGAACTGCTAGAGTAAAATGGAGACATTTCTGCTTACTTCGTCAGTGGAAGCACCCGGTCAGTACACCTACATCGTTCCCACAGCACCAAACGGTTGAGGTGACTAAAGCGGGCCTCCATCTTCAACACTGGTGGCTCCATCACGCATCACGGATCATGCATGATGACGTCAGAGGCATCAGCTGACTAAGTGGACCAATCAGAAGGTTCATTACAGTGATCTGGGGGAAAGCGGCCACTATCACTAGTTTACATTGCACTTTTTGCTTATTGCGATGCAAAGTGATCTGGGAGGGGGAAGGAAGGCTGTTCACCAAAGAACATATTGAAGGAGTCAAGAGTTTTATGAAGATTGCATAAATGTACTGTTTGACCCTAAATCTCACGATCATTGACTTGTCACCATAAAAGACTATATTATTGAGTTGCCCAATATTTATCTAAGGATGGCAACAATAACTACATTTCTGGAGAGAAGTTTGCCTCAGGACTAATGAAACAGTCAAAATCTCACTGCATCACAGGTGTCACAGGCCCATATTTACACCATTGATCACCATGTAATAGTATTGTCATGTGTTGCTTGAGCACTGATGTCATGGGGAGCCAGAGGGAGGAGGGGAAGGTAGGGCGAGGGAGGACTTCACAATTATAGAAGATCTCAATATTCTAGAATAGAGTGGGCCACGGAATGCCATCATTGAGTCAGGATATGTGTGTGGATAGTCTATAAATACACTGTTGTTTTCTTCTGCAGGATCTGTGCACCAGAAACAGCACCATCAGGGATTATGATCTGTTCAAGTACCGTCCAGTTAAGATTATTCACAGTGTGTTCATTGGTTTATTGCCAATATATTGACCGTTTCTTGTAGCTTTTATATATCTTACAATAGTCCTGTGTTCACCAATCTGCAGTTTGACTTACCTACATGCATTCCCTACATACCTTAGTATACAGGGACAGATAATGAAGAAAAAGATGCGCTGGACTACAGTTGGTGTGTTTTCTTTGGACCCACGCTTTGGGTAGGCCAAGGTTCAGTGATGATTTAGTCAAATGGCAAACATCAGAAAATCCACACAGATAATGTCCTGTGTCCTCAGATAAACCCCACAGTGTGGCGATATTAGTCTTCTTACCAAGTTGTTGGTCCCTACTATATACCAGGAAATCCTTGATGTTTCTTAAATGCTTGTGTGGGGTATTTTGAACTTCAGTTTTACAATGTTCAGAATCTGACAGTGTTTGTTAATTGGTTTATGTATCTGATTTGATAAAGTGGAATAAGTGGTAACGCATAGCAATTGTTTGTTGGTATCTTCCCAGTGCATATACTCAATGAGGGCACCCCTGCTGTTATTCATGGCTCTCTTTAGTGATTTCTTAGTTATGTTTTCAGGGTAATTGCGTTTTTGACTGAAAAATTCCATCTGTCTGGCAAAGACTACCAGTTGGCTGCAATTATATCAAAGTCTCAAGAATTGACCAACCAGTATATTTTCACATAGTGGCTGTGGATGAAAAATATCAAATCTTGAGAGGGTGTTCTTGTCTGGTGGTTTCTGGTGGGTATCAGTCCACAACGTACCCCATCATGGAAAATCCTGACATTTATTCCTTCATATGCCTAGATGCTGGCATGTCTGTTATTGAAGGACAAAAAGTAGCCATATTTTTCAGCCAGTATAGTTTTCTGTGGTGTAAAAATTTAAGATTTGTAATACATTTTAATACATTTTTAATACTTTTTTTAATAATTGTAAATGCAATAATTGAAGTGTCTGTAAGTTCATGAATAACACAAAGGAGATTACAATAAATCACTGCATGATCATATAAAATTATTTTTCCAATTGTAAAACAAATAATCTAGTTTATGCCATTAGGTGCCCATGCAATATGTGGTACAGAGGACGCGCAACACAAGAAGTAAGTGTTAGTATTGAGAAAGTTGATATCAATATGAATAACGATACTTTCATGTATAAAAACGAAATTGCAACTTTATTGACAAATTCACCCATTATGATCTCCATGTCAATCCCGACTCAGAAATACGTGGTTAGGCAGGCCCTGAGACCCAGGTCTGAGGTCACTGATTGACAGACCACAGGTGGGGTAGCATGTAGCTAGCAGACAAACGTGCGAATGATAAATTCCAGATCGATCCCACAGATAGGCGTAGCGATACCACAATGGTCCAGGGATATTGGCCTCAATAAAGCACACATGGCTGGGGCGGGTGCACACGTTCCTAAAACACTAAAAAGTCAGATGCCACATGAAGTTAGGATCACTTAGCCATCAACACACAGCACGCATAGTGATAACATGCTCCCCTTGCCAGACACCTGGACAAGTTACCCACTGGCCACATTTTGTCCACTCAAGGTCGAGGCCCACCTGGATACTTCACCCACTGCCTAAATTTATGTCTCCAAAGACAGAGGTACACATTCCTTACTAAAAAAGGATTGCTGGAAACATTTTATTACATTCAATGAACTATATAAAAATCTGTGTTTGACCGATTGTAAATTGAGACAGTCTTCAGACCCTATGCCTGTGACTGTGCTCCCAGCCACATAGTTTAATTGAACAAACTGTTCCTGTCTTACCAAACACCTCTTGTCTCTTGTTTTTTCAAGGTATTTCATGTTCAAGCAACATTTTGGCGAGCCACTATTGGAGCTGATTGGTACTTCGATCCCGACTGCAGCCAAAGGAAGGGGACCCCGCCCGGGTGGATTCACAGTTGTGCAACAAGGAAGGTGAGCAGACACCGCATTTGATTGGAAGTTCTGCTGAATCCGCGGGGCGGAGTCCATCCTAAAGCAGCCGTCACAGAGGGTAAGAGACACATCAGAATCTTAGTAAAGCATGTGGCATATGTCAAACTTTAGCGCCAAGAGACCTGCTGGTGAACGTGCGCTCACATAAATACCCACCTAACATAACATAACAAACTAGGGAGAAGCGTAAAAAGATAACCTGAGTGCCCTGCCACTGACATAAATCTGGCATATTACCTACTTTATATGTCATAGCTGAGTAGTCGCATGGCTGCCTTGGAGGCAATCCCACAGAAGTCAATAGTAAGCATGCTATGAAAGGTGAATATTTATTGTATTTATTGACAGAGTTGACACCTCAATCTTATTTTTTAGTCAAAAAGGTTTTCTCATTGCCGCTGGTTTTCAAACACCGTTGGTATCTGAAAGAAGTGAGAGGTATTGGTCAATTGGACCGCTGGGCATAACACAGATGGAATGCTTTTTCCACTGAGTGTGATACAGTTGGTGTGCTTGAATTGATGGGCGTGACACAGATGATACGCTTTCCCCCTGGGTGTGACACAGGGTGAGATTCGGACATTTAGGGAAAAGGATTTGGACCTGGGAGATTAGGTTTAACTTGTGTTTGGCCAAGAGGGGCCTTTGGTTCTTGCGTTATTCCTTTTTCTGTGAACTATTGTTATTATCTTTGTACCGGAGCCTTTGTTGACAGACAATCAGGCTCACTTAGTTCCGTGTCCCGCACAGAGCTTCCCCTGGTCACAGGATAGCATGCGCTAGGAGTGGGCTAAGGATATTATTTTTACAACGTCATCATTTTTTCTCTGTCAGTTTTTTAGGTGTTGGTTGCTTGGACTGCTGGGCATGATACAGATGGTACGCGTAGCCCCTGGGTGTGATACAGGGTGCAATTGTTGATGTGAGGTATATGTGTGATGTTGTGGCACTGTTAAATTACTGCACGCTGTGTTTTGTCCTAAATATTGCGTTTTTGTCGATGACCCAATGTTTCATATGAAGATGCTGCTATGTCTCACCAACTGTAATTGATGCAGAAGTCAATATCGTTCAGATACTATTTTCATTGACAAATTGCACTTTTTCTAGGTTGCAACCCTTCATATGCATTGTTATTTGTGTTTATGAAATGTTCATGTTAAATTCTTGATGCATCTGTACATAGCTGAGCTCATAGTTACATAACTAGAAGCAGTAAACCTGTATATTTTTTCCCCACAATTCAGATCAAAGCCAGGTAGTGCCTAAAACAAAGAAGCTAAGATATCTTATCCTCTATGTTAGACTTGGCATCTTTTGGCGTGTTTCCCCTGACTTTTTGCTTTCTAACCTCCCGGTTTTGACTCTGTTTTTGCTGGTGTAATGATTCTGCGCACTTTCCTCACTGCTGTCCAGTGGGAAAGTGCAAGTGCTCCTGTATAAAATGTGTTATGGATTGGTGTTTCCATGATTGGCCTATTTGGTTTATGTATCAGTCCCTTGTAAAGTGCACTGCGAGTGCCAGGGCCTATAGACCAAATGCTGTTGGTGGGCTGCAGCACTGGATTGTGCCACCCACGCAAACAGCCCATAAAGTGTAACTCGGGCCTGCCATCGCAGAGCCTGTGCGCAGCCTGGGGCTGCCATGTCGACTTGGCAAGTGCACACACTTGCAAGTCCCTAAACCTTCCCTTTACTACATGTTAGTCACCCCTAAGGTAGGCCCAAGGGACCCCTGTGGGCAGGGTGCGTTGTATGCGAAAGGTAGGACATGCCCTGGTGTGTGTGGCATGTCCTGATAGTGAATTACAGCCTAGTTCGTTTTTCACTATTGCAAGGCTACCTGTTCCCCCTAGGCCAGAACGGGCAGCTTTGATTATTACAGCTTATAATCCTAACTGACCCCGGGAACATGGTAGAAATTCGAGTTTAGTATGCCTGGACTCAGAATGATAAAATGCAGCTTTTAGTGAAGTTGGTTTTAACATTCTGTGTTTGAAAATACCACTTTTAGAAAGTGGGTATTTTCTTGTCTAACCATCCAAGCCTGCCTCTGCGAGGTTGTGTATTCCTTGTCTGGAGTGGGAGTGACAGGGGCTGGGGGATGCCAGGAGACAGGGTGAGTCAGCGCAGGGCTGAATAGTAAGATCTATATGTAGATGGGTGGGAGGGGTCGCACCTGGGCCCTGAATAGGACAGTGCCTTCCCTCCACAATGCTGGCTCCACTTCCTGTGGTGCGTCTGATGTCCCTGGCCTACTCACTGAAAGAAGGGACGGAGACTTGTCAACAAAGTGCTCCAGAACTGGTTTGGACTAGGCAAAGGCCTCTCTGCCTTCAGAGAACAAAGGAATTTGGGATATAAATATTGGGGCCCTGACCCCATGAATTTAGATCTCCCTGGAATCAAGGAACCTGCCAAGACGAAGAGCTGGAAGAGCTGCCAGGAGGAGTACTGCCCCTTTGCTGTGTTGTTGCTTTGTTGGGTTGGCCTGCAGTTTCTGCTTCTGACTTGGGCAGTGAAAGGACTGGACTGAACTTTCTACAAACTTGTGCTGAGTATCTCCAAGGGCCTGGAACCGAGCTGGCCTCCTGTTAAGAAGTCTCAGGGTCTGCAAAGACTTCACAAGCCTCTGGGTACCGCTTCTGGAACGCTGTTTCAGTTGCCACAGAGGAAGGGAACTGCAACCGACTCCGTCAACCGAATCCATCCCTGGCCGATGACCTGTTTGCACAGCAGACCGCATCGCCCCGCTTCGCATCGCAACCCTGGTCTCACCGTGGGCGACGTCCAACGCCGCCAACATCGAGCCGCTGCTTGCACCGTGACCTGTGGGCACCGCAGTTCGCATCGCATCGCTTCACTGAACCAGCCGGACCCGACCGACGCGGTCGCTGCAACTGGCTCAAGAGTCGTGACCGCACCGCATTTGGGGCACCGCTCGCACGTCTGCGACGCACCGCTCCGACTCGCACCGCTGTCCGACGCCAGCACCCGCACTCCGGCTTGGTCGCCTGCATCGCAACCTGTCAGCACCGCATCTAGCATCGTCTCACCCTGCATCGCACGCCTTGGACTCACCGACCCCGTCTGCACGACGCTCATCGAGCCGCTGCCTGCACCGCATCGAGGGACACCGCACCTTGCATCGCTCCGTCTTGCACCGCAACCGCGACGAACGCCGACCGGCTCGTACACTCCGTACCAGCCACAACGAGAAAGGTACTGTAACCGAGTCTGTTCCCGACTCTGCTGGCCCGTATCGACGCGGTCGGCTGGAACTGTTAGACTCTGTGGTTTCCAGCATCGCGGTAGGCTCAGACGGAGCTACCGACTCGTACGAACTTTGTTTTTGGACTATTCCTGCAAAGAAGAAGTTACCTTATCAAGTATTCGTTTTTAAAGTACAGTATTGTGGATTTTCGTCGTAATTGGTCTTGTCTTGAGTATATAAAATATTGGTTATTTTTCTAAACTGGTGTGGTGTCCGTTTGTAGTGCTTACACTGTATTACTGTTGGTTATGTGCAAATGCTTTACACACTGCCTCTGAATTAAGCCCGACTGCTCGTGCCAAGCTACCACGAGGGTGAGCAGGGGTTACTTCACGAGTGTAACACCCTTACCCTGACTAGGAAGAAGGGTCCCTACTTGGACATTGGTTGTCAGCGGTGAGGATAGGACTTGTGTTTGCACTTGACTTACAGTGATTGGTGTGCACTACTACCATATCGCAGACCATTACGTACCACATACTGGTTCTTTTTCTTTTGGCCTATTTTTGATCTTGCCAGTTTTTCAACTCACTACTTTTGTCATGCCTGAATCAATTGCATCATCCGTTGCATCTCTGGAAGTTATCTTTGAGGAGGATAGGTTGGAATCCTATGCCGTAAAGGAGCTACGGGCGATTTGTAAAAACCTGAAAGTCCAAATTAAAGGCCTCACAAGGAAGGAGGAGCTACAGAAGGTGCTGAGGGCCTGGGTAGCAGCCAGACATGCCAATGGGCAGCCTGGTAATCTCAGTGAGGAGGTGGAGGAGCCTATTTCCAGGGTGGATGTGCTTTTGGGTAGGGGGAACCCGCCAGGTCAGGCAGCAGCAGTCTGTCCCCAGAGGAGCTGGAGGACAGGCGGGAGGTAAGGCAGTTTGAGCTGCAGAAGCTCAGACTGGAGAGTGAGCGGGAGGAGAAGAGATTGGCCATAGAGGAGAGGAAGATGCTCTTAGAGCATGAGAGAGAACTGAAGGAGCTAGAACTTAGGAGTAAGTCAGGCTCAGATGGTGGCAGCAATTTGTCCAGAAAGGCAGACAGGATTGTGCACATTCCCAAGAACGTAGGCAAGGAGTTCAAGAAGGGGGATGACATACAAAGGTGGTTTCAGGGTTATGAGGCAGCCATACACATGAATGGGGTCCCTGAGGAGAATTGGGGAGCAGGATTGTGGCCACTTTTCCCTGAAGAAGCAAGGGATGCTCTGATAGCTTTGGGTAAGGGGTATCACCTCACCTATGCTGACATGAAGGATGCCCTTCTCACGAAGTATGGTCTTACTCCTGAAAAGTACAGGGATCAGTTCAGGTCCAGTAAGAAGTCTGATGCCAACACTTGGTTGGAATGTGTGGATGTGTTCTGCAGGTCTCTGGATGGTTGGGTGAAGGGCAGTAGTGTAACAGATTTTCAGGGTCTCTACAACTTGATTGCATGGGAGCACTTGTCTAGTCTATGTTTTGCAGATCTGCGCCAGCACCTAGTTGATAGTAAGCTAACTGACCCCAGGAAGCTTGCTATGGAAGCGGACCGCTGGGTGAGTACCAGGGTCCACAAGAAAGCGTTTGGGGGAGACTCAGCCAAAGGTGGGCAGGGTCCCCAGCAGAAAGGTGGGGGGACAAGGGTAAAGCACAGGAGTTCTCTAAAGGGCCCCAAACTAGTACCCAGGGTAAAGGTTCCCAGCCCCCGGTGATAAGAAGAAAGGGGTCTCCACAGGGAAGCCTGTTGAGACCGGCCCCCGCAAGTGTTATGCATGTGACCAGGTAGGTCACTTTAAGGGGGACCCCAAGTGCCCGAAGGGGACACAGCCGCCCACCGGTGGACAGTCCAAAGTGTTGGCTAGTGTAGCGCTTGGGGAGGAGGGGTGCCCACAGGAGGGTGGGGATCCCGCAGAAATGACCCTTGTCTCACTAGGGGACAGTGAGATGGTCCCAGGAAACCAGGTGCCCCCTAACACAAAGAAATATAGCACCTGGGTGACCATTAATGGGAACAGGGTAGAGGCTCTCAGAGACACTGGAGCCAGTGTGACCTCAGTCCGGTGTCACCTGGTGTCTGAGAAGCAAGTAGTCCCAGGAGCATTCCACCAAGTAGTTGCTGTAGACAACTCAGAGCGCCAATGTATGGTGGCGCAGGTTCCCTTTGAATGGGGAGGGTCTCAGGTCCCTTGAGGGTGGTTGTGAGCCCTACCATGCCTGTAGATTGTCTGCTAGGAAACGACCTCGAGCAGTCCTTATGGAAGGAGGTTGAGCTCAGGTCTCACTTGGAGATGCTTGGGTTGCCAGAGTGGCATGCGTGTCTACTCGGTCAATGGCAGCCAGAAAGGGTGATCAAGAGGACTTGGAGCCTGGAACAGTGGCCCAAGTCCCTGCCAAGAGAAAGGGCAGGGGGCGCGGGAAACCGGCCCCCGAAGTTCCCACGGACCGGGAGGAGGAGGACCTCGAGTGGGACGCCCCGGTGCCTACAGGGGAGCAGGTAGCCGAACTGGGAGACATCTCTGAGCTGACCCATTGGCAGCAAGAAGGGGGTCCCACCAGGGAGGAGTTCTGCAGGGAGCAGAACGAGTGCCCTACTCTGGAGGGTCTGCGGCGGCAGGCTGCAGACCAGGCAGCTGGTAATCAGTCCGGGTCACATCTGATCTACTGGGAGAGTGGTCTCCTATACAGTGAGCCTAAGGTTGCTGAGCCTGGGTCAGCCCGTGTGCTGGTGGTACCCCAGCGCTTCAGGACCTTCCTACTGGGTCTGGCTCATGACGTGCCTTTGGCAGGACATTTGGGGCAGGACAAGACCTTTGACAGGCTTGTCACCCACTTCTTTTGGCCCCAAATGCGAAGGCAGTCAGATGCACACTGTAGGTCTTGCCAAACTTGCCAGGCAAGTGGTAAGAGTGGGAGGAAGGTCAAAGCTCCCCTCCAACCTTTTCCTGTTGTTGGAACACCCTTTGAGAGGGTAGGGATGGACATAGTGGGGCCACTGGATCCCAAGACAGCCATGGGCAACAGGTACATCCTGGTCTTGGTGGACCATGCCACCCGGTACCCGGAGGCAATCCCTCTCAGGACAACGACGGCGCCAGTGGTGGGCCGGGCGTTAATGGGGATCTTTTCCCGTGTGGGATTCCCCAGAGAGGTGGTTTCTGATAGGGGGACCAATTTCATATCCAAGTATATGACATCCCTGTGGAAGGAGTGTGGTGTAACCTACAAGTTCACCACTCCGTACAACCCACAAGGAAACGGTCTGGTGGAGAGATTCAACCAGACCTTGAAAGGCATGATCAAGGGTCTAACAGAACCCATGAGGCATAAGTGGGACGTCCTCTTGCCATGCCTACTCTTTGCATACAGGGAGGTGCCTCAGAAGTCTCTTGGGTACAGCCCCTTTGAGCTCCTGTATGGCCACCCTGTCAGAGGACCTCTGAGTTTGGTAAAGGAAGGCTGGGAGGCAGCCCCCAGGAAAACTCCCCAGGATGTATTTAGCTACATGCTGGCCTTTAGAAACCAAACTGCCCGCTTCAGGAAACTCGCTCAGGCGAACCTAGAAGCAAGCCAGGAAGAAATGAAGAGATGGTATGACCAGAATGCCACTCTGGTCGAATTTCAACCTGGGCAAAAAGTGTGGGTCATGGCCCCAGTGGCACCTTGTGCCTTGCAGGACAAGTGGACTGGGCCATATGAGGTAAAGGAGCGCAAAAGTGATGTCACCTACCTGGTGGATTTGCAGGCTCCAAGGAACCCTTTGAGGGTCCTTCACGTGAACCGCCTCAAGCCCCACTTCGAGAGGTCCGAAGTGAGTATGCTCTTGGCGACAGATGATGGGGTGGAAGAGGAGAGTGAGCCTCTCCCTGACCTCCTGTCTACCAAGGAGCATGATGGGTCAGTAGAGGGTGTGATCCTCTCCCCTACTCTGACTCAGGAGCAGCAGGGGGACTGTCGCCAGTTGTTGGGACAGTTCGCCCCACTGTTCTCTCTGACCCCCGGTGTTACTCACTGGTGTACCCATGACGTGGACACCGGTGACAGCCCTCCTGTGAAGCACAAGATTTACAGGTTGACTGACCGGGTCAGAGCCAGCATCAAGGAGGAGGTCTCTAAGATGTTGGCATTAGGGGTGATTGAGCCCTCCCACAGTCCTTGGGCCAGCCCAGTGGTCTTGGTCCCAAAGGCTGCGGCGCCCGGTGCCACTCCAGAACTCCGGTTTTGTGTGGACTACCGTGGGCTCAATGCCGTCACCAGGACTGACGCGCACCCCATCCCCAGAGCTGATGAGCTCATTGATCGGTTGGGAGCTGCCCGGTTCCTCAGCACGTTTGATTTGACGTCTGGGTACTGGCAGATTGCCTTAACCGATGGGGCCAAGGAGAGATCAGCATTCTCAACCCCAGAAGGTCATTACCAATTCCGGGTGATGCCCTTTGGGTTGAAGAATGCCCCTGCCACCTTTCAGAGGTTGGTCAATCAGGTGTTGGCTGGGCTGGAGGATTTCAGTGCCGCCTACCTGGATGACATTGCTGTGTTCAGTTCCAGCTGGGAAGAACATTTACAGCACCTTGAGAAAGTGTTGAGGGCTCTGCAAGGTGCAGGCCTCACGATCAAGGCCAGTAAGTGCCAGATCGGGCAGGGTTCTGTGGTGTACTTGGGACACCAGGTAGGAAGCGGCCAGGTGGCGCCCCTACAACCCAAGATTGACACCATTCTGGCTTGGGAACCCCCAAGACCCAGACAGAGGTGAGAGCCTTCTTAGGTCTCACCGGTTACTATAGGAGATTTGTTAAGGGCTATGGCACCATCGTTGCCCCCTTAACAGAGCTGACCTCTAAGAGGCAGCCCAGGAAAGTGATCTGGACTGAGTCCTGCCAGAAAGCTTTTGATGCCCTGAAGGCAGCCATGTGCACGGCGCCCGTGCTCAAGGCACCTGACTTCTCCAAGGAATTCGTCGTGCAGACTGACGCTTCAGAGCATGGTGTGGGAGCGGTGCTCTCACAACTGAACGAAGAGGGCCTGGATCAGCCTGTAGTCTTCCTTAGCAGGAGACTACTTCCCAGGGAACAGAGGTGGAGTGCCATAGAAAGGGAAGCTTTTGCTGTGGTCTGGGCGCTGAAGAAGTTGAGACCATACCTGTTTGGGACTCACTTCCGGGTTCAGACAGACCACAGGCCCCTCAGATGGTTGATGCAAATGAGGGGTGAGAATCCAAAACTGCTGAGGTGGTCCATCTCCCTACAGGGAATGGACTTTACGGTGGAACACCGTCCTGGTACAGAACACGCCAACGCAGATGGTCTGTTCAGGTTCTTCCGCCTTAGTGAAGAGAACTCCAATGGGGTTGGGTAGTTCTCCCTACTTTCAGCTGGAGGGGACATGTGTTAGACTTGGCATCTTTTGGCGTGTTTCCCCTGACTTTTTGCTTTCTGACCTCCCGGTTTTGACTCTGTTTTTGCTGGTGTAATGATTCTGCGCACTTTCCTCACTGCTGTCCAGTGGGAAAGTGCAAGTGCTCCTGTATAAAATGTGTTATGGATTGGTGTTTCCATGATTGGCCTATTTGGTTTATGTATCAGTCCCTTGTAAAGTGCACTGCGAGTGCCAGGGCCTATAGACCAAATGCTGTTGGTGGGCTGCAGCACTGGATTGTGCCACCCACGCAAACAGCCCGTAAAGTGTAACTCGGGCCTGCCATCGCAGAGCCTGTGCGCAGCCTGGGGCTGCCATGTCGACTTGGCAAGTGCACACACTTGCAAGTCCCTAAACCTTCCCTTTGCTACATGTTAGTCACCCCTAAGGTAGGCCCAAGGTACCCCTGTGGGCAGGGTGCGTTGTATGCGAAAGGTAGGACATGCCCTGGTGTGTGTGGCATGTCCTGATAGTGAATTACAGCCTAGTTCGTTTTTCACTATTGCAAGGCTACCTGTTCCCCTAGGCCAGAACGGGCAGTTTTGATTATTACAGCTTATAATCCTAACTGACCCCGGGAACATGGTAGAAATTCGAGTTTAGTATGCCTGGACTCAGAATGATAAAATGCAGCTTTTAGCATTCTGTGTTTGAAAATACAACTTTTAGAAAGTGGGTATTTTCTTGTCTAACCATCCAAGCCTGCCTCTGCGAGGTTGTGTATTCCTTGTCTGGAGTGGGAGTGACAGGGGCTGGGGGATGCCAGGAGACAGGGTGAGTCAGCGCAGGGCTGAATAGCAAGATCTATATGTAGATGGGTGGGAGGGGTCGCACCTGGGCCCTGAATAGGACAGTGCCTTCCCTCCACAATGCTGGCTCCACCTCCTGTGGTGCGTCTGATGTCCCTGGCTTACTCACTGAAAGAAGGGACGGAGACTTGTCAACAAAGTGCTCCAGAACTGGTTTGGACTAGGCAAAGGCCTCTCTGCCTTCAGAGAACAAAGGAATTTGGGATATAAATATTGGGGCCCTGACCCCATGAATTTAGATCTCGCTGGAATCAAGGAACCTGCCAAGACGAAGAGCTTGAAGAGCTGCCAGGAGGAGTACTGCCCCTTTGCTGTGTTGTTGCTTTGTTGGGTTGGCCTGCAGTTGCTGCTTCTGTCTTGGGCAGTGAAAGGACTGGACTGAACTTTCTACAAACTTGTGCTGAGTATCTCCAAGGGCCTGGAACCGAGCTGGCCTCCTGTTAAGAAGTCTCAGGGACTGCAAAGACTTCACAAGCCTCTGGGTACCGCTTCTGGAATGCTGTTTCAGTTGCCACAGAGGAAGGGAACTGCAACCGACTCCGTCAACCGAATCCATCCCTGGCCGATGACCTGTTTGCACCGCAGACCGCATCGCCCCGCTACGCATCGCAACCCTGGTCTCACCGTGGGCGACGTCCAACGCCGCCAACATCGAGCCGCTGCTTGCACCGTGACCTGTGGGCACCGCAGTTCGCATCGGCTTCACTGAACCAGCCGGACCCGACCGACGCGGTCGCTGCAACTGGCTCAAGAGTCGTGACCGCACCGCATTTGGGGCACCGCTCGCACGTCTGCGACGCACCGCTCCGACTCGCACCGCTGTCCAACGCCAGCTCCCGCACTCCGGCTTGGTCGCCTGCATCGCAACCTGTCAGCACCGCATAGAGCATCGTCTCACCCTGCATCGCACGCCTTGGACTCACCGACCCCGTCTGCACGACGCTCATCGAGCCGCTGCCTGCACCGCATCGAGGGACACCGCACCTTGCATCGCTCCGTCTTGCACCGCAACCGCGACGAACGCCGACCGGCTCGTACACTCCGTACCAGCCACAACGAGAAAGGTACTGTAACCGAGTCTGTTCACGACTCTGCTGGCCCGTATCGACGCGGTCGGCTGGAACTGTTAGACTCTGTGGTTTCCAGCATCGCGGTAGGCTCAGACGGAGCTACCGACTCGTACAAACTTTGTTTTTGGACTATTCCTGCAAAGAAGAAGTTACCTTATCAAGTATTCGTTTTTAAAGTACAGTATTGTTGATTTTCGTCGTAATTGGTCTTGTCTTGAGTATATAAAATATTGGTTATTTTTCTAAACTGGTGTGGTGTCCGTTTGTAGTGCTTACACTGTATTACTGTTGGTTATGTGCAAATGCTTTACACACTGCCTCTGAATTAAGCCCGACTGCTCGTGCCAAGCTACCACGAGGGTGAGCAGGGGTTACTTCACGAGTGTAACACCCTTACCCTGACTAGGAAGAAGGGTCCCTACTTGGACAAAGGTGCAAACCCTTGCCCACTAGAGATCCCATTTCTAACACTCTAAAACTACAAAACGTATCATGGAGACCCCATTAAAACATTCAAACCAGGTCCCCCACACAGGCTAAAAAACTTAACAAGGTTTGCGAAGAATGGCATGCACACATGAAGGCTCACACATTTCCCTGGCCAAAGGGGGGAACTTTCAATACTAACATACTTGGACACATGAGAACATACATACAAACAAAATATACAGGTCAAAATATAAGAAAGAAGCATTCTTAAAACTATTAGCCATCGTTGAGGAGGCCCAGATTGATAGTTGGGCACTACTAATAGCAAACAAGGTGTCAGCACCTCCCCCACCATATGGAGGTATGGAGATGCTCTTGCTCACCATCCCCACATTATGATACCCTCATCTGCAGTTGAAGATGTTGGAGGGCCCCCCACGGAACAGGGAACAGTTAGGCCCAGACATGAGAGACTAACAGGCCAGGAGGCCCAAGCAGTCACAGAGCAACTGCAGTCTGGTGCAAGGGCTCCCAGAAGTTCAACCCCCATCCATCATGCCCGACACATAGAACCCCCGCAGCATGGAGAAAACACACCCTCACTGATTTAGGCGAGCTCACACAAGTGACAGGGAGGATTGTAGTGGTTCTAAACAGTGATACAGCTACTGGGAGAGAGGAAGGGGACCCCAGTCTCCCGGGATCCGATGATGAGGGTGGAGCTGTAGGACTTGCACAGGAAGCCGAGGAAACAACATAGAGTAAATTTGAGGGCAAAGCCGGACCGAAAAGAACATCATATAGGTCAGAGCAAAGGAGGCAACCTAGACGGGATGTAGAAGAAAGGTTCGAGCTAAGGAGGGAAATAGTAAGAGCTCGAACCCAGGAAGTATAGCACGAACAAAGAGTAGTGTGCCCCCTACATAAGAATAGTATGGGGGTAGGCACAGGGCACTGATCGGGGAAGAGTCAGAGTTAGTATTAGTTGAGAGCTGGGATCCAAACCTCATGAAATTTTCAATGAAGAAGAGGGGCTGACCGGGAAATCAGGGACAAAGGTAGCCTGGTGCTGACCCAACCAAGACATAGGAAAAACAGGATGGCAACATTGCGAGTGCAAGAGGGGAGCAGCAACGAAGATGTACACTGCTCTACCCGAATGCACGCTATAGATAGACTGACCCCAAGGGAGATAGCAGCCAGAGAGGAAGGCGAGACCTTTGTGTGGCCAATTTGCCACCTGCTAGCACAATGGACTGAGGGACAAGACCAATAGGATAGACCCTGGCTGAAGGAGAGATCCTTCGAACCAGAGGAAATGGCCATAGTGGATGACTGCATCCCAGCATGGGGGAGGAGAGCCCGAGTGGAACTTCCACTACATGTAGGGATGCCTAAGAAAGTGGGAACGCCATGTTAGGGAGAAGCCAGTAGAGTTACCCAAAGCAAAGATGTACCCTCTGCTACAGAAGGGCACATCAGGGACCATCTATGTGCCAGTTGCTCCAATGGACAAGGAAGGGGTAAGGACAAAGTTACCGTCATTGCTGGATGGAGCGGGGAAATATAGCTTATTCTTTGAGAAGAACACCGCTGGAATAAACCTAGTGATAGGCAATATCAAAAGTCTGCTAAGTAGTCTTATCTGGGAGCAGACTGACACAGTATTTACCCAAGCTCGTATCCCAGCAATTACGTAGGCAAACACCAAGCATGACGGGGCTGCATTCAATTCATACAGGCACCGAATATGGACGGCCCTGGGGGAAATGTTCCCTGACATAGGAGGGTTAATGGCAGAGAATATGAAGCCATGGGAGACAATGACCGATTTTCTGGATATGGTAAGGGGACTGATGGAGACAAGAGACAGGACACCCATGGACTGACAAAGACCTACAAGTCACATTCTTTTACAATATTCTCAAAAAGGGGCTGCCTACCGAGATACAAAGTGGACAGGAAATACAAGCCTGTATATTGCATTACCACAAAAATAAACAAGAGAAGGATAGAGAAAAGCTGGAGCAAGCCCAGAGAGACACTGCTAAATTGGTCCAACAATTGAAAAAGACATGCCCTTGAGGGAGCCGTATTGGCCGCGAACATGCAAATTGTATCAGTCTTAAAGGGGACTCCACCGTAAAACCCCAGAGGGTTTCAACCTTGCTATAGCAGCATAGGTCAGGGAGGTTGGCAGCAACACTAAGTCCATTGCAACTTCAGGTGAGAGTAGAATGCAGAATGCGCTCACCCCCATATCAGGCCTAGCAATTAACTAATGCACTAAACCTCACATACACCATCTGGAGAAAGTAGTAAGTCCCGTCCTCAGACACGACAAGACGGTGATCAGGGGTACACAGGAGCCACAGAACGACATTCCGACCCCCTCCATCTCATGATAAGTGAAAATAGCAGACTGTGCGAGATTTGGGGGAGCACCCAAATCCCCACAAAAATATCCCAAACTTAGACAAAAAAGAGACGTCTCTAGAGACAGGGTGGAACCGAGATATCTGGCACCACAAGGGAGGGGCAAGTTGCATGCCATGTGCTGAGCGACATGTGATCTCAGGGCATGTTGCAACCACCACACAACACTCGACAGCAGCATGCCCCCTCCTCATTCAGCCCCACACACATGTAGGTTGAAAACAACCCTCACCAATGGATCCCCCAGGCGCACATAAGGAGAGACAGGGTCTAGGGAAACTGGTGAAGCCCATAAAACCCTAGATAAAAACTGATAGATCCATCCCTAGAATCACAAGAACACTCCATAAAACACTAAACCAAGCACCCAGTTAAGTACAAGAACTCATAAATTAGATTAATTTGTCTGATGACCCATTAGCCACCTTAAGCTTTTAAGCATCAAAAGATACCACAACCGGGACCACTTTCCAGTGACTCACTAAATAAATTGTGTAAAAGGAGTGTGGAGCACACACCCCTAAGGGAAATGCAGGAACCCAAAGAAAGGATCATTAACAATGGTGAACATGCAATGTTTTTCTAAACTAACAAATGAACCAAAGTCTTATCCAACAGGTCAGCAATCAAATCACCAAGTGCACCACCTTTTAGCTGCCACTTCATCACCCCAACGCAGATTTAAAGTATGTGAATAAAGCGTACAAACTGCACTGTGAACCTTCTTTTTTTTTCCAAAACATATTTTATTGATTTTATAGACATCAATACGGTATGAGGGTACGATAAAGGACATATGGCTAAACATAATTGTAAGCATACAGTAGTAGCATTCCACAACATATCCGATATCAAGGATGATATACATTTGAACATAAGCAACAACAAAAACCGCATCGTACCAAGCCATAGCCTGCGCCTAAGTCCGTGCCCTCATCTCAAGTTGCAATGTGCCCCCCATGCGGGTGTGTGGTGGCCTGGATTAGTAGCCATATCAGTCGTGTGTACCCACATCAGGCATCAATAAGGGATCCCCCATGGTATGTGCCTCAAAGGGTATGTGTCTGAACGCATCCCACGATTTCCAGATTTTGGGATGTTTATGGGGACAACCTCGGGCCATAAATACGGGCCATTCAAGTTCCATGGCTTAGTCCAGGCCTTTCTTCCAGGTCGATAGGCGAGGAGGAGATTCAGCCTTCCAATGCTGCACGATGTCACGTTTGGCTAGTGTCAACCCCAGAAATAATAGGTGTCGTTTGTAGATGTTACCCCCTATTTCGTCCATACAGTGTAAGAGTGTGAGCTTGGGAGAACACGGGATATCCCAGTGTATTACGTCAGATAGACATTGTAGTACACCCCGCCAGAATTTGTCCAGGGGAGGACACGTCCAGACTGTATGTATGAAGTTGCCTTCATCCACGCTGCATCGAAGACACATGGGAGAGGCGATCAACCCCGCACGCCACAATCTGTATCAAGTGTAATACACCCTATGCAGGTATTTAAATTGTATGTAGCGGAGACGCACTGTGAACTTTTTGATCGAACTGTTGAACCAAAACATTCGATAAGCATAGAACCTAAGACATATTTCCTGGATCCATATCAGAGACCTGCAATGTTCAATCACAAGTTATGTATTTTTGCACTTTATGTACCCTCTGTCTAGTTTGGGTGCTGCTTCACCTATTCGTTGCCAAAGTACCACCTGGCCAAAAGGAGTTTGTTAAAAAAATATCATAGTGCTTGCATAGGGATCTCTACCATTTCACTTATAATTACGCTAATGCGAACACTAGCATTCCACATGCACTACACAGCGCCCTTTTACACAACATGTGGTATCAGCACATGAGCACTGTGGGCTCTAAGACATCAGCCAGGTCATGTTACATCTGTTTGCTGAAACCGCATGCAGTAGGTGCAGACTGACTTTAATCGTATCAAGAGGAAGCCCCTGAATAAGAAAAATGCCTTCTCTACTTATACCCTTATACCTATTCAGAATCAGGGCCAAACTCCAGCCTAACAAGGTAGAACCCCACAGAGTAGTAGTGAATCTGACCCGATACGAGACCAACCCAGCGGCTTTCTACCTTTTCACCAAGCCTAGCAATACTCAAACTGATCTAGATAGGATGCACAGGAAGGGCACCATAGGGGGGGATACTGTGTGGCCCCGAGACTTCCCAGAGAAGAGATTCTTGGAGGTAGAAAACCCCCCAACTTAATGCACAAACACATCCACTCCTACCTCCATTTGTGGTCCAAGACTGGCCCTTAGCGTATCCTGGGCAGTTTTCTTTAACAACAAGTTGACCCCTGACATGGAGTTCCTGTGTAGGGCCATCAAGCCCGTTAATACAAAGGGAAACAGGTCTCATAGGGGAGGGTTGAACGAAAGCATAGACACCCATGTCTGGAAATACGGGATACAGAGGAGGGTGGATACACTTGGCTAGAAGGGAAGGGGCAGCCCCCAATTGTATGGAAACTTACACTGTATTCCTTATGTTTCAGAGGTAAAGGACCTCTTCCACTGGGCACAAATGAAAACTGTGACACAATCCTGCACGTTCCGGATATGCATTGACGCACCTCCAAGGTGATGGATTTGTACTGGCAATGGGGTGAGTTTGCATACACTCTGCGCATTTCCGGATGACACGGACTTTGCTCTCTCGTCACCATACACACCCCTACCCTGGTCATTTCCGGAGAAGAACTATTAGACTTGCACCAGCACCCGCTTAGGAAGAAGATAACCTTGCTTCTTCGGGCTCAGGAAAAAAGAACTGCAGATTATTTTGGCTGGGTACAATGAAATTCTAGAAGAATTTAGACTGTTCTCGAACTCGCAAGTATCAGCAGAAGGGTCCATAGCCTTCTTCACCATGCAGATGAAATCCAATGCCCGCTGGCTTCAAATCACCAGATGAGAAATGCTTATATTGATGAGCAGCACTGAGCTCTGTCTTAATTCAGTCAAGAAAGAACTGAGAGCAATCTGCCTCATGGTGATGCATCGGTATGTGTTAGATTTAATGACTGCGTTGGAGGGAGGAGTGTGTGCCAAGATTTGTGCATCCTGCTGCATGTTTATCCCAGGGAATAACCTGGGTAATGGGACATTGACTCTTGCCATCCAAGCTCTGCATAATTTACAAAAAGACATGCATGAGGAGCGGGTGCCCCTGAGCAGGAGTGGTTCTCGAGTTGGATCTCCTGCCTCTGCCGGGGCTTTCCAGATTGTGCACATCATTGCTACCTGTTTTCATTGCGTTCTTGTTTGTGTGTGGCTCTGTGCAATTGAAGATTTCGTGCTGCAAAACAGAGTCCTGAAATTGGGTAAAATGCAAGTAAGTAGGAAAGTAATAATTGTCATAAGTGCAGAGCAACAGTGCCCCAATAAAGTAACTATCATGAAGTATGGGTTATATTGTGTAGTGAAAAATTCAACTAGAGGGGGGAATATTAATTTTGAGAATGTTGAGGTCAATATGAATAATGATACACTCATGTATAAAAATGAAATTGCATCTTTATCGAAAAATTGTCCCCTGTGAACAAATCACCTGAAACATTTTTATTACATTCAATAAACGGCATAAAAGTCTGTGTTTGGCTGAATGTAAATTGAGAAAGTCCTCAGACCCTATGCCTGTGACTGTGGTCCTGCCGCATTGTTTAATTAAACAAACTGTTCCTGTTTTGCCAAACGCCTCTTGTTTCTTGCTTTTTCAAAGTATTTCATGTTCAAGCAACATATGGAGAAACAGTATACAGCCGATGATATAACATAGACAGTGCTAGCAGTAATTATTCCAAATGACAGGAAAGCATCCATTGAATACAGTTTGGGGCATTGTGAAGCCAAATTTGTTGAAAAATTTGAGATTGTTAGAAATGGTCTTAATGACCACGATGAAATGATGATCCTAATGAGTAGATGAAAAGGTTTTGTCTGTATCCTAACATATTGAGATGTTCAGTACAAAATTATGAATTTGATATACAGAAGACCAATCACAGATGACTCTAATTAATTCATGAATGATTTGTTCCTCAACAATTTAAATGTAGATCTTTGAAACATGTGAAATTGATTCAGGGTTGTGAACGATTGCATATTGTAAAATATATTTTTCATTTTATTATTTGGACAGTGATTTGGTCCAAATGTACTTGTTTCTCTACTGGGCTGTAGATTTGATTAATTTATTCATCCCATATTTACACAAGCACACCCCTCTAATGATAGTAATAACCTCGAGATAGATCGGTATAATGTATTGAGTTTCTGGTGCAATTTTGCCTCCCTGAATATGGTGCCATGTTAGCGCTGCACTACTCTTGTTTTAGCACAGCAAAGGATAGTGAACTAATACACAACATGAGGAACCAATCACGCGCACAATACAAAAAACAGGAAGCATTTGGGCAATCAGGTGTGTCCACTCCAACATGGAAGTTGAGCAATGTTCCATTTAAGTAAACAACATTGCATTCAGTAAGCCAGACAACATGAAGCAGCACCATGAATAAGAGGCAAAAAATGAAGATTCAATCTCCTTAGGTAAGAGCAGAGGCACTAATAGCCTGGCCTGATTCCTACAGCTTGTATTTCAGCCTGACTAATGATGTGTGAGTGTCTGTGTATAATTTACAGCCATGAAAATACTTGATGCCGAAGCAGGCATGTCATTAACACAGATTCAGTCACGTGAAAATTTCCAGTTTATTCCCACTGAGTCACATTCTCAGTGCTCTAAGGATAAAGTATATATGCAAATACCCTCAATTAAGCTAAGAGTGCGGCCTATAAAATGCAAAGCTTGGTACCTGCATGTTACGTAGTATTAATTCATTCCTCTATTACTCTAAACACCTCCAACACTATAGCTTGTTTTAAACACCTCTCACAGTATACAATGTGCATATGACCAATAACATATGGTTTGTAAGGGTAAGGATACCAGAAGAGCACTTCTTTAATGTTTCAAGAGATAATGATAGAGGAGGTAAACCACTTGACCCGCAGGAAACAACCAACAAAAATGTGACCCAAGGGGAACGTACAGCTTTAAAAGAATTAGAAGAAAACCCCAAAATGATAATAAAAGTAGCAGAACAAGGAGGGAATATTGTAATCCAGTACCATATTGATTATATGGCTGAAGCAAAAAGACAATTAAGGAATGACTAACATTATGGTAGACTCAAAGAGAATCCAATAAAATCTTTAACTGCTGCATACCATCAGAAGTTACAGGAATGGGGGATCCTGGATCTACTTGATCTGGAAGAATATAATTATCCAAAAGTAGAGCATTCATTTGTTCCTACCATCTACTTCCTTCCTAAAGTGAACAAATGCCTACAGAAACCACCAAGCCGATCCATTGTTAGTTCTATTGCTGGAAAAGATATGCAGATTCACTGATATTTTTCTAGTTAATTATGTTACATCCCTACCCTGCTATATATGTGATACAACGGATTTCCTAGCCAAAATTAATGACATGTCCTGGAAAGAGAATTAGATAATGGCAACAATTGATGTAGCATCATTGTATACATCCATTTGACATGAGGATGGCATAACAGCTGTTAAATACTTTCTACAAGCCAGATCCATTATTTCTATGGCACATTCGGAGATGCTTATAGAGATGCTATCCTTTTGCCTTACCCATAATGTGTTTTTATTCAATGGGGAGAACTACCTACAAAAACAATGCATGGCCCTGGGGACCTCATTTGCTCCGACCTATGCAAATCTTCTGATGGGGTTCTGGGAGGCTGAAACTGTCTGGAGAGAAGAAAACCAAAATATACTAGAATACATTATTTTATTGAAAAGGTTTGAGAATGGGTCATTTTCTTAGATGTTAAATTGTTTGAGAAAAACATGAAGCTGTGTACAAAAATGTATTGAAAAATGACTTCGGTTAACAGCATCCTCCACGCAAACAGTGGCCACCCAAAGAACCTGAAGTGTAGCAACCCATATAGGGTGACGTGGAGAGTTAAAAGGAATTGCTCCGAACTTGAGGACATCAAAGAGTAGTTAAAAGAAGTGAAAATACGGTTCTTATATAGAGGTTATCCAGTGGAAATGGTTCACTATGCTATGGAGAGAGTGAAAAAAAGTCAGAGGGAGGAAGGTCTTGTTACTTAGTAGTCTGAAAACAATTATGTGTTAATTGTACTTCCTTTTATCCCTTAGTGGTAATGCTGGTACTTGTAGTGTTTATCACTTCAACCTCGAAGCAATGGCTGGGTTTATATCGCAGTTCAATAAAACACAGTTCGTTTTTAATTATTGTACGAGCATTGCTTCAAGCAATGGCAGAAACGCGTTGGTGGAAGAGATATGCTGTTTCAATTCAATAAATGGTGTTTCAGAGCCCACAAGAGTGCAGTGTAAATTAACTTTGGTGTACTAATATTTTGGAAACATTGGTCAAGTTCCAATGCGAGCACCAGCAGATGAGCACGCCGACGTTGACCCCTTTGCTTTCGATGTGATTTAACTATCGGCAGCGCCCGGTACCGTGGACATGCTTTAAATCTGGATTCCCTCAAGGAAGAAACACAAGGGACATGAGTCCTCTGAGCGTGTACCAACATCTGAAGACTATACCAGCCCGGAAAGGCAACTACTTCAAATGAGCCTTTGTGTGTTTCCCAGTGATGGAAGTAATGCCAGGGACAGCCTCACAAAGGATGGTGATGGCATATCCTTGGCACACACATTCCCCGGACGGGTGCGACCCGAAGGATGAAAGGGTTTGTGAACTCTGTGAAAAACCATGCGTGAGAGATTTAAACAATTATGACTTGTTGGATCAGAAGACGGGTAACTGTAAATAGTAATAACTTGAAGCAATGCTCATACAATAATTAAATACGAACTGTGTTTTATTGAACTGCGTTATAAACCCAGCCATTGCTTCGAGTTTGAAGTGATAAACACTACAAGTACCAGCATTCCCACTAAAGGATAAAAGGAAGTACAATTAACACATAATTGTTTTCAGACTTGCCACCGTGATCAAGGCCGCAATGGCAGAAATGCATTGGTGGAAGAGATATGCTGTTTCATTTCAATAAATGGTGTTTCAGAGCCCAAAAGAGTGCAGGGTAAATAAACTTTGGTAAACTAATATTTTGGGAACATTGGTCAAGTTCCAACGCGAGCACCAGCAGATGAGCACGCCGACGTTGACCGCTTTGCTTTTGATATATATATACGGGCAATTAACAATGGTGATCAAGTCTATCCCGTTGCCAGGCATTTTGGAGAGTATCATGAAAAGGATGTTAGTGTCCTCAGATATTTTGTTGTGGACACAATCCCCCCTTTGAGACGAGGGGGTGACCGAGAAGCTCTCCTCAGACAACTTGAGACAAGATATATAATAGAGCTAGATTGTAAAACACCAAATGGTCTTAACTCTAGTGAGGATTTTTATACTTGTCTTTAGTTCCCTAGCTGTGATCAAACATGTATATATAATTTTTTATCCGCTGCCTCTGTAATTGTTTTTATTATCATCTATTTATTATTCGCATTTTGTGGCACATTTGTACCTTTTGGTGGCACTTTATGATAGTTGGCACTTGCACCTTTATGGACATTAGACTTTGAAGGTCAAGAAGACCCACTTGGGCATAATCAATCTAACATCTAGCACATCAACAACTTGAGATGGTTATGTACAGATGGGAATATCTACTCTTGAAGAGGTTTTTATTGAAGAACTTTTTTATTGTGTATTTTACCATGTATTTTACCATTCAAGTTGCATTTTGCATTTAACAGGTTTTAACAGTTTTTTGCACCTATTCAAAATATTTATTTTTTATGGATGCATTTTTTGATATTTTATCAAGCTGTTTATAAATGTATTTTACATTTATTAATTTACCGTGATATGCAATCGAATGATGGTGATGTTCTGACAGACTTTTCTATGTCTATCTTTGGTTCAGTCACGGGTTACTTGCACTATCACTTTAAATGAAAGCAAAGTATGATGAAGCGCGTCATGTGATCAAGGCCTTTGGAAGGTCGAAACGCGTAATGGCGGTTGGTGCAGGGCACATAACAAAATAAAATATAGCACCAGCAAATCGGGTCCGCATCGTCTTTTTCCTGAATCAAGGGACGCGTGTGTGAGACGAGGAATTTGGAATACTTTATCGAGTTGGCTTCCTCGATAACAGCGGAACCCCTTCTCCAACGTTTGGGCCGTGTGGCAGGAAGCAGATATCTCGGCTTGACCGAGATCCCAGATACTCCCAAGAGGAGGAGCCACCACAGCCCCCGGACGGCATATATCAGCTCCTACGGCAGAGCGGAAAGACGCGGCGAGTGTCGGCAGACCGGAGCAGCGTTTGAAACCCTGACGGAGGTAGGAGTTTGTCAATAAGTCCGGTGGAGGAGTGTGTACGATTATAACGTGGGCACTGGCCGGTTCGTTATTCTCAAGAGACAATATTTGCCCTAATTAAAATTGCACCATGACTGCAGATGCGCTGAAAAGCCGCGAGGCAGCGGCTAATGAAATGTTTGATAATACCCCAAGCGGGGAAAGTACTATTAACGTGCATGTGAGCCGTACATTAGATCGGATCCCCAATGCCAAGGAGTTATTCAAAAAGCTTGAAAAATTGATGAATGCGGAGCATGCTAAATGGTGGGAGCATCGGTCCCTCACCCGGTATTTAGAGGTGGGAAGAATTCCGCAAGGGTTGCGGATAATGTTAGCTCCCAGCTATGAAAATCCCGACCCCCGTATGTTGGCAGAATGGGCGGATACCAACTTGGAATCATCTCGTAGATTGTTTCAAATCCTCGTGAAGTATGCCGAGAGTGATCGGTCAGCTCTTCAAGTGAAGATTGATGAGGTTAATGAGGAGATCGGAAAACTGGAGGACTCAGCCATCTTAAAAAAGTACAGAGATGATATGGTAATACACTTGCAGCGTGAAGAAGAGGTAATAAAAAAGCGCAAGGCGTTCAAGTTCCAGCGCGACAAGCTGGACTATGAACATGGCCAGGTGTTCACTTTCGCCAAGAAATTTGACCAAGTTAAAGCATCCAGAATAGTGGCACCTCTCTCTTCAACTGCATCCTCTGCCAGCACCAGCGGACTTGCACCTGTTTCAGCCTCAGCCTCTGATCTCAGTTCTGTTCCTGATAGTGAATCTGACAATGAGCAAACACGAACACAGAGGTTGGGGTTTACCAAATTCTCTCTGGCACAGGAAGTCGACTGCCTACGCCAGGACAGGAGGCAAACTCTGCGCCCACGTGCACAAAGTGCACACAGCAACAAGACCGGAACAGAAAGCGGGGTGAGAGACGACGATGCAGCAAATGGCGCTAGACAATACACCAAAAAACGTACAAAGAAATGGATTCGCAAATAGCTTTACAGGACACTGGAAGCAATGCACTAACAGTAATCAACTTATCTGCAATGAAACTCACCGATGAAGAACTAAAGATCTTGTCTCTTGGTTTGTCGTATAGTCCAAAAAGTGACTTTAATTATTCACAAACACGGATAGATCTGTTCAGATTTATACGCAATCTCAAACTACAAAAATATCACCTGATGCAGGGTGTATCAAGACAAAAACGAAGTGAGATACCAACTGGTGATATACCCAGTCCATCTATGTTAACAGCGGGTGATGCAGGTTTGTTACATGATCTCCTTTGTCTCCAGCATGATACTGACAGCATAAATCTCAGAATCAGTCAGGAACAGCCAACTTGTATGAAGGCATTAAAAACTCCTTTTAAACCGAAGTCCAAGTTTTGTTCTATCATGCTAAGAGATAATATCGACGTGTTCAGCGACAAAGTAACCCAAGAACTAAAAATTCTTTATAAAAAACAAACAAAAGCAACCAAGCACTACAAGAAGCAGGATAATGTGTATTTCCAACTGATGAAAAAGTTACACGCCAACAATGACCTAATCATCCGTCAATCGGATAAAGGAGGGAACGTGGTGCTGTGGCCACGCAATCTATACATGGAAGAGGCGTTGAAACAACTGAACGACCGTGATTGTTATAGGCGCAGCACTATGTTGATTGTTAGGTCTTCATGGAACAATTTTTACATCAGCCTTGTTGCGTGGAAAAGTGCAGACCTTTTGTCTGTTGACGAGTTCAAGTTCTTAAAAAGGATCATCCTGTTATGCCAGTGGTATATTTTATACCCAAAATCCACAAGGATGTGAAAAACCACCTGGAAGGCCTATAATATCGGCCTGTAACAGCATACTGGAAAATGCGTCGAAGTATGTTGATTTCTATTTTCAGGAATTTGTGAAAAGTCTTCCTTCCTATGTGCAAGATACCAGCGATCTATTGAGAAAATTGACTAGTATCAAATGGCAACCAGAATATCTTTTGATCTCGCTTGACGTATCGTCTCTCTATACAAGTATCAATCACAGAGACGGACTGAAGGCGATCAAACACTATTTGGACACTCGACATTTGTATTTTTATGAACACAATAAGATGTTACTAGCAATGATTACAACCTGCTTAGAACATAACTATTTTCTTTTTCAGAACCAAGTATTTCAATAGGTGAGAGGCGTGGCTATGGGGGCATGTTTTTCCGCTAGCTACGCCTGCTTACACATGGGGTTCTGGGAAGAACAGGTCCTAAGAGTGTTCTTTGCTGATACTGTATCTAAGCATGTGATGCGCTGGTATCGCTATATCGACGATTTGCTTATAATTTGGAAGGGCACTGATGAGAGTGCCCTCCATTTCATAGAGCAGATCAACGATAATAGCTTAAACTTGCAATTTAGTGGTCAACTGAGCAGGGACTCCATTTTCTTTTTGGATGTTGAAATAATGGTTGTCAGCAACAATCTCAAAACTAGGTTGTTTAGGAAACCAACAGCCGGCAACACATTGTTGCATGCCACAAGTCACCATCCCGCACACTTGGTCCGTAGCATCCCTTATGGTGAGATGCTGCGAATTCGTAGAATTTGCAGCAAAAATTCTGAATGTGAGAAAGCCAAACAAGATAGCTGTAGGAGATTCCTGGCTAGGGGCTACTCTATAGGCAAAATCAATCGAGCCATAGAGAAAACCAGAAGGATGGATAGATCACAGGCCTTGATTTGTAAAGCCCAAATAACAACAGAACAGCCTTCATTATCTGAACAACCATCAAGACTTATTCTGACCTACAGTAACCAGCATAAGGCCATCCGTAGAATAGTAAACAAAAATTGGATCTTGGTAAAAAATGATCCTCTATTGGGTGTGAATCTTACAAAGTCACCCAATCTAACATTTAGGAAGGCTAGGTCTATGAGTAACTCATTGGTTAGGAGCAGCCCTGAGTTAAAATCAAGCAGTTCTTGGCTGGATGCCAGCAAGGGCTTCCGCAAATGTGCAACTTGCAAGGCCTGTAAATACGGGATTAACAAAACAGAATATGAAACACCATTTAAAAAAGAGCCCACTTGTTTAACCCCTTGACCGCGATCGGAATTCCGCTCGTATGCTGGACATTCCGATCGCGGGTGGGGTCGTAACGAGCTCAGCTCGTCATGCGCACAGCGCTACTGCGCAGCATGACGAGCTGAGCTCGTCATGAGCACGGAAAGGGTTAA
Organism: Calotriton arnoldi; assembly: GCA_963921515.1. Lineage (NCBI taxonomy): Eukaryota > Metazoa > Chordata > Amphibia > Caudata > Salamandridae > Calotriton > Calotriton arnoldi. Next base: position 199,820 of record CAWUFW010012234.1, read on the forward strand.
AGAAAAAACTAACATGCAAAACTGAGTTTGCAGTTTATGTGCTGGAGTGTCCGTGTGGCCTACGCTACGTGGGCAGTACGAAGTTGCAGGTCCACAAGAGGATACTCCAGCACATACGGGCAATTAACAATGGTGATCAAGTCTATCCCGTTGCCAGGCATTTTGGAGAGTATCATGAAAAGGATGTTAGTGTCCTCAGATATTTTGTTGTGGACACAATCCCCCCTTTGAGACGAGGGGGTGACCGAGAAGCTCTCCTCAGACAACTTGAGACAAGATATATAATAGAGCTAGATTGTAAAACACCAAATGGTCTTAACTCTAGTGAGGATTTTTATACTTGTCTTTAGTTCCCAAGCTGTGATCAAACATGTATATATAATTTTTTATCCGCTGCCTCTGTAATTGTTTTTATTATCATCTATTTATTATTCGCATTTTTTTGCACATTTGTACCTTTTGGTGGCACTTTATGATAGTTGACACTTGCACTTTTATGGAGATTAGACTTTGAAGGTCAAGAAGGCCCACTTTGGCATAATCAATCTAACATCTAGCACATCAACAACTTGAGATGGTTATGTACAGGCGGGAATATCTACTCTTGAAGAGGTTTTTATTGAAGAACTTTTTTATTGTGTATTTTACCATGTATTTTACCATTCAAGTTGCATTTTGCAATTAACAGGTTTTAACAGTTTTTTCATCTATTCAAAATATTTATTTTTTATGGATGCATTTTTTGATATTTTATCAAGCTGTTTATAAATGTATTTTACATTTATTAATTTACCGTGATATGCAATCGAATGATGGTGATGTTCTGACAGACTTATTTAAGTCTATCTTTGGTTCAGTCACGGGTTACTTGCACTATCACTTTAAATGAAATCAAAGTATGATGAAGCGCGTCATGTGATCAAGGCCTTTAGAAGGCCGAAACGCATAATGGCGGTTGGTGCAGGGCACATAACAAAATAAAATATAGCACCAGCAAATCGGGTCCGCATCATCTTTTTCCTGAATCAAGGGACGCGTGTGTGAGACGAGGAATTTGGAATACATATATATATATATATATATATATATATATATATATATATATATATATATATATATATATATATATATATATATATATATATATATATAATATATATATATATATATATTACCTACTGGTGGTCGCCAGTAGGTAGTTATAGTTAGGACCTATTTTCCATAGGAAAAGCGTTTTTTGATTTGCCAATGTCTTTGGACGCCGTATGACGAATCTTCGCAAAATTTTCAAAACTAATGGGGCGCTCCAGTCAGCTCCTGTCTTGAAAGGTACGGGGTGATTTGTCAAGCGGGGGCCGAGAAAAAAGGGGGTCCCAAAACGCGTTTTCCCCATGTTAATTTCCATAGGAAACTTTAGACACGGCTACAGTCCGAACTGCTGAACGGAATTACACCAAATTTGGCAAAAAGGTAGCTCTTGGTTCAGAAAGCGACCTTTTTTTAAATGGTGTAAATCCGTTTGGCAGTTACAGAGAAATTCAAGAAATAAAAAATTTATAAATCTGAGCACCGAGAAGTCGCGACTCCTCCCGAGCACGAGCTTCATTCTAATTGTCTGCCAACACTCCAAACCAGGAAGTGTTGGCAGCCATCTTGTGACTCGGTAACCGAGTCACAAGAAAACAGAAAAAAGATGATGAAAAACAAGAAAAGGGGGCAGGGTAGAAACACCCTGACCCCCTAGGCCTGCTCAGGGGGTCCCACAAGGACCCCGAGGCCCAAAAAAAGCATCTTTTTTCAAATAATTCCGGCCAAATTCGCACTGGGTGCGCAAATCCGGACGAAATTATTTTAAAAAATGAAGCGCGGTCTCCCGCGCTTTGTTTGTTAAAAAGCCTCCGGGGGCAATACTAAATTATGGTGTGGGGGCCCATGGGGGCCCCCACAGCCCCGGGGACCGCCACCTCCCCGGGGCTTTATAAATTATGCTCGGGGCACGCGGCCTGCCTGCAGCCCCGGAGACCACCACCTCCCTGGGGCATAATTAAAATAAGGTTGGTTGGGCCTCGCGGGCCCCTCCAAGCCCCGGGGACCACCACCTCCCCGGGGCTTTATTGAAATTAGGGTGGGGGGCCTCGCGGGCCCCTCCCAAGCCCCAGGGACCACCACCTCCCTGGGGCACTAAATATTCAAATGTGGGGGTCCATTATGGACCCCCGGCTCTGGGGACCACCACCTCCCCAAAGCTTTAGAAATGATGGGAGGGGGGCTGCGCGGCACCTGGCGACCGCCACCCCCCAGGTCCGGCTCCTGCAATGTCCCGGGGTGCCCACCCCCGGGACATTGCTGTTTGCTATGGCAGGGCGGGAGCATGGCTCCCGCCTTGTCATAGCAGACTCTGCTTTGGTTTTTGGACGCGAGAGCAGGAAACCTGCTCACGCTTCAAAAAACCAAAGCAGATTGCTTTTGGACAAGGGGAACTGCATGTCAGCAGCTCCCCTTACCCAAAAGCAATGCCGGCTCCCCCAGGAGGCGGGGAGCTGACTGGGACCATGGAGCATTTGGGCTCCCCCCACGGTCCCCAACGTATGGCCAGGCCCCGGGAGATAGGGTCCCCGGGGCCAGAAGTGGCCTGGAGGGGGGCCACGTGGCCCCCCTCCGTTTTAAATAATTATTTATTTTAAAAAAACAGAAGGCCAGCCCCGGGGGATGGGGTCCCAGGGTCCAGAAGTGGCCAAGGGAAGGGGGCCAACTCAACCCCCCTCCCGTACTATTTTATTTAAAAAAAAAAAAAAAAACGAGGCAGTGCCCCGGGGGATGGGGTCTCCGGGGCCAATAGCGGCCCAGGGAAGGGAGGCCATGCAACCCCCTTCCCGTTATTTTTATTTTTTTTAAATGCTCAGGGCCTGGGTGATGGGGTCCCCAGGGCCCAAAAAATAGTAAAAGAAGGGGTGCCACACAGCCCCCCTTCTACAAATGTTTAAAAAAAAGAAAAGCCGGCATCTTGCCGGAGGCCCCGCCTCCTCCCTGCACCACTGTGCAAACCCGCCTCCTGGCGCGTTCTGAGTTGGGGAATTAAGTCCCCTTGCCTCCTGGGGGTCCCTGCGGGCCAACTAGCCCACCAGGTACCTCCAGTAAGCCCCACACAGCTGGATTGCTGAGAGTGGTCCGAGGCCACACCCACTTTTTACACTACTCTGCAAACGCGCCTCTTGGCGCACTGCTGGTGGGGTGATGAGGTCCTCTTTTGTCCTGAGGACCTCAGGACACAAGTGGACTTCATGCCCAAGCAGCAGTGTGCCAGGCAGCACGTTTGCAGAGTGGTGTAAAAAGGGGGTGTGGCCTTGGACCACTCTCAGCAATCCAGCTGTGTGGGGCTTACTGGAGGAACCTGGTGGGCTAGTTGGCCCCCAGGGACACTCAGGAGGCAAGGGGACTTAATTCCACAACTTAGAATGCGCCAAGGGGCGCGTTTGCCGAGTGGTGGAGAAAGGGGACGTGGCATGTGTCCACCTCTCAGCAATTCCACATGTAGGGCTTACTGGAGGTAAGAGGTAGGCTAGTTGGCCCCAAACGACCCCTAGCAGAGAAGGTGACTTCAATGCCCATCCAAGAGCACGCCAGGGAGCGCGTTTGCAGAGTGGTGGGCAAAGGGGCCGTGACCTGCTATGAGAACTTAGCAATCCTGCTGTGTGGGACTTACTGGAGGTAATAGGAGGGGTAGTTGGCCCCCAAGGATGTCCTTGGGGGCCAACTACACCTCTTGTTACCTCCAGTAAGTCCCACACAGTGGGATTGCTAAGACGTCTTCGGAGGCCACGCCCCCTTTCTCCTCCACCACTCTGCAAACGTGCCTCCTGGCACACTACGGGTTGAAGGATGAAGTCCACTTTACTCCTGAGCGATTTTGGGGGCCAAGAAGCCCTCCTGGTACCTCCTGTAAGTCCTACGCAGCAGAATTCCTGAGCGCTGGTCAGAGGCTCAGCCTCCTTTCTCCACCACTCTGCAAACGCGACTACTACGTTCTAGTTATAAATTAGCATTTTAAAAACCTTAGAAATTAATTGAAAAAAACATAGGTTTCAGGGACGTAATAGTTAGTAATTAGCATTTAAAAAACCTTTGAAATTCACTGGAAAAACCATAGGTTTCAGGGATGTTATAGTTAGAAATTAACATTTAAAAAAACGTAGAAATTCACTGAAAAAACCATAGGTTTCAGGGACGTTATAGTTAGAAATTAGCATTTAAAAAACCCATAGAAATTCACTGAAACAACCATAGGTTTCAGGGACGTTATAGTTAGTTGGACATTTCACTCGTACAAAACCAGAGAAATTCGGCCGTTATAGTCAATTGAGCTAACTATAACTCGCGCCCCCGCAATGCACTGCTGATGACGTCACATATTACATCACTCATGACATGGTCAGTGACATCACTGATGACATCTCAAATGACATCACTGATGACATCACTGATGACATCATCCAGTGACTGTGTGTTTCTGTAAAGTTTAAATATGTTTTATATATACATATGCCAGGGTGTATTGAAGTATGAGTGGGTGTATGAGTGTCTGAATAGATGATTTAGTAGGTGCGTGACTGACTGTATAAGTGAGTGATTAAACGTGTCTTACTGAATGCATGGCTTAGTGAGTAAACTGTGTAAATGGGGATGGGGTCCCCAGGGCCAATAGTGGCTCAAGGAAGGGGTGCCACGCGGCCCCCTTCCTGTTTTTCTTTTTTTTTAAACAAACCAAAAATGCTTAGGCCCTGGGGGATGGGGTCCCCAGGGCCCAAAAATAATTAAGTCAAGGGGGGGCCACACAGCCCACCTTCCAAAAACCAAATAAAAAAAAGCCGGCATCTCGCCGGAGGCCCCGCTCCCTCCCTGCACCGCTCTGCAAAAGCGCCTCCTGGCATGTTCTGGGTTGGGGGATTTAGTCCCCTAGAATCTTAAGGGTCCTTAGGGGCCAACTAGCCCACCAGGTACCTCCAGTAAGCCCCACACAGTGGGATTGCTGAGAGGTGGTCAGAGGCCACGCCCCTTTTTGCACCACTCTGAAAACACGCCTCTTGGTGCACTGCTGTTGGGGTGATGAGGTCCTCTTGTGTCCTGAGGACCTCAGGACTAAAGTGGACTTCATCCCCAAGCAGCAGTGCGTCAGGAGGCTCGTTTGCAGAGTGGTGTAAAAAGGGGGAGTGGCCTCGGACCACTATCAGCAATCCAGCTGTGTGGGGCTTACTAGAGATAACAGGAGGGCTAGTTGGCCCCCAGGGACCCTCAGGGGGCAAGGCAACTTCATCTCCCAAAAAAGAGCATGCCAGGAGGCGCGTTTGCAGAGTGGTGCAGAAAGGGGGCGTGGCCTGTGTCCACCTCTCAGCAATCCCACTGTGTGGGGCTTACTGGCCTTACTGGGCTTACTGGGCTTACTTAGGTAGGCTAGTTGGCCCATAAGGACCCCCAGCATCGAAGAGGACTTTAATCCCCATCCAAAAGCGCGCCAGGGAGCGCGTTTGCAGAGTGGTGGGCAAAGGGGGCATGGCCTGCTATGAGAACTTACCAATGCTGTTGTGTGGGACTTACTGGAGGTAATAGGAGGGGTAGTTGGCCCCCAAGGACGTCCTTGGGGGCCAACTACCCCTCCTGTTACCTCCAGTAAGTCCCAAATAGTGGTATTGCTAAGAGGTCTTCGGAGGTCACGCCCCCCTTTCTCCACCACTCTGCAAACGCGCCTCCTGGCACACTACGGGTTGGGGGATGAAGTCCACTTTTCTCCTGAGGGACTTTGGGAACCAAGAAGCCCTCCTGGTACCTCCTGTAAGTCCTACGCAGTGGAATTCCTGAGTGCTGGTCGGAGGCCCAGCCCCCGTTCTCCACCACTCTGCAAATGCAACTACTAGTTAAAGAAGCATTTGGAATGTAATAGGTCATGCATTCGCGAAAGTTACAGCTATTGGTTTGGTGTTTTTTGGAGTGGAGTGGATGTACATTGTGTGTAGTGGAATTATGTGGTATGTTGTGCAGTTAAATTATGTGGATAGAAAGTATGTGGTATTTAGTGTGTAGGAATTATGTAGAGTGGGATTATGTGTTATGGAGAGTAATTATGTGGTATGGTAGTCTGTGTTGTGGAGTGGTAACCACAGGTTTAGTCTTCCTCGTTTCCATAGAAGCTAAACTATGAACTCAATGAGACAAAAAAAGAAGGAATCACTGAGGAGCACTTCTGGACCTAGTTGGAGGTATGAGCAGGGCCACTGGAATTATGCGACTGTTTGGCTGCACTGACTTTTGCACAATTATACATTTTCTGCATTAGGCACATGATCCATCATCTGCTGCCTTCTGAACAAAAAAAGCCTTATTTCTAGATCAAACAGCTCAAACGTTACCAAAAATACAGCGACAAATGTTACAGTGTGGTAGAAGGTGGTGGAAGGTCCTTTGCAAACCTAGAATGGTCACCTGTTACTTATTGCTAAAGTGGGTGTTAAATTGGTACTAATGGTGTGCAAGCCACTCTATCTTCTTTCTGCGCCTCTCTTGCCTCTTTCTGCATTTCTTTTGCCTTTCTTCATCTTTCTTTCTTTTTCTGCACTTCTTTTGCCCCTTTCTGCACATCTCTTCTACTTTCTGTACCTCTTTTGAATCTTTCTGCACCTCTGCTGCCTCTTTCTGCACCTCTCTTTCCTCTTTCTGCACCCCTCTTCACTCTTTCTGCACCCCTCCTGCCTCTTTCTGCACCCCCCTGCCTTTTTCTGTACCTCTTTCCCTTCTTTCTGCACTTCTTTTGTTTCTTTCTGCACCTCTCCTGCTTCTTTCTGCACCCCTCTTGCCTCTTTCTCTACCCCTCTTCCCCCTTTCTGCATGTCTGTTGCTTCTTTCTGCACTTCTCTTGCCTCTTTCTCTACCCCTCTTTCCTCTTTCTACATCTCTGTTGCCTCTTTCTACACTTATCTTGTATCTTTCTACAGCTCTCTTGCTTCTTTCTGCACCACGTGCGCCTCTTTCTGCACCCTTCTTCTTTTTCTGCACTTCTCTTGCCTCTTTCTGCACCTGTGTTCCTTCTTTCTGCACTTCTTTTGTTTCTTTCTGCACCTCTCACTTCTTTCTGCAACCCTTTTGCCTCTTTCTGCACCCCTCTTCCTTCTTCCTGCACTTCTTCTGTTTCTTTCTGCAGGTCTCTTGCTTCTTTCTGCACCCCCTTGCCTCTTTCTCCACCCATCTACCCTCTTTCTGCACCCCTGTTGCCTCTTTCTGCACCTCTGTTCTTTCTTTCTGTACTTCTTTTGTTTCTTTCTGCACATCTCTTGCTTCTTTCTGTACCCCTCTTCCCTCTTTTTGCACCCCTCTTGCCTCTTTCTGCACCTCTGTTGCTTTTTTCTGTACTCCTCTTGCTTCTTTCTGCATTCCTCGTGCCTCTTTCACACCCCTCTTCCCTCTTTGTGCACCCCTCTAGCCTCTTTGTGCACCTCTGTTCCTTCTTTCTGTATTTCTTTTGTTTCTTTCTGCACCTCTTGCTTCTTTCTGCACCCCTTTTGCCTCTTTCTGCACCCCTCTTGCCTCTTTCTGCACCTCTGTTCCTTCTTTCTGCACTTCTTTTGTTTCTTTCTGCACATCTCTTGCTTCTTTCTGCACCCCTCGTGCCTCTTTCTGTACCCCTTTTCCCTCTTTTTGCACTCCTCTTGCCTCTTTCTGCACCTCTGTTGCTTCTTTCTGCACCTCTGTTGCTTCTTTCTGCACTACTCTTGCTTCTTTCTGCACCTCTTTGCTTCTTTCTGCACTACTCGTACTTCTTTCTGCACCACTCTTGCCACTTTCTCCACCCCTATGCCCCCTTTTTGTATCGCTGTTGCTTCTTTCTGCCCTTCTCTTGCCTCTTTCTCCACCCCTCATCCCTCTTTCTGCACCTCTGTTGCTTCCTTCTGCACTTCTCTTGTTTCTTTCTGCACCTCTGTCCCTTCTTTCTGCAACCCTTGTGCATTTTTCTACATCCCTCTTCCCTTTTTCTGCACCCCTCTTACCTCTTTATGCACCCCTGTTCCTTCTTTCTGCACTTATTTTGTTTATTTCTGCAACTCTCTTGCTTCTTTCTGCACCCCTCCTGCTTCTTTCTCCACCCCACTTCCCCCTTTCTGCATCTCTGTTGCTTCTTTCTGCATTTCTCTTGCCTCTTTCTCCACCCCTCTTCCCTCTTTCTGCATCTCTGTTGCTAATTTCTGCACTCATCTTGTGTCTTTCTGCACCTCTCTTGCTTCTTTCTGCCCCACTTGTGCCTCTTTCTGCACCCTTCTTCTCTTTCTGCACTCCTCTTGCCTCATGTGACATTATGTGAGTGAGCCGACCTCATCCAATTCTTGGAACTGCCAGAAAATTGGACAGGCAGATATAATCTCTAGAGAGACACAAAAAACCTGCCAGTGCCTTTCTCACTGGCTACCGCATCAATGTTTGTTGTGAAAATGGCCCTATTTACCATCAACAGAGAATAATGACAGGCTGGCTAAAGAAACTGGTGTACTAGTGCAGGTAAGCTGAGGGGTGCTTTTGCCTGGTGAGCACGCTCCTTCCTTGTCCTGGCTTTTATTGTTTTACTCAACTTCCGACCTTGTTTTATTACAGAAGTCCATCACTAAGCTGGCCTTTTGACTGGGTGATCCAGTGTGAGCACTAACTATAGTGCTGTGGGTTTGTCATTGTGGGTGAGGTTGTTACCCATTCCCTTAATACTCAAGTTTGCCCCCATGTAAACAGCTGCTACCATTGATTATATTGAGCTAGGGAGCTTCTTCTGGTCTGCCCTACAGCCCATAGCTTCTCAGTGCTGGCTTCTGGGCACCAAATCAGGATCTAGACCTCTTTAGTCAGATGGGTTCTGTAGGAGTCATGAGACCTTCTTTTTGAGTTTCTTTAGCAGAAAAGCAGGAGGCCATCCACCTACCCTTGGAGAGCAGTTACTGTCCATGGGTGCCACCAGGATTCAGTCATCCTTGAGACTTTGTGTGAGTCCTTTTCTTCCAGCAGGTGTCAGAAGTCAGGATTTTTCTTCCAGCAGGGCCTTCTCATTCAGTGTATGTGTTCCCACATCCACCAGTGTTCTGAGGAGGTGGTGGTGGTTGAGGTGCCAGATTTATCCTGTGCGCTAGCTGGTGATTGGAGAAAATCTACCACGCAAAGCGAACAAATTTCTCACAACAGCCCGACTTCTTTTAGCAGCACCTCCTTTTTGACTTTTGGTACAATTATCCAGGATGTTCTGTTTCAACATGGCAGGACCCAGCTGCTACCAGGCAGGACTGTCTTGAACGTCTTTGCCACTCCACTACCTGACAGGTTCAACACATGTTTCCATCCTATTGTGGCTGAAGTCTGGCTATTTAGGAGGGCCCAGGGATGAATGGCTGAATCTCTCCCTGGCATGTCCAAGTCAAAATAGTTAGTGCTTAAGCTGCTCTTTGTTCTGCCAACTGTTCTTGTCCTCGACCAGATGGCTAATTCCTGATAGGTGGTCAGCAGTTAGCACCCATTGGCCTTTCCTGGCTTCTGTGTTGGTAACTTTCCCATTCAAGGACATCTATCCTCTGGAAGTGAGATGAGTGGCAGCACTGGTTGTAAGCCAGGTCTGGCTCAGTCATCCTAAAGAACATTTTACAAAAGTTGGTTTTCTGCTTAATTTATCAAAAGTATGATTGCACCATTAAGTCAGATTGTAAAAACAAAACAGGAAATAACTTTGATTCATTTAACTAGCCCTTTCCGAAGTCAAGGTAGAAAATAAAGATTTTAATGCCATCTAGGGAAATGTATAGGCAGGCCTATACATTGAAGTAGTTTTGAGTTTTTATTTCACAGTGAGGCACAGTAACTCCGATATGTTTACGTGTGATTTATGAATATATAAAAATAGACTTTTCCTAAGGGGTAAAGACACTTTTTTCTGTTGTGTATTCACTGCAGTGCATTTAAGCTACAGCCCAGCCAGAGCACAGTGGTACTCCTGGAAGACATATGCTTTTGTCATATGTGTGGGGGGTATAACTAGACACTGCAGCCCACTTATGACTTTTAACGTTTCAGGCATTAGGCACACTTTAGATGCCATTCACAATGGACCTACAGGCAAGTTTAATTGGCCAAATTGGGCCAGTAGTACACAGCATGTTTTAGAGGGAAAGCACTGGCCCTTTACTAGTGTTTAGCAGTGTTAAAGTGTGCAAAGTCCGAAAGAGAAAAAAATAAATGTGCAGAAAAAGGTCAAAAAAATGGGTTAACATGCAGAAAAGATGGGTTTTCTACAGTGGGCTTTCCTTGGCATCTGAATGTTATGCACAAACATGTGAAGCTTCACAGTATGACCTTGGGGCAAGGGGTCTGCAGCAGCCCCCTTTGCCTGGTCCTTAAGTAAAGGCAGAACTCCAATGGCTACCAGAGATAGACAACGTCACCAAAGAAAATTCTCTCTCCACCTCCAGCAACAGCTTAATACAGATGGAGCGTAAACTTGAAACTGTTACTCGCTTCATCAGGTAGGTGAGTCTGAGACATTTGGCCATCACCAGAATACCGGTACATTCTCTTTCCAGGCACTAAAACATCAGTAAAATCTTTTTGCACATCAAAGAATACAAGGTTTTTTCAATGCACAATCAGAAAAGTACTAGCAAATATAGAAGAGATCAAATTGTTGTCAAAGAGAAAAACTTGCAAATGTATGGCTTGGTGGCCACTTAAGTGCACTTGATCAACATGCGCACCTAAATAGAGAAATAAGGAAGCAGGTTGTCGGCCTGCTTGGGAGGCCACCAGTCATACTATTGGGCCTCAATTGTGCTCGTTGTGGTTTTTTGCTTCATGTGTTCTGGTCCATGGACTAAAGTGCTGCCAAATCAGCCAAGTACATTATGTATGCACTTGACTCCCAGGGCAGCGAGGGCAAACAATGAAATACTTTTTCAGTGAGGTGTGGGATGCAAAAGCTCAGATCTAAACAGTTAACCAAGAGACACAATAACATATATTTTAGTCCAGTGTTTATCTTTTAGTTCAAAGAAAGAGATTTAATCTCTCACCAAGACAATGTATTACACAGCACAGTTACAAGACTATAATCCTGTATGTCATCTTCAATAAGATGCTACACCCCTTCTTTACCACCCCCTGCCACTATCAGAGTTTCCTAGTGTTTATAAATTCTGATGTATAGCATGTTTAGATGTGGAATAGCTACAGGTACAGCTCACTTAAAGGCACTTAATAATTATATGCTATTCACGTTCACCAATTCAAGTTCACCCATTAAGAATAATACATTTGTAGTGCAGAATTCTTCTGATTCTTCAGTCTCTCGGGTTTGGAGTTTACCTGTGTTATATTAGATGCACATCTGGCAGGGTGGGTGCATCCAGCAGCTCACCTGACACTTGACTGCAGATCAGCATCAGTGCAGTAGACTCACACACCAGCACTCAACTTCAGCAGTAGTGGCCTTCAAGGGCAGGTACAAGCAAGCAATCGAAATAATGAAAAACAAATACTAATCTTCTCTACGACAAATAACTTAATGAAACAATGTCAAACCTGGATGATGGATAGTACCTTCAAAGTATGTCCCAAAACATTCACTCAGATATATATCATACATGGTGAATATCAACACACCAATATATATTTCATGTATGCTTTACTACAAAAAACAAAGCAGCACCTACTTTGAACTCTTAAACTCTGTAAAAGAACAAACAATTAACCACTACCCTCAGAAAATAATAATAGACTTTGAACAAGCCATGATTCAAACAATTCTGAAAAATATACCCCCAAACAGCAATACAAGGCTGTTACTATCGCTGTACTCAAAGTATAAGGCAGCACCTCTAAAAATGTACATAAGGGGCTTAATACGAGTATGGCGGTCCCAGGACCGCCGCACCCATGTTTGCGGTTTGACCACCGCAAGCTAAGCTGTCCAACCACCAGATTACAACTTTTGTGGTTGGACAGCCACCAGCCCGCTACTCTCTCTTGGATCCCGATGGTCCGCGGAGACGAATGCAGCTGGGAATGGTGGTGGTGCCTAGACAGGCACTGCCGTCAGGATAGCAAGTTCCCTTTCCCACAGCCTTTTCATGGCAGGAACCCCGCCATGAAAAGGATGGCGGAAAGGGAAGAAAGGGGCCTAAAACAGGCCCCCAGGATATTTTTTTCCCAGGAGGAGTAGTGCATGTGGGCACATGTTGTGCCCCCCTCTGCATGCACTGTCATGCATGCACTGTGTGCCATGCACAACATGGTGCATTATACAAAGTGCACAGACGTGCAGAAGGCGCTGCACTGCGACGGCATCTGCTACAGTCCTTCTCAATGGCCAAGCCCTGCCTCCGTGGTCGGAACAATGACTACGGACCGCCAGCCCAGCGGTTTACTCAGAATACGGCGATCTGAACAACACAGCCTTTGCAGCGTTCTGGCAATCGCAGCATCGGTGGTCTGGCAGACAGACCGCTCATGTTGTATTAAGGCCCTAACTGTACAATACTCCACTAAAAGCCTATTCACTTTTGAAATAAAAACAAATGATAGCACTAGCCTACGTCACAGAGGTAGCCAACCACTATTACTTACAAATAGAAGACCCTTTCTACCAATAAAATTAAGGCAATGGGTTAGCAGACTGCATCAGACAGGACACAGATGTCAAGCCAAATTCCAGATACCATGGTGGAATGTCAATGACAGCACATTAACACAGGAAAACAAAACAACGCAGTAGAAGGATGGCATAATTCCTTCCAGTACACACTAGACAGACCTCAACCTACATTATATAAATTTATCGAAGAATTACAAAAACAGGAAAGCTATCAGGAGCAAAGAATAGAGCAATCTGTTACCCAGATTGGCCCTAAACTTAGCAAACAAACTAAATGAATTACGACATGCTACAATTTAAAGTCAAACACTTCATAAATAAGATTACTTAGAATGATAGCCAAAAGCATATTAAAAATTAAATATCAAACTACCAAGAACATCAAAAACTATAACAAACTCTAAACCAAAAAACCAAATCCTTTTTACAAAAAAAAAAGTGAATGTCAATATTGTATTCCATCAGTGGAACAATTATGTAAAATCACAAAGTTAACATACACTTATATAATAAAAATATATGTAAAAATATTTAACAATAACCAACCAAGAAACGTAAAAACAAATTCAATACATCACATCAAATAAATACAACACATAAACCAAACAATTGCACATAATAATAGCAAACCCATATCATAAACATTATAAAATCACATTTCCCACCCACAAAAAAGTAAAAAATAAAACTTACTGTTTTGTAGCTGCAGATTTTTTTTAAACTTCACAGAACAAAAAAAGATAATCCCCTAAAAGAAGAAGAAAGCAAATCCAAAATGCCCCATAAAATGCAAAAATATAAACAATTCAATCAAAATCCCTCAAAGCAATCCAAAGTGTGTTCCATAAAAAAGTGCTTTAAAAAAAGAACCACTTCAGGAAACCTGAAACAAATGAAATAAAAACACCTGTTTATAAAAAAGCAAAACTGATTTCCTTTAAAAAAATTGTAAACTCAAACTTTGCATATAAATTGTTCATAAACAAAAACCTATAAAAGAAATAAAAATACCCACTGCACAATACATTACAGTAAAAAATGTACACAAGCATGAAATGTTATCATCAAAACATAAATAACATCACATAATGTTACATAAATCATTCAAACATTAATAAGACAATTTTTTAAAAAAAATGTTACAAGGTGAAATAGTGCAAAACAGTGCCAAAAAATATCTAAATATAGCAAAAACTCACAAACAACACATTAACAAGTTTTGAACATGCATCCTAAATACCCCTACCCTCAAAACCCTTATCCTTAAAAAAGGACTAACTTGTTGCATTGAAAAGCAGCACCTAACCTGGAAAAATGACCCAAAATAACACCAATAGACTACAAAACAGAAGGTAGCATTAAAAAGAAAATGGCTGCTAAATTAAGACGATCTTCCCACAAAAAAGAATAGGAAATATAGCAAAAATATTTAATCATTTTAAAACAAAATGAAAACAATTTTAAAAATCTTAAACATGTCAAACAGTGTTGTAAATAAAAAAAAAAAATGATAAAGTATAAATTCAATAATAGTATAAAATACTAAGGATATCTTAAAATAATGTTTAAAAAATTTATTTACAAAAGTTTAACAAATATTTAACAATTGTAATCATTGAAAAATAACGTTCAATATTTTACATTATGCAAAAATATTTTAATATCTGATTTACCTCTGTTGTTTTTCAATTTAAAACTAACAAAAAATATTGTATTAAATAGACTTTATAATTGAATTAATTTTTACTTAAAATATGTTTGTTAAAATGTAAAAGTGTGCAATAAATTAAAAGTGTAAATTAATAAATTAAAAAAATATGTGTGACATCTTTATGTTATCCAACGTTCGAGAAAATCTTGGACATAAACGGTGACATATTCTCTTCACACTCCAATATCAACCAACTTGAGGAAAGTGGTGGACACTTCAGGGCTGACATTTATTATTCCCACTACAATCTAAACCAACTTGGGGAAGGTGTTGGACACTGAATGGGTGACATTTACTATTTATTCCCACTCCAACCTAAGCCAACTTGGGGAAAGTGTTGGACACTAGAAGGGTGACATTTACTATTTCCACTCCAATCTAAACCAACTTGAGGAAAGTGTTGTACACTGAAGGGGTGACATTTACTATTCCCATTCCAATCTAAACCAACTTAAGGAAGGTGATTGACACCAACAGGGTGAAATTTCCTATTTCAACTCCCATCTAAAACAACTTCAGGAAGACGTAGGACACTAAAGGGGTGACATTTTCTATGCCCACTCAAATCTAAACCAACTTGGGGAGGGTGTAGGATACTAAATTGCTGACATTTACTATTGCCACTTCAATCTAAATCAACTTGAGGAAGGTAATGGACACTGAAGGGGTGACACTTACTATTCCCATCCCCATCAAAACCAACTTGAGGAAGGTGTTGGACACCAAAGGGGTAACATTTACTATTCCCACTCCAATCTAAACCAACTTGCGGAAGGTATTGGACACTAAAGGATTGACATTTACTAGTTTCACTCTAATCAAGACCAACTTGGGGAAGGTGTAGGATACTAAATGGGTGACATTTACTATTCCCACTCTAACCAAAAACAACCTGGGAAAGGTGTTGGACACTAAAGGGGTGACATTTTCTATGCCTACTACAACCTAAACCAAGTTGGGGAAAGTGTTGGACAGTAATGGGCTTACATTTACTATTCCCACTCCAATCTGAACCAACTTGAGGAAGGTGTTCGGACACCAAAGGGGTGACATTCACTATTCCCACTCCAATCTAAACCAACTTGGGGAAGGTGTTGGACACTAAAGGGTTGACATTTACTAGTTTCACTCTAATCAAGACCAACTTGGGGAAGGTGTAGGATACTAAATGGGTTACATTTACTATTCCCACTCCAACCAAAACGAAATTGAGAAAGGTGTTGGACACCAAAGGAATGACATTTTCTATGCCCACTCCAACCTAGACCAACTTGGGGACGATGTTGGACACTAAAGGGGTGACATTTACTATGTCCAATCCAACCTAAATAAACTTGGGGAAGTGTTGGAAACGAAAGGGGTTACATTTACTATTCCCACTCACATTTAGACCAACTTGGGGAGGATGTTGGGCACTAAAGGGGTGACATTTACTATTTCCACTCCAACCTAAACCAACTTGGGGAAGATGTTAGACACTAATGGGGTGACATTTACTATTTCCATTCCAACCTAAACCGACTTGGAGAAAGTCTTGGAAACTAGTGGGGCTACATTTACAATTCCCACTCCAATCTAAACCAGCTTGAGGAAGGTGTTGGATACTAAAGGGGTGACACTTACTATTTCTACTTCAACCTAAACCGACTAGGGGAAGATGTTGGACGCTAAAGGGGTGACATTTACTTTTTCTACTCCACCCTATACCAACTTGGGGTAGGTGTTGGACACTAAAGGGGTGATGTATTCCATGCCCACTTCAATGTAGACCAACTTGGGGAAGATGTTGGACACTAATGGGGTGACATTTACTATTTCCATTCCAACCTAAACTGACTTGGAGAAAGTCTTGGACACTAATGGGGTTACATTTATAATTCCCACTCCAATCTAAACCAGCTTGAGGAAGGTGTTGGACGCTAAAGAGGTGACATTTACTTTTTCCACTCCAACCTAAACCAACTTGGGGAAGGTTTTGGACACTGAAGTGGTGACATTTTCTATGCCCACTCCAACCTAAACCAACTTGGGGAAGATGTTGGGCACTAAAGAGGTGACATTTACTATTTCCACTCCAGTCTAAGCCAACTTGGGGAAGGTGTTGTACACTAAAGGGGTGACATTTACTGTTCCTAATCCAATTTAAACTAAATTAAGGAATCTGTGGGACACCAAAGGGGTGACATTTACTAATCCCACTCCAATCTAAACCAACTTGGGGGTGTTGGATACTAAATTGGTGACATTTACTATTCCCACTCCAGTCTAAATCAACGTGAGGAAGGTGATGGACACCAAAGAGTGACATTTACTATTCCCACTCCAACATAAACCAACTTGAGGAAGGTGTTGGACACTAAAGGAGTGACAATTACTATTCCCCCTCCAATCTAAACCAACTTGGGGAAGGTGTTGGACATTTAAGGGGTGACATTTAGTATTCCTATTCCAATCTATCTATACTAACTTGAGGGAAGGCATTAGACAATAAAGACTTCAAATTTTATAAATCCAGTTTAAAAAAAACGTTTTACCTAGAATATTATCAAATCAACAGCCAAAATACACAAGTATACTACATATTCTCACATTTAAGTAAATGACAAAACTAACACAAATATTATGTATTAAACCAACTTTGGGAAGGTGTTGGACACTAAAGGGGTGACATTTTCTATCCCACTCCAACCTAAATCAACTTCGGGAAAGCGTTGGACACTAGAAGGGTGACATTTACTATTCCCACTCCAATCTAAACCAACTTGAGGAAGATATTGGACACTAAAGGGGTGACATTTACTATTTAAACTCCAATCTAAACCAACTTCAGGAAGGCGTAGGACACTAAAGGGTGACATTTTCTATGCCCACTCCAATTTAAACCAATGGGGAGGGTGTAGGATACTAAATTAGTAACATTTACTGTTGCCACTCCAATCTGAATCAACTTGAAGAAGGTGATGGACACTAAAGGGGTGAAAAGTACTATTCCTGCCCCAATCTAAACCAACTTGAGGAAGGTGTTGGACACCAAAGGGGTCACATTTACTATTCTCACTCCAATCTAAACCAACGTGAGGAGGGTGTTAGACACTAAAGGGGTGACATTTACTATTCCCACTCAAATCTTACGGCTAGATCGGTCGACCTCGAAGCTGGGGAGTTGAGTTTGAGTCTCGGCAGGGATGCTCAACATCCTGTGATTCTGGGCATATCACTTAATCTCCCCGTGCCTAACAAAAATGAATGTGTCCATCTGTGACAAAACTGGTGGTCATGTAAAGTGCTCTGATACTTGATATCTTGGAGTCGAGTTTGCGTTATATAAAACTCTAAAAAAGAAAAACTTGGGGAAGGTGTAGGATACTAAATGGGTGACATTTACTATTCCCTCTCCAACCAAAACGAAATTGAAAAAGATGTTGGACACCAAAGGAGTGACATTTTCTATGCCCACTCCAACCTAGACCAACTTGGGGACGATGTTGGACACTAAAGGGGTGACATTTACTATGTCCAATCCAACCTAGATAAACATGGGGAAGTGTTGGAAACAAAAGGGGTTACATTTACTATTCCCACTCCCATTTAGACCAACTTGGGGAGGATGTCGGGCACTAAAGGGGTGACATTTACTAATTCCACTCCAACCTAAACCAACTTGGGGAAGATGTTGGACACTAATGGGGTGACATTTACTATTTCCATTCCAACCTAAACCGACTTGGAGAAAGTCTTGGACACTAATGGGGCTACATTTACAATTCCCACTCCAATCTAAACCAGCTTGAGGAAGGTGTT
Organism: Calotriton arnoldi; assembly: GCA_963921515.1. NCBI lineage: Eukaryota > Metazoa > Chordata > Amphibia > Caudata > Salamandridae > Calotriton > Calotriton arnoldi. The sequence goes on from CAWUFW010012234.1 coordinate 217,990, forward strand.
GGATACTAAAGGGGTGACACTTACTATTTCTACTTCAACCTAAACCGACTAGGGGAAGATATTGGACGCTAAAGGGGTGACATTTACTTTTTCTACTCCACCCTATACCAACTTGGGGTAGGTGTTGGACACTAAAGGGGTGATGTATTCCATGCCCACTTCAATCTAGACCAACTTGGGGAAGATGTTGGACACTAATGGGGTGACATTTACTATTTCCATTCCAACCTAAACTGACTTGGAGAAAGTCTTGGACACTAATGGGGATACATTTACAATTCCCACTCCAATCTAAACCAGCTTGAGGAAGGTGTTGGACGCTAAAGGGGTGACATTTACTTTTTCCACTCCAACCTAAACCAACTTGGGGAAGGTGTTGGACACTGAAGTGGTGACATTTTCTATGCCCACTCCAACCTACACCAACTTGGGGAAGATGTTGGGCACTAAAGAGGTGACATTTACTATTTCCACTCCAGTCTAAGCCAACTTCAGGAAGGTGTTGTACACTAAAGGGGTGACATTTACTGTTCCTACTCCAATTTAAACTAACTTAAGGAATCTGAGGGACACCAAAGGGGTGACATTTACTAATCCCACTCCAATCTAAACCAACTTGGGGGTGTTGGATACTAAATTGGTGACATTTACTATTCCCACTCCAGTCTAAATCAACGTGAGGAAGGTGATGGACACCAAAGAGTGACATTTACTATTCCCACTCCAACATAAACCAACTTGAGGAAGGTGTTGGACACTAAAGGAGTGACAATTACTATTCCCCTCCAATCTAAACCAACTTGGGGAAGGTGTTGGACATTTAAGGGGTGACATTTAGTATTCCTATTCCAATCTATCTATACTAACTTGAGGGAAGGCATTAGACAATAAAGACTTCAAATTTTATAAATCCAGTTTAAAAAAAAACGTTTTACCTAGAATATTATCAAATCAACAGCCAAAATACACAAGTATACTACATATTCTCACATTTAAGTAAATGACAAAACTAACACAAATATTATGTATTAAACCAACTTTGGGAAGGTGTTGGACACTAAAGGGGTGACATTTTCTATCCCACTCCAACCTAAATCAACTTCGGAAAGCGTTGGACACTAGAAGGGTGACATTTACTATTCCCACTCCAATCTAAACCAACTTGAGGAAGATATTGGACACTAAAGGGGTGACATTTACTATTTAAACTCCAATCTAAACCAACTTCAGGAAGGCGTAGGACACTAAAGGGTGACATTTTCTATGCCCACTCCAATTTAAACCAATGGGGAGGGTGTAGGATACTAAATTAGTAACATTTACTGTTGCCACTCCAATCTGAATCAACTTGAAGAAGGTGATGGACACTAAAGGGGTGAAAAGTACTATTCCTGCCCCAATCTAAACCAACTTGAGGAAGGTGTTGGACACCAAAGGGGTCACATTTACTATTCTCACTCCAATCTAAACCAACGTGAGGAGGGTGTTAGACACTAAAGGGGTGACATTTACTATTCCCACTCAAATCTTACGGCTAGATCGGTCGACCTCGAAGCTGGGGAGTTGAGTTTGAGTCTCGGCAGGGATGCTCAACATCCTGTGATTCTGGGCATATCACTTAATCTCCCCGTGCCTAACAAAAATGAATGTGTCCATCTGTGACAAAACTGGTGGTCATGTAAAGTGCTCTGATACTTGATATCTTGGAGTCGAGTTTGCGTTATATAAAACTCTAAAAAAGAAAAACTTGGGGAAGGTGTAGGATACTAAATGGGTGACATTTACTATTCCCTCTCCAACCAAAACGAAATTGAAAAAGATGTTGGACACCAAAGGAGTGACATTTTCTATGCCCACTCCAACCTAGACCAACTTGGGGACGATGTTGGACACTAAAGAGGTGACATTTACTATGTCCAATCCAACCTAGATAAACATGGGGAAGTGTTGGAAACAAAAGGGTTACATTTACTATTCCCACTCCCATTTAGACCAACTTGGGGAGGATGTCGGGCACTAAAGGGGTGACATTTACTAATTCCACTCCAACCTAAACCAACTTGGGGAAGATGTTGGACACTAATGGGGTGACATTTACTATTTCCATTCCAACCTAAACCGACTTGGAGAAAGTCTTGGACACTAATGGGGCTACATTTACAATTCCCACTCCAATCTAAACCAGCTTGAGGAAGGTGTTGGATACTAAAGGGGTGACACTTACTATTTCTACTTCAACCTAAACCGACTAGGGAAGATATTGGACGCTAAAGGGGTGACATTTACTTTTTCTACTCCACCCTATACCAACTTGGGGTAGGTGTTGGACACTAAAGGGGTGATGTATTCCATGCCCACTTCAATCTAGACCAACTTGGGGAAGATGTTGGACACTAATGGGGTGACATTTACTATTTCCATTCCAACCTAAACTGACTTGGAGAAAGTCTTGGACACTAATGGGGATACATTTACAATTCCCACTCCAATCTAAACCAGCTTGAGGAAGGTGTTGGACGCTAAAGGGGTGACATTTACTTTTTCCACTCCAACCTAAACCAACTTGGGGAAGGTGTTGGACACTGAAGTGGTGACATTTTCTATGCCCACTCCAACCTACACCAACTTGGGGAAGATGTTGGGCACTAAAGAGGTGACATTTACTATTTCCACTCCAGTCTAAGCCAACTTCAGGAAGGTGTTGTACACTAAAGGGGTGACATTTACTAATCCCACTCCAATCTATCTATACTAACTTGAGGGAAGGCATTAGACAATAAAGACTTCAAATTTTATAAATCCAGTTTTAAAAAAACATTTTACCTAAAATATTATCAAATCAAAAGGCAAAATGCACAAGTATACTACATATTCTCACATTTAAGTAAATTACAAAACTAACAACAATATTATGTATAAAACCAACTTTTGGAAGGTGTTGGACACTAAAGGGGTGACATTTTTTCTATGCCCACTCCAACCTAAACCAACTTCGGGAAAGCGTTGGACACTAGAAGGGTGACATTTACTATTCCCACTCCAATGTAAACCAACTTGGGGAAGATGTTGGATACTAAATGAGTAGCATTTACTATTCCCACTCCAATCTAAACCAACTTGAGGAACGTGTTAGACACCAAAGGGTCACATTTACTATTACCCCTCCAATTTAAACCAACTTGGAGAAGGTGTTGGACATTTAAGGGATGATATTTAGTATTCCCATTCAAATCTATACTAACTTCAGGGAAGGCATTGGACAATAAAGACTTCAGATTTTATAAATCCAGTTCTAAAAAGCTTTTTACCTATGATTACTATCAAATTTAAATGCAAAACACACAATTATTACTGCACATTCTCACTTTAAGTAAATTACAAAATTAACACAAATATTATATATTACACCCACTTGGGGAAGGTGTTGGACACTAAAGGGGTGACATTTTCTAAGCCTACTCCAACCTAAACCAATTTGGTGAAAATGTTGGACACTAAAGGGGTGACATTTACTATTTCCCCTCCAACCTAAACCAACTTGGGGAAAGTGTTGGACACTAGAAAGGGTGACATTTACTATTGCCACTCCAATCTAAACCAACTTGTGGAAGATGATGGACACTAAAGGGGTAACGTTTAATGTTTCCACTCCAACCTAGACCAACCTGGGAAAAGTGTTGGACAGTAATGAGGTTACCTTTACTATTCTCACTCCAATCTAAACCAACTTGAGGAAGGAGTAGGACACTAAAGGGGTGACATTTACTATTTCTACTCCAACATAAACCAACTTGGGGAAGGTGTTGGACACTAAAGCGGTGACATTTACTATTGTCACTCCAACCTAAACGAATTTGGGGAAGCTGTTGTACACTAAAGGGGTGACATTTTCAATACCCACTCCAATCTAGACCAACTTAGGGAAGGTATTGGATACAAAATGAGTAGCATTTACTATTCCCACTAAGCCCGGGCGTAGCAGGCGGAGTTGCTCTACGCGGAGCTCTACGGAGTTGGCCAAAAACTCTGTGGAGCTCCGCTCCGCTCCGCGCCTCCCACCCACCCGCAATAAATATTTTCTAAATACAATTTACAATTAAAGTAAAATCAAACCGCACTTCCCTTATCGCGGCGACCCGGGCGGCCCTCCTCCTCCTCGCCGTAATCCCATACGTCACGGTAGGACTGCACATGCGCACGCATGCGTAGTCCTACCATGATGTATGTCTGACGTAGGGGATTACGGCGAGGAGGAGGAGGACAGCCTGGGACGCCGCGATAAGGTAAGTGCGGTTTTATTTTACTTTAATTGTATATTGTATTTAGAAAATATTTATTGTGGGGGTGGGAGGCAGGAGGGTCTGGGGCTGAACTCTGCTCTGTTGCGGAGTCGGAAGTTTTGCAGGAACTTCGCGTTCGCCACGGAACGCGGAGTATGCAAAATTCCGCAGACTCTGCCAGCGGAGCGGAGTTCAGGGCCCAGGGTTAATTCCCACTACAATCTAAACCAACTTGAGGAAGGTGTTGGACACTAAAGGAGTGACATTTACTATACCCCCTCCAATCTAAACCAACTTGGGGAAGGTGTTGGACATTTAAGGGGTGACATTTAGTATTCCTATTCCAATCTATCTATACTAACTTGAGGGAAGGCATTAGACAATAAATACTTCACATTTTATAAATCCAGTTAAAAAAAATGTTTTACCTACGAATATTATCAAATTAAAATGCAAAATACACAATTATTACTGCACATTCTCACTTTTAAGTAAATTAAAAAATGTACACAAATATTATATGTTAAACTGACCTGGGGAAGGTGTTGGACACCAAACGGGTGACATTTTCTAAGCATACTCCAAACTAAACCAATTTGGGGAAAATGTTGGACACTAAAGGTGTGACATTTACTATTTCCACTGCAACCAAAACCAACTTGGGGAAAGTGTTGGACACTGGAAGGTGTGACATTTACTATTGCCACTCAAATCTAAACCAACTTGAGGAAGGTGTTGGACACTAAAGGGGTGACATTTACTATTCCCATTCCAATATATAGCAACTTAAGGAAGGTGATGGACATCAGAGGAGTGACATGAACTATTTCAACTCCAATCTAAAACAACTTCAGGAATGCATAGGACACTAAACGGATGACATTTTCTATGCCCACTTCAATCTAAACCAACTTGAGGAAGGTGTTGGACACTAAATGGATGGCATTTTCTATGCCCACTCCAAACTAAACCAACTTGGGGAAGATGTTGGACACTAAAGGGGTTACATGTACTATTCCCACTCCAATCTAAACCAATTTGAGGAAGGTGTTGGACACTAAAGTTGTGACATTTACTATTCCCTCTCAAATCTAAACCAGCTTGGGGAAGATGTTGGACATCAAAGAGGTGACATTTTTTATTCTCATTCTATTCTATACTAACTTGAGGGAAGGCATTGGACAGTAAAGACTTCATATTTATAAATCCAGTTTGAAAAAAAAACTTTTTACCTAGAATATAATAAAATTAAAATGCAAAATACACAATTATCGCTGCACATTCTCACATTTAAGTAAATTACAAAATTAACAAAAATCTTATATCAAGGCACACTAGTTTAAAATGCTTACCTTTATATGAAAATGTAACTTAACATTTTTACATTTATATTTAAATTCATAATAAATATGACAATATTTTAAAACATATTTCCTGCCATTCATAAACTTTATGGTCATATCTCTTTTTTATTGGCATACCAAATGGAGAAACCCATACACAGCAAGCCGCCTACAACCCGCTAGGTTAAACTGCATACGGGTGAACAATACCATGTCTAACCAGCTAAGTTATCGCATTAACCATGGTAATACACAGCTTGTCACCTACAACCCAATATGGGCCGGCCACGAATAAGGGACAAATGATTAGGAGACATTGGAGCCTTGCTAGCATGTGCAATGAACTTCATATTTGATGATGTCGCCAAGTGATCTCCGCGTGGTATTACTGCGTGCAGTAAATCGGTGTGCATGCCAGAGCGATAATTAAACAAAAAAATAAAATAGCCCAGTTTGAGCAAACTCACACGCCCACCCCGCAAATGTAAGGTGCCTAGCTCGACTAGTGTTTGTTAGTTGCCCTTAATTCATGCTGCCCCTGACTCCTCCTGGGTAGTGGGGAGTAACCTAAGGATACGCAAATAAGATTCGCACGTCAACTCCTTGAACTCTTTGGACAGGATGGCAATGAATGGATACCAGATTTTCGTGTATGATGAAGGATCTGTGGCAGTCGCCATCGACAGCCTCTCCATGCCCAGCAGAGACCAAAGCTGGTGTAGCCATTGTCTGTGGTCCAAGTCCTCTGGTGGACCGGAGAGGATATGTGAGTGCGATGGGATGCCCCAGAAGGGTATAATCGGGAAATCGTGGGATATCAGTGTTAAAGGCACTCTCAATGTCTTCCAAGACCAGCTCCCAAAATCTGGAAAGCTTTGGACAATGCCATAAAAGATGCACCAACATCCCTCGATTGCCACAGCCTCACCAGCACAGACCATCACACTGTGTATCCCATTTTTGAATGCGTGTGGGAGTGTAGTACCAGTACAAGCTGATTTTGTATGCTGTTTCAGTGTGCCCTGAATTGTGTGCTGTGTGGTGCGCCCTATAAAATATGTCTTCCTATTCCTTGTCTGTAAGGGCTCAACCAAGTTCTGATTCCCAGCGGATCTGGCCTCTGGACTTGTGGTTGCGGGATGCTTTTATCAAATAGTGATAGATTTCAGAAATGAGCTTCTTATTGTCTGCTTTGAGCAACAGCCATTTCTCAAAGGGGGTCATGGGTCTGCTGGCCTTGGGGCGTGTCTCAGCGTTAAACAACCAGTGTATCAGCTGTGGGTGAGTGAAACAGTCCTTCTCTAGCAAGGGATAGTGGGTCTTGAGTTGATCATAAGGGATAGGACCTTCGTGATCAAAACGGCAACCGATCCGCTTGCAACCATTCGACACCCAGTGCTTTGCGATGCCTGAAGTCATACCCGGGGGAATTCTGGGTTTACGAACAAAGGCATCATATGAGAGGGGAAGGATGAAAGCCCGGCAGCCTCTGCCACCATTTCCCAAACTTTCCGCATCGGACTGGTCACCAGGGACGAGTAGATACCCCATGATCTATGAGCCCAGGAAAGCCAAACCTCCCGCCAAATATGTGCACCGCCACCGTTTGGTCTATGAAGACTCAGTGCTTCTCCGTCATAGGGCGGTTCCACTCCACCAGGTTTTGCAGCTGCACAGCTTGATAGTAACATAGGACATTAGGTACTGCGAGCCCCCCTTCTTGTTTTGATCGTTGCAACATCTGCTTTTGCAATTTGGGCTTTGTTTTCCCCCAAATAAAACAGTCGATCTCTCTTTGGAAATTGCTAATCACGCCGGGAGGTGGAGAGAGGGTGAGAGTCTGAAAGATGAAAAGGGCCCGGGGCAGAACACTCATCTTCACAGCAGCTATTCTGCCTAACCACGAGAGGGGCAATCATTGCCATTGATCTAAGTCCCTGTGGATTAGGGCCAAAAGTCTAGCGTAATTAGCTTGGGACGTTGTTGTGAGACTCCGTGCGAGAACAAGGCCTAGGTAGGGGAGGTCTGCATAAACCCACTGAAAGTCAAACTGGGATCGTAAAGTTTGTTCAGTACCTAGGTTAGCGGTAAGATTTAAAATTTGCGATTTCTGCGAGTTCACCCGGAAGCCCGACGTCACTCCAAATTCGTTCAGCTCCGAGACAATGGCTGGAAGCGAGGACAGGGGCAGGGTGATGGAGAAGATGATATCACCCACATAGAGTCTAATCAGGTGATGATCGTCCCCAAACTGAATGCCCGACGCCTTCGGGTTGTCCTTCAGCTGCTGCCCAAATGGCTCCATGTACAAGGCGAAAAGAAGCGGAGAGAGCGGGCAGCCCTGTTGCGCACCTCTATCAATAGCGAGCCCAAAGGAACTCACCCTGTTGACCTGCACCACGGCACTATGGGTGCTATAAATGCTTTTAATCCATTTCTCAAACCACCTGCCTACTCCAAAGCATCGCAGAGTTGCAAACAGATTAGGCCAGTGCACTTGGTCAAACGCCTTTTCAGCGTCTACCGCCAGCAGCAGAGCCTCCACCTGTGAGCAATGCACCTTATCAATACGATGGCAAATGCACTTGGTATTGTCCCCACATTGGCGAGAGGGGATAAACCCAGCCTGATCTGAATCAATGAGACCAGGCATCAAAGGGTTAAGGTTTTGGACTAGGACACCGGTGAACAGTTTCGTGCCTACATTTAGAAGGGAGATGGGGCGATACAAGCTGCAGTGCTTGGGATCTTTCCCTGGCTTAGGTATTACTGAGATCAAGGTCAGTAGCATCGACTCCGTTAGTGTGCCCGTGTCAGCAAAGAAATTAAAGAGGCGAGTCAGCAAGGGGGAAAATTCCCGGCAGAACGTCTTATAGAAGGCCACAATGAACCCATCCGGGCCTGGCGATTTTATTGGCTTCAGCCTAGCAATCGCCGATATCACCTTGTCTATTCGAATAGAGTTGTATATACAAATCCTCTACACAGGTTCAAAAGTAAATACATAGAAGTTACATAAAATATCACAATGATGCTTGTCTTTATATTTTCAGATGTCTTTCATTCAAGATCTTTAAGCCTTCTTAGCCAACACGTCTTTCGCCGCTGTTACAGGGGATTACCCCGCAACTTCTTCAGGGCTGAGGCCAGTTTCAAGTAGTCTCTTAGTTCCGGTGATAATTCCAACCCGGAAGGGGTTCCTATAAATTCTGCTCCTGGAGAGGTAGACTAAATAGTCTTGTGTCTGGAAAGCTAAATATGCTTCCAAATGTAAGGGAGTTTCTTTTAGAAGAGCTGCCCCATCCGGCAGTATTAGGTAGAACCCTTCAGCTCTCCAGGCCGTGGCGTGTTCGCCGTGCAAATCAGCAGTCATTTGCCTATTGCTGACCACCGACTGTATAACTAATATTTGAATAGGTTGGTCAAGTGCCTCTGCTTCGGCAGGTGGGAGAGGAGTGATCGCTGCTGTGTCTGCATATGTCAGGAAGTTCTTAACCAGTTTGGGGTCCTTCGTGCACAGCTCAGCGTAGAACGCCTGGAACTCTGCAGCTATGCTGGAGGCGTCAGACACTGCCGGTCCAGTGCGCGGTTGTATGGATTTAACTGCATTAGCGTGTTGCTTGCTGCGCAGGCGGTGCACAAGCATCCGTCCCCCCTTATTGATCCCCACATAAAATGTATGTTTGAGACGTAGTATTGCAAACTCGGCCCTGTCTATACCAAGTCGTTTCAGTTGTAACCTTTCTTGTTCCAGTCTACACCAAACTCGATGGGCCCCGGTACGCTTATGGATGGATTCCAATCCCAGAACTGATTTCTCCAGTTCCTGCCACTTAGTCTTCTGTATTTTATTGTCGTGGGCTGACTTAGCAATGAGAGCTCCCCGAGTGACCAGTTTTGAAGCCTCCCTCACCGAAGAGAGGGCCACCGCACCCGTGTCATTAAGGTCCAAGTAGTCAGTTAGCGTCTTCTTGATTGCTAAGACTGTGTCAGGGGAGTGTAACAGAGTCTCGCGCAGTCACCACGGTGTTGTCTGGGTTGAGGGTAAGAAAGTACACAGGGTAAGCGAGATGAGAGCATGATCAAATAGGGAGCGGGGTTCGATGGAAGAGGCAGTTACCCAGTCCCATACAGAGGGGGAGGCCAAAAAGTGGTCTAAGCGAGTATAAGTCTTATGCGCCGCAGAGTAAAAAGTGTAATCACGTTCATCGAGGTGTTGCGAGCGCCAAACGTCGCGTAGCCCACAGTCAGCAAGCCAAGTCAAACCCTCAGGAGAAAGAGCCCCAGTGTGCCCAGTTCTCTGCCCTTGACGGTCCTGCTCCGCGTCCATTACTATGTTAAAATCTCCACCCACCAAGATCGCTGGATCTGGGGAATGAAGCACTTTTGCTAGGGAGTCAGTTATTTAGTCCTCTTGTCTCTCAAAAGGGGCGTACAGCGAGGCTACAGTAAAGTGGAATGCGCAAAGCTGCACCCGGAGGGCCAACATGCAGCCTTTAATCTCGAGAAATGTACCCAGGACCATCCTGTAGAAGCGCTTAGAAAGAAGAATAGCCACACACCCCTTTTTCCCTTTCCCTGATGACCACAATTGCTGAGGGAATCTCTTGTTGTACATTCTGTGTGTGTCTTGGGGTAGCAGGTGTGTTTCCTGGAGTAGGCATATGTCACCCTGTGAGTGTTCTACTAGGGAGAGAACCACCGACCTCTTGATGGGATTGTTGAGGCCGCGTACATTGAGGCTAAGCACCTTAATCACCATGGTCTAGAGAAATGAAAGAGGCTGAGCAGTAGTGAGCATAGGACTCGCCGGCCAGATTGGGAGAATCACAGGAGCCAGGCCATAGGGGAAGATTCTTAATGGCTCTATGGCATATCGCCCTGTTTTGGAGTGGCTAGTCGGAAGGGGAACCCCCATACTTAAACCCAAAACCCAAACAGAAAACTAGAACATTTATAAGAACAATCAAGTCCATCATAACATGAAGGTCCAGCCAGGAGGGGGCCACCAGGGCGAAGTGAGTCATCAAGTAAAAGTGGATTTCGGCACCCCTGCCCTCAAAGAATCATCTTGCCAGCACACTAAACAGTACCTATTGGGGGAGGTTATCATCTGGTTTGCTGTCACTAGAAAGGGAGCGCAACACCTCAGACCTTTCTTTAGCCATGGTGGCTTGGTCAGGACGGAGAAGCTCAAGTTACTGACCCCGCCTTGTCCCGCGAAGATCTTTGCTAGGGGCTTTGTCATTCACAGGGGATCGGTGTGGTGCCTCCGTCAGGGAGCGCAGCTGGTGTGTTTTACCGCTGGATTGGAAGATAAGACAAAATGGATGGCCCCAGGAGTATGCTGTGCCCTGGAAACATAGGTGGCTGGTGACAGGACAGAACTCTTTTCGTTTCTGTAAGGTAGTGGCCACAGATCCTGGAATAGCTGAGGCGTATGTCCCCAGAACTGCATCTTCTGATCCGGTCTGGCAGCTCTGAGGATCATTTATTTCTCAGTGAATTTGTGGACACAGACCAGGATGTCTGCTGGTGGACAAGGGGTTGCACGGGGGAGACCAACACAGTGGCATCGATCTATCTTGATGCTGCTCGGTGCGGAGTCACCCAGGATGCTGCTGAATAGGGTCTGGACATAGCCCTCAAGGTCCAACCCCTCCACGCCCGTGGGAACCCCCCGGATACGGACATTTTTTCTTCTAGACCTATTTTCTAGGTCTTTGGCGTGGGCCTGCAAGTCAATTTGTTGATCCTGTAGACGTATGATTTCTTGTTGGAGGGCTTCTATTTCTGCCTCCCTGGCCACGGAGCCCTCTTCAAGGGCCGCCACTCTCGCCCCCATCTCATCTATGTCCCGGCATGCTTCCCTTAGCTTCAGCGTCAGGTCCCTTTTCACTGTTTGCAGGTCTTCGCGCAGCATAGCAAACAGCACCTCCAGAAACTCGCGGGTCACCAAGCCTTTGGCCCCGTCCCCTCCTCCAGGTTGCTTTGGTTCTTCCACCATGATATTCTCTTGTTTGGCCTCCCCCGCGACTTTAAACAGCATTTTGCGGAACTAGCGGTCCCTCTTAGTCTTTGATGTGGCCATCGCTCCCCGACAGCGGGCCCCAGGACACGAAGGGACGCGAAGTGTAAGGCAGCTCAGTCGGGGCCACAACGTGAGCAGGCTCCCATCGAAAGCTAAGTATCGGTCTGCACTCGGCAGAGTAATCTAGGTGGGATACCAGCTTCAGATCCCTTGACCAGCCATTCCATGACAGGGACGTCCACAGTGCGTCATTCCATGTTGTGCGATCCACTGCCAGAGCCATGGCCAAGCCTCGACCAGGGTTAACAATGTGCAGAAGGCCACTGAGGAGTGGAGACTGGAGTGCTACCCTGCACTCCGTTGGTCATGCCAATGTGCTTCTGGGCTGGTCAAGCAAGCAGCACCCAAATACCATAAATCCTAGGGCCAATCAGAGCATTCTCCACAGCATCAGATACGAGGCATATGAGGCTTTGCTCTTGGCTGTCTTTGCGGCCCTGACTGTAATGAGCAAGCGAAAAAGGTAATTCCAGGTGCCGTCAGGTAGAGGTTGTGCGGTGGCCCAGACTTTCCCAGGAGCTCCGGTTGGGCCTGGCCCCAACACTGCCCCAGGTCCCAAACAACAGTCCTCGATGCTGCCCCAGGGCCCAAAACAACAGTCCTCTGAGGGAAATGAACTGGGGCCAAGAAGCTGTTGGGCAAGACCCCCCGCAGGTTGCCCCGAGCTCCAGCGGCATGGTAAAGTAGAGAGGAGTGGAGTGGGGGAGGGGAGGGCCACAGCTCCCGCCCCACCACAGTGTCCTCCGGATAGCCCTCGGGTGCTGCGCGCTTCAAGGGGGTGAGCGGGCCGGTCCATTAAACACCAATCCTCCCCATGCGAAAATCACTGCAGGCTGCCCTGCAGCTCCGGTTCTTTTCTGCTTACTGCCGCCCCCAGCCCGACTCGACGTCTGGATCCAGGGCTCGGGTCCCTGGGCTCCGATCAGTGCCAGTGGGGACCTCCGGCTCCCCGAACACTCGTCACAGCTTGCTCTTCCCGGCACAGAGAGGCAGCGCGCCCCGCAGCAGGTACAGGCCGCGGTTCGCTTTACTTCCTGGTGGGCCTTCCGATTGTACACCTTAGTGTACTGGTGTAGCCGCCACCTGTTGCGATGACGCGTGACTCCCCCCATGGCTTTTACAGGCTGGGTAATGATATTAATAGTTTTTTAGGCCAGGCGGGGACACAGCGCCAGCAAAACACGTCCCTTCACGCTGCCATCTTGGCCACGCCCCTTCATTCATAAACTTTAAAAAGTTTAATTACATAGACTTGAAATAGCAAAATTATCAATACACATTTGTAAAAATATGCCTTCAATTTTTACATTGTGAACATTTTGTAAGCATTTTTTTAATTTACACAAAAATATAGTTATAACAATTTCATAAAATAATGTAATATTTTTATTTTAAACATCAAACTACTTCCAAATATGTTCCTTTAATAAAATTTAAAAAATAAATTTAGTTTTTTTAAATATGTCATTTTGTTTATTTTTTAAATCCATAATATAAAATCAAAAAACATTGAAACCAATAATATAATAAAAACAATTTTAAAATTTAAAATAATTAATTAACATATCTTTAAAATTATTAACCTAAAATGTAAAATTAAAATATTTTTTTAAAGCTCCCCACCACTTCTCTCAAATAACACAACATCCCGCTACTAAAAAAAATGCAATAATTAATTTAAAACATTAATACAATTTAAAATAAACATTAAACATATTTAATAAATAAAAAGTTATCAAAAGATAAAAAAATTATAAACACATACAATAAAAAATTATACTTTACATACTAATTAACACTAAAAAACAATATTATACGCAATATTTACTACTTCAATATTTTTGACAACGATATTAAAAACAATACTTAAAACAATATTTTTACCTCTGATATTCCTGTCCATTAAATATTTGAAGTCCCGATATTCTTGACACAATATTTCTGTAGCACTATATTTTTTGTCCAATATTTTGTCCAAACACCCTTCTACTCATTCACTTTTGCTGGTTATTTCACACATCAGGAAAACACCAATTGTCTCTGCTTCGATGGGTTCTCCTCCTGCAGGGCCAAGCGCACTCCTTCCTTCTTTCAGGCATGCATTATGCATTCTAGGTTCAATGAAGAGTCCCAGCTCCCCCATCAGAAAGTAAACACTTTGGCCTTTTTACAAGTACGACGGTATACTCACAGTGGCAGTCCCACCATCACCACATTTGAGACCCGCCCGCAGTATTACGATATGGGCAGTCGGACCACCACAGGACCACTGCGTCTGTCTGAGGATCCAGGATCCTGCTGCAAGATGCCATACTTTTATACCCTCCCAAAGATTCACAAGGGAATAAGACCTCGCCAAGGTAGGCCTATAATGTCAGGGATAGGGTCCATACTGGAACCACTATCCCAGTTTTGTGACCACTTCCTTCAACCACTGGTAAGGAAAACACCCTCATTCCTGAAAGACACCACAGAGGTCCTCAACCTTCTAGAGGGCCTTGGTGAGGACTCCACGGTCAGTCTATTGATTACCTTAGACGTGGAGGCCCTCTATACAATTATACCTCAAGATGCCACTCTGGAGGTGGTCAAATCCGTCCTCAGGAGTGAGGATTGGACCTCGCCCACACCCATCAGTTTTATCATGCAGTGTGCCACCCTTGCATTAAAAGAGAACTACTTCCAATTTGAGGACCAACTTTACCACCAGACGCAGGGTACCTCTATGGGTAGCACCTTCGCTCCGAGTCTCGCGTGTTTGTACATGGCAGACTTTGAGAGGAAGCACATAGAGGGCGACACCAACCCCTCCAGAGATAACATCTTATTGTGGCGAAGGTATATCAATGATATACTTATCCTGTGGCATGGCACCAACGACTCCTGCTCCGAATTCTGTACATGGGTGAATACACTTGACCAGTTCCTCAAGTTCAGTAAGACCACTTCTACCACTGAAATACCATTTCTGGACTTAACGATAGTACTTAATGAAGGAAAACTTACCACTAGGACATACAAAAAACCTACTGACAGTAACAGTCTACTTAGGTACGACAGCCACCACCCCAAACACCTGCCGGACAACCTCCCATTTGGCCAGTTTTTGCTCCTATGCCGCAACTGTAGCGATGTGAGGGACTACAAACAACAAGCAGAATCCCTCAGCTCTGATCTTGCGGCCCTACCCTAGGAATGTGATACAGAAAGCCAACAAATGAGCTAGGAATAATTACAGGGATGCACTATTGGAACCACGAGAACGTACATCCAATGATGTCATCACCTGCGTCACATCTTTCACCCCTCAGTCCAATAACATCCAAAAGATCATAAAGAAACACTGGCCCATCCTACACACTGGGGACATGTCACCAGCCACCCCCCGTTTCGCCTTCAAGTGAACTCCCAATATTAAGGACATGGTCGTACACACTAGACCCCTCCTTGCACCCATCAGGCGTCAGCAACTACTCTGGGATCTCCCTACCATCTCGGGACACTACCCATGTGGGTCGTGTAGTGGGTGTGCTTTCACACGCCACTCCAAACAGGTAGACCTGGGGACTACTGACGCATGGGTACAGAGAACCCATAACAATTGTAACACACGTAACTGTGTATACATGATCACATGCACTTGCCGGAAACGTTACATTGGTATGACCACACGGGCAATCAAATTAAGGATTACTGAACACTGCAGCAATATAAGATGTAAGAAAAGCATGACAAGAATGCTAACACACTATATTGAACAAGGTCACATACCAGATGACATAGAGTGGACTGTCTTGGAAGCGAATGCCACTTTAACTGCTCAGGCCCTCCTAGTCAAGGAACAAAGGTGGGTCTTCTGACTCAAGACACACCAGACGGGCCTGAACGATGACATCCCCTGGGGTGAGGTCACCAGTTGACACACCGGTCCGGTGTCCGTTACATTGCCAGTGGGTAATTCCCTTATAGCGTACATCGTTACATGTAACATATACCCTGACCACATAGTTCTCTATCCATGCGTGTCGTAACAGAGACTCCGACAACATACATGGATACAGGTTACATATACCCTCACCACACATTCCTCCATCCAGTGTGTGTCACCACCATGCAGCCCCCTCTCACTGATGTGTATACCCACATCCTGTTTCCCTCTGACCCACCTTAGCAGCTAGGACAACGATCCTCAGCATGAGACTGACCACATCAGTAAACACCCACGAGCATAACTATAGGCCACCACGGCTTACTGTCAGCTTGTTCTACATGGGGCGGACCTTTGCCTGCACAAATTACTGCCATGGGCTCATGCAGTCTCTCCACCACAGGAACATCACAATGGAGCCTGTTGCCCTTTACATCACTCAGCCACCCTTACGGGCACTGCATTTAAAGATGGCCCCCACATTTGTTAACCTGACAACATGGCGGCCGTCTAATTCCCTTTATAAGCCATTCCAGCATTCCACTCTTGACATCCGGGGACAGATGGCCATGGGTAGGTCCCATAGTAGGAACCTCGTGGACTAAAGTAAGTGCCATCCGCATGCTTATTGCACGCTCTCACTACTAGCCGACATCACCACTAGTGCCGGCCGCCTTCTGCGTTACCTAGCATTACCTAGCCTCACAAAAACAACCCCCGCATTGTTTGCTTTACTTAAAACTTGCATCACGCAGTGCTATTCCGTTGCCTTGCGGTTAGCCATCACCTCGGACGGAACACCTCCACTCCGACCGCTCCCGTGATCAATATGTCACATGTAATTTATTATTTTCGCTCGCATGAACCACCAACCGCTTCTCTAGCCGCCATGCTCCGTGCAATGTGAATGAGCAGCCACAGGGCAGGCCCACTGCTTACACTGCACATCTCCGCCTCACCCCTTCAATTACCCCAGTGTCGTTGTTGACCGTACTGGTCTTAAGTACCTGCTCTCGGTCACTGGACTTGTCAACCCAACAGATACACCGTGGGACTTGTTGTTCCACAGCGAGAGCGCTCACGGCCCTCCATTCTTTCAGCAAGCGTAGCCATCACCGCAACATGACTTGGCATGACAGAGCCCCCAGCATGCCACGATGATGGCTTCTAGGCACCACCGGCTGCTCCTTTAGCCGACATGCCCCATGCGGTCCTCCACTTCTACACCGCTGTAGCCACTACCGCAGCACGACATGGCATGGCAGAGTCCCCAGCACCCACTCACTGATGCTGTTTAGAAACAGCACCAGCATTGAGTGACATACGGGTAATCCACGAGCTCAGTGTTGTTATTATCCGCACCGGTCACAAGCATATGCTTTCGACCATTGGACCCACACAGCGCTCTGCCATACAGGTGCACCATGGGACTAGTAGTTCCATCACGGAAACATCCACCTCTCTCCATGGCTATACCAACCAGAGTCATCACCCCGCAACTGGGCTTGATAGGGCCCCCATTACCCAACCGTTGACGCTACTTAGGAGTAGCATACAGTACTGCATGATCCACCCCACATGCACCTCATATGCCCGAGTCGTCTCTTGGGCCGCTCAGTGCCCCCACTAATAAGCGATCTTTGTCAAACACGCCATCAACTCCAAGACGGCCTATGTGTCAACACTACAGTGGTCCCTTCCTTACCTATCTACTACTGGCTACCCTACGCACCTAACCATGTACATATCTAACGTTTACAGTTTCAGATTGGTCCCTCTCGCAACGCCAGCGAGCATCCCGGCCTGTCTCTGCTGGGGCAGAACAATCCCCATTTTTAGGTGAGTTCATAGGTGATAGAGACTGCATAGGAAATATGTTAGGGTATAGCACTGCCCCACGACAGCAGCATCACCACGTGGCCTGGCCACAAACTCACGATTATGATGCATGTGTGAGATATGTAATCATATTTTTATGTGATATTTCACAGATGTTTAGAATACAGTTTATCATCACCACTACCAGTTTACACTGCCCCAACAAAAGCAGCATCACCACGTGGCCACGCCACAATACCCACTATGATGATGCATGTGTGGGTGATGTAATCACGTATTCTTAGGTGTATCCTCCAGATTCTTAAAGAAAAACTTTTCTTTGCCATGACAAATGTGTTCTTTTAGATTATTTCTTTCCAGGTACCTACTTGCTTTTTAATCTTTTTCTCTCTCCCTAGGTGCTAACGTGCCTATTCCCTTCACTCTCCATGACCTCATGGTTTCTTTTTCAGTGTCACCCAGCCCATGCCCTACCATGTATTAACCCCTTTTTTTTACCCTTTTTCTCTAGGTGCACAATTTTCCAGAAGGTATAATTGTACCTCCTATTTTTATCACATATTAGGACTACTGTAGAATCCTGACTTGAGGGGACGTGACTCTTAGCTCCCTTTGGCTAAACTCCACTTGCCGCCCCCTCGGAGTAGATGAGAATCAATAGGTCCTGAAGAATTGCCTAGATCCCTACGGGCTGATTAAGGCACGAAACATGTTGACCCCCTGCACAACTCACTGGAACTGAGACGGGTTTAATTCTCCCTCCTCAGTCCACGACTCTTTAGTCTGTTTTTACTCATGGCCGAGGTACTCCTCGAATAAACTACCTCTGGAGAATCCAGGAGCCATTTTTAAACCTCACATACACGATCCCACTTCTACTCACTACACATAGACACCCTCATATAACATCATTTAGCTTCATGACGGCAAACCGAGAAGACCTCCGACAAAGAGCCCCCCTGCGGGACCCGTTAGACACTGCAGTGCCGGCCCAACGAGGAGCTGCCCTTTGATGAAACATGACACCCCTCGGGGTGTGTGAGGGCCCTTGCTCCTTATTGGAGCTATCCCTGGACGTGCACCCACTATCTTGTTCTATTTAGCACCTAGTGGTAACCACCATTACCGACGTGGCCTGTCACAACTTTCTTCCCACCCCATCCCTAGGAACAGCATACTTCTTCTCTTTAGCAATTGTGCAGCAGTCAGGAACAGGAATCTGCTGATGGTGCTGCTGCGGCACCGCCAACCATAGCCTGCTGCCCTCTCACTGCCCTTTTCATGGAGGTGAGCCCAGCATGAAAAGGGTGGCGGAGAGGCAACTAAGGGGCTCCAACAGGGCTCCAATGTTGCTCCTACGCCTGGGGGTGCATGCAGGGTGGCAACTGTTGTGCCCCCCTGAAATTGCACATCTGTTACTGCACAGTGTGGCATGCAGGCCACACCCTGCAGGAAAGTGCCGCAGGCGCTGTCACTGCGGCAGCCTCCATGTTAGACTCTCCAATGAGCCTAACAGCCCTCCGCTGTGAGATCATTGCAGCCCCACCCACCCGACCAGGATTGAACTCCTAATCAGGTGGGCAGGCGTTCCACAGCTTTGGCGGTTGTCCAGTGTATGGCACATGGCTGCGCTGCTGGAGGATCACCAAAGTCATAATAAAGCCCTTTGTGTGATGTTCACTCACCTTTTAGAGACTGGCTGTTATGCAGTCACCAGTCCTGCTCACACAGCAATACTTCAAGTACTCTGAGGAGCATTCCCTTCCTTGGTCATGAAGAACTTTGAACTGGAGCAAAATGGGTTGGTTTGGATCCCACTTTTAAACTCAATTTCCATTCAGGGGATGTGTATTCACTTTCTAAGTTTTCTGAACTTGTTCAGGTTGGTTCTTCTTTAAATGTCATTTTGTGGCTTTTCCTCAGACACAGCTTTTGGGCAAGATAATAGCTCTCAAGGCAGGTAGCAGTGATGCTGGCTCCAAGTAGGAATATCCAAAAAAACAAAGAAATGATAAATTGTGAGATATCTACTCCTGGCTGTCATCAACCTTCCTGAAAGAGTAATCAAAGAAAGGCAAAAGGACAGGTGCTTCCTGAAACCTTCCTCAAATTCGAAAAACAAAAGCTGCAGTCCCACTGCTCACCATCTACGAAATGGCAGTGCTCAGAACACCTAGCCAGGCCTGTGCTAGCAAGGTCCTCAATGAAATTTTAAGGGTGGCTCTATCTTCTTCCTTCCTGGGCCTCCAACCTCCAGCTACAGTAAACAATGAATATACTTCTACTGTTTGAGGATGCCGTACCCACCTAAATTTTGAGCCCTGGTAAACTGTGGGCCATCCAAAATGAAACCTACTAGTGTGAGTACTCAGACTCTTACCACACACACAATTCTATAACCATAAATGCTTTGCATACTCTTTAGGCATACACACACCTGTCATGATAAATGGAATATCACCACAAGGATCTGGAGCTCACACATAAATTAAACTTTACACTCTAGAAAGGTCAGGAGACTATTCTCTCTGACACAGATAAGGAGGTATGCTCACACGAAGGATTCACAAAAATGCAGTATGCTGCCACAACAGCTTTATGTGAGTTACCCAGATTATGGACTATGCCAATTATTGCACACTTTGCATGCCTCTCCAGGTAGCAGAATAGTTTCTGGACCTCGCATTATCAAGGGCAGGCCTAACCTTGGCACACACACTAGATCAGCGTGGCGCCAGGAACCAAACAAAAAGTCAGGATACCAGTTTCATATGCAGTTCGGCACACATGGGAGGGGTATAGGCGCGTTCACCATGCAGGGGACAGTCCTGGGCCAGCACAGGTCTTTGTGTCAACAGAAGAATTTTAGAGCAAAGCAAGAATGATTTTCACACAATCCTAAGAGCAGCTCAATACGCTGTCATGCGATTTCATATTACTCCTTTACATTTCTAACTCCTCCTTTTGTATTTGGCCATATTTCATCATTTCCCTTTGTTAACTCATGGCAAAGGGAAGAAGGATAAGCACCATGCGGAATCCATGACATTCACAATTCCCACCAGAACTTTGAAAACACTGGTGTTTTTCTAATTTACAAACTCGGAAAATGTGCAAAATAATAAGATTCCGTAGATGTAGCTATCTATAAATACAATGAACACAGGGGCAGATTTACAAGCCCCTTGCGCCACTTTTGCGTCACTTTTAACATGGGAAAAGTGATGCAAAAGTGGCGCAAGGGCCTTGTAAATCTGCCCCACAATGTGGTAATTAATGGTGTGTTCATGGCCCCTTACGAGTCCCCTTATCTAAGCTATGGTATGTAGCAAACATGTTGTTCTGAGTCAAATACTACTGAAGCGCCACGTTATCGGGATTATCCTGGGACCTTTCTTTGAGTGCACAGACATAATTTGGATACCTTTTACCTTGGATGTTATTACCTGATATTCTGAAGCAAACTGGAATGTACTAATATATCTTCTGATTCTATGACTACTGAATATAATGATTAGCCTTGAGAAAGCCCTGGCTAAACTTGCCATATAGGGCGAAACACGTGTCGCTGTTCCTTTTTAAAAAAAATGTTTTAAAAACGTTCCAAAAACGAGTTTAAAAAGAGTGAAATTATGCACAATGGATTTACAAAGAGGGGAATGCAAATAAAATAACTACCTCCATTTAAACCAATCTGGACTATTGTTCTGTGTTATAAAAAGGAATTATCCTATTGGATAAAAAAGATTCTTTGGAAGGGAGGAACACATGCTCACACCCCTATTTTTACTTGTCAATACGAGGCTTAAGAGGTCCAGATCCTCGAGTAAAGATTCTCCAGCATTATAGGAATTAATATCCAGAATCAGGATCTCTGGACCCTCCTTTATTGCCCTGAACTCAGTCTAATACTACTGTGTTTACTTCATTCTCCCTTGGCCATCAGATCTAGCTATAGTAGCCAGTCGCGGTCCGTGGTAGGAGTGCCGGCCGGGCGGTGACGTGGGGCGGGGGAGGGGCAGGGTGGGGGGTAGTAAACCACGGATTACGACGGAATACAGGTAAGTAAACATTTAAATAAATAAAACGAATTTCGTTGCGCGCACTACATCGCATTTTGCGATGCAGCGCTCACAACGAAATTCGTTTTATTTATTTAAATGTTTACTTACCTGTATTCCGCCGTAATCCGTGGTTTACTACCCCCCACCCTGCCCCTCCCCCACCCCACGTCACCGCCCGGCCGGCACTCCTACCACCGACCGCTACTGATAGTAGCACTATCGTTTATATATAGAGCAAGTCCATGTGTATTGTTAATCTCTGCCCTGGACTAAACCCCGGAGCAAGAGTGTATTTTACAGAGGAGTAGACTTGTGCCCTAAATAAATGCATATTCTCACCATGGCAAATGTGATTTAAACTACAATATGCGAGAAGGAGCTCGACATCCTAACGTTAATAGTACATCTTGAGATAGCGTGTTTTTATTACTGTAAGCATGCTTCAAGGCACTCAACTATCACGATTCGAGAAGACCAACTAATCGGCTTTATAAGAACAAATCCGAAAGTAGCAATTTTGTACCATGCAAACACATTTTGAGGTAGCTCAGAAACGCGCTGTCATGATTTAGAAGGCACTTGGCAGAGAATGAATTCGGCAGTCGCGGTCCGTGGTAGGAGTGCCGGCCGGGCGGTGACGTGGGGCGGGGAGGGCAGGGTGGGGGTAGTAAACCACGGATTACGACGGAATACAGGTAAGTAAACATTTAAATAAATAAAACGAATTTCGTTGCGCGCACTACATCGCATTTTGCGATGCAGCGCTCACAACGAAATTCGTTTTATTTATTTAAATGTTTACTTACCTGTATTCCGCCGTAATCCGTGGTTTACTACCCCCACCCTGCCCCTCCCCCACCCCACGTCACCGCCCGGCCGGCACTCCTACCACCGACCGCTACTGGAATTCGGTTTCGTAGTTAAGCAGGACACGGATTTCTCCTTGACTTTATAGGTGAATTGCTCGATGACGGGATGAGCGATGGCCCCTTCAGCCTCCCTCCTGGTGCTTTTGTAATTCTGCTCTATTGGTATTTCAGGAAGAGGAGAACTCTTAAACCAAACAGCAAGCGGATCAATGGTTGTCTGCTTTTTAAAAAAATCTCAGCAGTACAGTATCTTTTTTTGAGAGCTCATTTCCCGGCGAGCGCCCAGGCGGGGATCTTCAGAAATAGAGGGGCTACAGTATCTTTCCATCTGTCATCAAATAACTCTCCTTCACTCCGCTTGATAGATCTAATGGCCCCATCTTTCCAGGAGGGATGAGCGCTGCAAGGCAAGGTCTTGCTACATGCTTTGAATTGCAGTCTGTCTGCTCTCTATATGAAAAACAGCAGCAGTGGAAATGCCTCTAGATGCCGCAGAGCTGACTGCAACGTTTGACATCAGAGTAAAGTGCACCTGGAGAGGGCAATAGGAATTCCATGGCGTGGGCATTTATTCGCTATTTTCGTCTACAGTCAGCTTGTAGTAGCACTTTCTTACATTTTTTTATGTCAATAAATATGATATAAATTGTGCTTTCTTCTGGTTGGGATGCATTATGTTTCATAACTTCGTGGCGCTGTCTACAAATAAGACCCGGAAAATAGTTGAGTTCAGTGTCTGGTATTTCCTTTCTTGTCCTCGCAAAAGCCAGACTCCAAGAACCAAATAGGATGTTTTTTATTCTAGAGTTGTTATTGGTGTACACGTACTGCATGGTGGCTTTTTGAACATAAACAACATGCTTTCTGACTTTGACGTGCCCATGTTTGTTTCCTCGGGTTATTTACAGCTGATGAGGCCTATTCGTCTTGTCAGAGCCCCTCTTCCCCGTGATTAATGAGTCTACTGTTGGTCATAAAAGCGCTATATTAACAAAGCATGAGGCCGTCTTTCTCGCAGCCATATAAAGCGAAAATCTTGATCTTGAGTCTTTTATCTTCAACGTGATTGGAGGTACTTCCGGCGGAGAAAGTGAAAACAGCACGTAAAAGCTCAGAGCTCAAGGCTATTCTTGTACATGAACTATAAGTCAGTCAAAGTATTGCCTTGCCTGTCTCATCGTAACTGCTGCAGCCCTGATTAAGGTCTACATCAGTTACACATATTTGTTACTTTTTCATTTGAAAACTGTGATTAACTCAGAGATCTCGGTTTTGTGTTATGGATCTAATAACCAGGCTGTTGCCCCACAGCATCAAGAATGGGACAATGATGAGGCAGAACGGAGCCTGTTACTAATGAGCCTATCACAGACTTTTTAATGGTTGTCATTGTTTTCATTGTTGGGAATGTTTTCAATCCCTCGAACGAAATGCAGCAGGGGCGATATGTTCGTTTGACAGCTCCATTAGCTGTGTGTTGTTGGACTTGCCTTGCCTCCAACCATTTGGATTTTCACTTTTCTCCGTATAGATATGCACAGCAAAAACACAGAACTTGATTCAGGAAATTGGTAGCGCATAAAATGAATAATTCTGTTAATTGTTCACTATGGATTGGAAAATTAATTTTTGTTGAGTAATTTATGAATGCTACATATGTATTCTGCATACAATAAAGCATATTTTCCTAACTAAGGGGCTGATTAGGATCTTGGCGGTCTTGCCGCTGCCCCGCTGCGGCGGCGGTCCCTAGTATTCCACCGAGTCCACAGTCTGTCGCCCGCCGTATCTAGATCCCTGCAGGATGCTTTGCCGTCCGCATCAAAAGAGTGTTTCCCACTTCTGTCGCTGAACACTGCTGCCAACACTGCAATCTCCAATGCTGATAAATACTACTCCGTCAGCGCGGCGGGTTCCCGCTGAGCAGATTTAGGTCCCACAGTTGTGGTGGCAATCTTCTAGCAGCAGTTCCCAAACGGAGTGAGTCCATCACAGCACGCGCTCCCTACTGCACTTTCACTGTGGCCATTGGATGGATGCCAGTAGAACACACCTGATATCCATTGGCCAAAAACACCTGCATACCACGCTATACAACACATCCCATTTCAGACCAGGCTCCTTTGCCATTCCACTGCTCCACGACACTTGAGAGCAGAACGAAACACAGTGAATTCAGGTTTTTGTGTTACTTTTTCCCTGTTACTTGTCCCTTCACCTTTCAACTTTGTACACCTTGTGTTCACATTATTTAATTTAATATAATTTCATTGCACAATGCCAGGACACTAGAATCTCTGTTTCACTGAGGGCAACTTGTCAGTCATGGTAGATGAAATCATAAGAGTAGAACCACAATTATTTGTAGCCCAAGTCACAAATACTCCCCTGTTACAGAAAAGGTAAATGTGGGCCGGGATAGTTGACAGAGTGAATGTAGTAGCTGACAACCTGCGCACACAGGAGGAAATTAGGAAGAGGTGGGAAGACCTGTGGGTAGTGTGCGTTACCTGACCTCCAAGTATCACCTGGAGGCCAACTGGACTGGTGGTGGTTCTCCCAGTCCCCCTTACAACCAATGCCCTCAGAGGAGAAGGTCCTGCAGATACTACATACCTACAGCTTGACAGGAATACCTGTTGGAGTGGAGTCTGGTAAGTTGCACATTACAAACTCACAATCATCCTCAATGTAATGTTTGCTTAGAAGTTAGTTGTTGCTAATGTGTCCTGCACATATTTTAATTACATAGAAATATAAAACTAACAGTTTCATATAATTGTGATTGTTTGTGTGAATGTATTGGGTTGCATCTAAGATTACAGGTGTCAATCTCTGTTATACGTCACATGATGGTATGGTGCCTGTAACTGTTCTAACGCCAAATAACCCATTACCCATATGTGTGCCACATTGTAAGTGTCTAATCCATTTCCACTGCATATATTGCACAGGTATGTTCCACTAACCATTTTCCAAGTGTTGGGAGCTTGTCTTTGAAATGAATACAACTACCATGATGCCCTATTTCTCTTTCTCAAAAGCATATTGCTATGTCATGTTCCTCATTCTCTCTTTCTAACAGATTTCAACAAATGGTAAAGTGTCATGTACTGATCTATCCCTTTTGAATGCTCTCTTCTGAAAAAGGTTTGTGTTGTTTTCTGAAAGCTGTCCTGTTCTTTTCAAACATTTGTACTGATGTTATGAGTTTCACAAACCAAACTGTGTATTCACAAAAATTGTCAAAATTAGTATAGGTATGCAAATTTCAAAGTGGAATATAAGTGGTACATACAACATTTTACACTGCAATGTTCACATGATGACTAGTGCCAAACATCCATCTAAGTAGTGGAAAAGTCTGTTTTGCATTCAGCTAAGCATAGAAATTTTCAATTACACGATTCACCTCTACACCGTGTTGGCCTGTATGTTTGGGAGATGGTAGGTATATTCCCTAACCACTTCATGGACATTTCAGGGCATCGTATTACCTGCAGATTTTATGTTGTACTGTTTGAAATAGACAAAAGTTAAGCCAATATGTGCAATACCATTAGAAGCTCTCAACACAATAATCTCCACCTATTTTGTCTTCTAGGTATCAACATTGTCTGTCTCCAAAGATTTGAATGTGCAATATACACTTTTATTAATAAAAATATTCCCCATTTCTCAATAGGTCCAACTGCCAGGGCACATGGGCATGCTCCTACCACTGAAGACATCTCCACTCCAGCCCAGGAACAAGCAGTCAGTGAAGACAGCACTCCTGGTGATATGCAGGAGCTTGAGGAGCCTGGCACATCTAGCCAGTCTAGGCAGACGGCTGCAGTGACACTCCCTGTGCCCATACGACACCTCCCACCCCAACTGTAATACCTCAGCAACCCAAAGCCTCCACTTCCTGTGTTCCTCCCACTGTGACACCGATCGTGTGGCCGCCAGTCCTGGGTGATGTTGAGGCCACACCACCACTTTTAGCTCACCCAGGAACCCGTCGCCTGGGGCACACTTGGGCAAGAGTAGTGGGGGTAGGGGTCATGGGAGGGTCTTTGTGGGCCAGCAGACTGAGTCCACTGGGGTCACTGGCACCTAGACCACCATCACACAAGTCTTGGGAGCCTACCATCAATCCCAAGACATGAAGGGCCAATTACTCACTGAGCTCCGGGAGATGAAGCAGCTGCAGAGGTAGCACAACCAGCAGATGGAGGCCCATAACTGCAATATAGGCTCCCTTATGCTGCAGGACATTTATACCCACATGTGCAGAACCTTTCCAGCACCATCCACCCCCTTCCGGTTGTCCAACAACATCTGAGCCATCTACCTCAGCCACCAACATTGGGACGCTACTTCAGTACAGCTTTCATTAAGCAATTTTGACAGATTACATATTTGCGTGTTTTGTAGTAAGTGTTATCATTGTGAAATGCCCATACAGATGTGACACAATTTCAGTTGAATTAAAAATATTGTACTATATAAATATCATGTCAAGAATATTGGCAACTGTCTTAATCTCAACACAGACAAAACAGAACTACTGGTCTTCTGAAACAACACCTTCCTCTGAAACAAATCCTCTGACCTTCGGAACTGGGACCAGCCCCACTCCGACAGACCGCGCATGCAACCTTGGCATCATCCGAGACAGCAAGCTCACCATTAAAAACCAGATCAATGCAGTCTCGTCTGCCTGTTTCCTCACTCTTCACATGCTCCATTAGATCTTCAAATGGCTCCCCTTCAACACCAGACAAACCGTCACTAAAGCCCTAATCACCAGCTGATGGGACTACGGCAATGCACAGCATGTAGGAATCACCACACACCTCCTGAAGAGACTACAGAGCATACAGAGCTCAGCGATCAGACTCATCCTCACCCTTCTAAAATGGACCTACACCACCGCCCACCTCAAGAATCTCCACTGGGTTTCCATTCAGAAGAGATGTCAATTCAAGATGCTAATCCACACCTAGAAGGCCCCTCACAACGAAGGGCCAGCATACATCAACCACCGTCTGAACTGCCACCAATCCTCCAGACACCTGCACTCCGCTTTCCTCTCCCTCGCACACAAACCCGCATCCACCGAAGCAACAGTGGAGGACACTCCTTCTCCTACCTTGCAGCAATATCCTGCAACATCCTCCCCCTACACCTAAGGACCTCATCCTCTCTTCCGGAATTCAGGAAAGGACTCAAGACCTGGATGTTCAACTGAATCCCTTAACAGCATAGTTCTCAGCTACTGTATACCTTCACAGGTGATTAGCTGCACTCTATAAATCTGTTTTGCTTGATTGATAGCATAATTACATATATGTTAATTAAAAAACATTAATCAAATGTTTAATAAATTATTTATTTTAATTATTTTTAAATTACTAAACTAAAAATGTACAAAACATACTAACACAAAAATTAACATACAAATAAAATAACAAATTGCAAACAAAAACAAATTAACCCATAAACATGATATTACATACAAAGATATTTTTTTAAATGATACTTTTTACAGCATTATTTATAACAGCACTTAAAAACAATATTAGATAATCCTGTCGATGATATTTTTGACATTACAATATTCTTTTATAATTTCTTTTAACATATGATTTTAGCAATTTCCTTTACATATGCTGTAGCAATTTTAGTGATAGGTTTTGTTTGCTTTAGATATCTTCTTTGCTGACTTACGTCCTAGGAGTGGGTGTCATGTGTCCTAGTTAGGCCTAGAAGGAAACGTTGCAATTTCTACAAGTACACAGATCTTTCATAAAGTTGCGACACACATTTGCATTCGTGACACTTTGGGTTAGTTTCCTGGAAACACAGACCTTGCTTACACAAATCAACTTTGCAAGAATACTATCATATTGCCTTGGCATTGTGTACAAAGCCTACAGTTATGTTGTGCAAATGTGTTTGTTATTTACGTCCATGTGGCGACACAGCTATCTGTCGATTACAAACAATGACAGTCTGATCATAATATTGTCCCAAGGCAAGGATGCCTTTTTTTATATATAAACATCTGTTTCTGGGTATAGTCAAAGGAGGCACTTCTGCTGACTTCGAGAGTTCCCTACATGCTGAAGCTTTCACCCAGAAGTTGACTGAAATCTCCATAAGGGGTGTCCAGCTCATGACGAAGAAGGGTCCTACATTCTTACCCACCAGGTAATGGGGTTAGATCATTCAGTAAGGGGTTTATTGGTAGAACATACAAATACACCCTAGACATATAGGTTAGGGTTTTGCATAGTAGGAGTATGCCAGATTGTTACATTACTTCATATGCTTGCATATATACGTTGTCTAAGCACAATGGTGGAACTTTTAGTTCTGTTCACTGTCCTGACACTAATTATAATTCTCGTCTGCTTCTGTCTATTGATCATTGCAGCACATATTTTCTATATAAGAATCGCTTTGGTTCAATAAACATTGAAAACATCCCTCTATGTATTCTTTGTATTTTTCTCTAAGAAAAAGAGAGCACAGGTGTAATGAGCGAAAATTTCTAGGTTTGTCGCCATGGTTCCTGAGGGTACAGGGTTGTCATGTTCAGTGGCTGCCAGATCTGTTTGCTACCCATCCACGTTTAGGTGGGCTTATGCTGGCACTGTGAGCCAGCTAGTTTAAGGGACAACATATCCTGCAGGAGTGCACTAAATCAGTCTGGCATCATCCCAGAGTCTATGTCGTCCACAAACGCGTAGTTCCTATTTATTAGTGGAACCTACACGACAATCTCATCAACAGTCTTGCTCCTGGTTTTCCGACGAATGTCTAAGGCAAAAGTATTACCGACCAAAGCAGTGAAATCAGGAGATCAAGTAGCTCTTAAGGATGTGCGGTCAAATTACAAGCGTACAGTGGCCTCTTCTAAGCAGGGCTGGATAGATTCAAATTGGAACACTCTTGCTGAAGCCTCTAGACAGAAAGATGCCACAGTGTCCTGGCATATCTTGGTGCATGAAAGTAAAAGTAATTACAGCCCTCTGGAGTTTTATGTTCATCCCCAAGAGTGGGTGGCGCCCCTTCACAAAAATGTATGTGCCAAAATACCTAGAATTGGGTGCTTTATCAGGAGGCATAGCTAACACCTGTAATCCAGAGTGAATTTCCATCAGGACTGACATTTGCTTCACAGATCATGATCCTTTTCAATTTATCTTGGAAGAAACTATTAGGGCCACACACTCATTGAAACCAGGGAAAGCCCCATGTTCCAATATGATTCCTGGCGTATTATATCAATTGGGACCAGCTGAGTGAGGCCCCTATATTAATCTTTTGTCAAATAGGATCATGGCAGGGGAAAGTATTCCCGACTCTTGGCATGTAGCAGAGATTATACCAATAGTCAAAAAAGGAGATAGGACTATACCCCGTAATTATCAGCCAATTAGTCTCATCAATAATCTACCGAAAGTGTTTTGCTGCCAAGTCTTAGACAAATTGCCTGAATGGGTAACTGAATCACAAATGCTATCTCTCCTGCAGGCAGGTTTTCGTCCTAAAGTGAGCACGATTGACCAGATCTTCCATTTAAGCTATTCCTGTGGAAATATCTGAGATTATCCTAAGGCCACTTGTATGTGGCCTAGTGGACTTAAGGGCAGCCTTTGACTGATTACGAGTTTGGCGGTCTCACCACCATTCAGCCACAGTGGCGGTCCCAAGTACTCTGTGGATTCGGTGGTCTTTCGCCCGGCCTATTACGATGCATGCAGCCTGAACTGCCGACCACGTCAATAGAGTGTGTCCCTCCTAGGACGCAGGGTACTGCAATGCTGGAGGCTCATACTCCATCACAGTCAGGGCCATGGGTTCCCTGTGAGCAGATTAAGAAAACACAGTTGCACTGGCGTTCCCCTTGCGGCGGTACCCCGACGGCAGTAGGCCATTGCGGTACACTCTCAGAAAAGCACTATCACAATGGCCATTGAATGAATACTAATACAACACACCTGATGTCCATTGGCCAAGTGGAAACACCTGCAAATGACACTATAAACCACACTCCATTTCAGACCATGATCTTTGCCACTCAACGGCAGCACAGCAATTCTGAGGCAACATTTTGGTGAGATAAGGCAGGCCTTTTTTCCCCATCCCTTTTACCACTCTCCACACACTTTTGCAGCACATTTTCATTTCATACCTTGGTGTATGGTTGTATTGTCACTGTCTTTAATTTGGGGAAATGGGCTGGCAAGAAAATCCATATTTTTCAGAGGGAGAGTTATCTGTCATGGTGGATGAAATCATAAGAATAGAACCACAATTGTATGGAGCCCAGTTCCAAAATACTACTATTAGTCGGAAAAGGGACCTGTTGACCAGAATAGTAGACAGAGTGAATGCTGTAGGTACCACCCTGCACATACTGGAGGACATTTGGAAGAGGTGGAACTACCTGAGGGGGAAGGTGCATTCCCTGGCCTCCAAGCAACACTTGGAGGCCCAGAATACTGGGGGTGGTCCTCTCACCACCCCAATTAGAATGTTTTCCTGGGAGGAGAAGGTCTTTCAGATCCTACATCCTGAAGGCTTGACAGGAATAACTGGGGGAGTGGAGTCTGGCAAGTTACACCTCACTAACTGTCACAATACTGCAATGTCCTGTTTGCTCTCAACTAAGTGTTGCCATTGTGTTGTGTACCTAGTTTCCTCACATGCAATCCTTAAAGTATCAGAGATGTTAGATTGTCTGTTTTAATGTGCATTGTTGCATATAAGATCACATGTATCAATCTCCATTACATGCCACATGTTGTAATGGTGTCTGTAAGTGTATGTAAATAAAAAAGCCATTCCAGGACCCATGATTTGTGTTAATATGTAAATGTATGGTCCATCCTAATTGCATTTTGTCAACAGGTACTTTACACTAACCATTTTTCAAGTGTTGGCAAGCAGAGATTAAAATGACTACAAATACCATGAGCCCTGTTTCCGTAACTCAAAACAAGATGAAATTGTGAGTTTGCCCATTCTCACTTGTCTGATATATTACAGCTGATGTTAATTTCTTATGGAGTGAGCAATCTACATACAACGCTCTACTGTGGAGACATTTCTGTCTACTTTGCGTTATGCTGTCCTGGCTCTCCTCAACTGAAACAATTGATGAAATGAGTGACACTATACCAAGTGTGTGGCTCAATTATTTGTAAGGCATGAAGTTAACTCACCAGCCCAGATACAGAGAAGCGAGGACCCAGTGGGATAGGGCATCCTGTGCCAAGGGCACAGGCTTCTGGGTGTAGGGGTTGTGACAGGGTAACTGTGGGCCAGAATAATAAGGCCACTAGGGCCACTCACACCCAGGCCAACATCGACCATTTATTGAGAGCCTATCAAGAGTCCCAAGGCATGATGGGCCAGGTACTCACCAAAATCCGAGAGATAAAGCAGCTGCAGAGAGACATACACCATGAGACAGAGGCCCATAATTCAAGTATGGGCTCCCTAATCGGGGTGCTGCAGGACATTCACAAACACCTGTGCAGGGCTTTTCCAGCACCACCTACTTCTTCCTGTGCTCCAACAACATCAGGCCCATCAACATCTGCTGCAGACACAGGAAGGGAGGTCCTGCCAGAGTAAGACATACCTACAGACACCCCTGTCCCCGTAGCTGTGGATCCCCCCCCACACTGGCAGGCGGGGACGTCCATACAAATTACTAGGAGGTGCGGATGGCAAGACCTCCACCACCAGCAGTAAGAAACCTCAAACTTAGGTTCCTCCAGTGTGTGTAACACATTCACTCTGTGGACAATGTTTGGACAAATTTACCTTTCTGATGGCAGTAGTATTTTGGACATTGGACTACAAACAATTTGGCATATATAATTATGGTTTCATTCACCATGACTGACTTCTT
The DNA here is from genome assembly GCA_963921515.1 of Calotriton arnoldi. Taxonomy (NCBI): domain Eukaryota; kingdom Metazoa; phylum Chordata; class Amphibia; order Caudata; family Salamandridae; genus Calotriton; species Calotriton arnoldi. The sequence continues at coordinate 250,320 of CAWUFW010012234.1, forward strand.
CACTTTTCAGTTTTCCTGTTTGGTTGTCACAATGTTTCTTTTCTCTTTGTTCACTCAAATAAATCCACTGGTCTGAAACTCATCGCCTGCTGTAGTATATTTCACATCTAGCAAAGTACATATGTACTGCCCCTATACTTCACAATGGCAAAAACATCAACTTGTATAAGCATGGATATGTTGCATGTACACAATGTTTAGCTCAGGATCACAACCATGTCTCACCAAAACATTAATATTAATTATTATTAATTGTGTTCTCATGTACCATCTTTTTTCTATTATACCAACAATAAGCTGGTATGTCAAAAACATAGCAAATCATACATGACACCAATAATCTGTGACAGTGGTCACATTTTCAGTTGCGGACATTAACTACATTGAGGAAGGGAATACTGCAGACTATTTCCTATTGAATAGTCAAAATAAAATTAGTCAATGTCATCAGCTGGATCCATATTGCCTAGCTCCCAAATGGAATCCCACATCAATAACACCAATAGACAAATGCATGGCAGTATTCCTTTTTCTGATCACAGGATCATTCCAATCCATTATTCCAGTATCTGGTGGAATGTCACAAACACATTTCTATGATGTGCCACTAAGATGTGCCACAAGTACTTTGCCCTACAATGAGGAGACACACCAACAGCTACATACACTACACACAATGAGAATTTATGTGAAGGGATAATAGCATGATTTGGCTCCACAACAAAATTTTGTTGAAGCACATGATGGCACACATATTGCTTTAGGACCACTACATGACAAGGATTCCTCATAACTTCCATCCTATCACTGTGCAAGCTGTCTTGGTACAGGATTTGTGCACCCAAAGTCTGTCCCTGTCTTTCCGAGGAACGACCCATGTCCCCCTTTGTACCTCAAAACAGCATCATATAGCCGCAAATGTCACAACTCTGAAATGTTCAAATGAAGATGCCATGGTGAAGGTACCTAAAACAGACCAAAACAAAGAAATTAGCTATCAAACCATACATATAAGACAATTTACATAGTCAATGTCTGGAGAACACAGTCCATGACAAAATCTGAGCAATACAAAGCAACACAAACAAAATTACCATGTGTCAAAACCTAGTTCAACAAACACTTTTCACCTGGATTTCCCTGAGCTTGCCCTTCCTAATATTTTCCCTTAACATACTCCTCTCATCATCACAACAAGAGTTGCTGCAACAGTCAAAGTTATGACATTTGACAAAATACTTACACTCATGAGACGATGTTATTGATGAGATCTTGACGCAAGTCAGCTCCTTCCTCGTCACCACTATCATCATCATTTGGCATTTCATGGTCTCCATCCTCTGCTATATAAGGGATGTTCCATCACAGGGCAATGTTGTGGAGCATGCAGCAGACCACAGTGATTTGACACACCTTCCTAGGTGAGTAGAGGAAGACTCCCCCAGTCTTGTCTAGACATCTAAATCTGGCCTTCAGGAGCCCAAAAAGCCCACTCCATTGGCCGCCGTATCCTTCCATGGGCCTCATTGAAGCGGACTTCCCTGGTGTTGTTGGATTCCTCAGCGGTGCAACAACCATGGCCAGTTGGGATAGGCTGAGTTTCCTAGATGGAAGACAGACATAAGTGCAAAAATAAATTACACACTTTCTGGCCATACTTTTCTGACATAACCCACACAAAGTTAGGACAGTTCATACTTACCAACAAGCCAGGCCCTCTCCAGTAGTGGTTGTGACATCACCAGGGGTTTGGTGCCGTTTCACAGTGTAAAGGAATATATGGGCTGATACAGGGAACTGGGCACAGACATTTGAGATTTACAAATCCTGTAAGAAGACAACTTGCACATTGATAGAATGGAAGCGCTTCCTGCTATGGTAAACTTGTTCCCTGGATTGCGGTGGTACTAAGGCAATATGGGTGCCAGCAATGACTCCAACCACATGTGGTAAGTGAGCAAATCCATAGAAGTCAACCTTCACATTGGCTAAATCCTCACGTGTGGGGAACTGGATGTAGCTGTAACTGTGTCTCATCATTCCCTAACGTATGTCATGTAGTACACCACTGTACATTTGTTGTGACATACCACCAGATATTGCCACAGTGCATTCCATGGAATCTGTGGCCAGAAAATGCAGTTCTGCTATACATTTCATAATTGGTGTGATACATGTGGGATTAGTGTTGTGAGGCAGGAGATCAGGCTCCAACTGATGACATAAATTCAGTATGGTTTGCCTATTCAAATGAAACTTCAAGATGATATCCATTTCTTCCATTGTATGAAGGTATGGAAATGGGTGGTACACTGGAGGCTGTCGTCTTCTCCCTCTCCCAGGCTACCTATGTGTGAATTCAAAACAGTTTTTGAACGTTGGTCACAATGTCCACAGTAACATATGTGAAGAGTAAGCCAAAACTCATGTGGCAGTACATAAATGTTCCAGATTGCGATATACACATATTATCTTTAAAAAGTATATTGTACAGCATTCATCACCAAGTCCATTGAGGCCTTGACATGTGTCTTGACCATTAATGGTGTAAATAATGCATCTTGTATGTATTATTTGCACCTTTATTTTTTTGGGTGGATTTTGTTTTAAAGAAAATAATGTCAATGGCTGTGTTTACTGCACCGCACTAATATAGCCTATATACACACTAACACACTAGACAGTGGTGTAACACTATCTGTTGGAACCCCCGCGGTGCGCCCCCCCACATTCTAGGGGGTCCCCTCCATCACTGTGCGTGGTTGGCGGGCCCATTGCCTGAGAGCTTCTGACTGAGTCTGGAGCGAGGGGGCCACCTCCATGTACTTTGCAGGGTGGGCCTCTCAAGTTTTGTTACACCACTGGCACTGGATAAATGAAAAGTGTAGTAAAATGTTAACATCAATGGATTTGTACATATTTAAACATGTAACCCCTCATTTGGAGTGGTGGTGACACAGTTAACAGTTAGCAATACAGTACTTTCAACCGGTAAAATTGTGGCTGTTTGACCTCGCCTATTGGACATTGTGTATCTGATGCCGCCTGTGAAAGTCGACCGCGCAGTGGGTGGTTGACCCCATGACGGACACAGCAACAAGCTAACATTGGTGATTATGATGGTAGAGGGCCAATGGCTGTGTCCATATACGCTGATGACGGCTTACTGCGCGTATATGTATGCCGCAGTTCGGAAAATACCTCACTTGCCTCCCGACACTGCTGCTATCAAGACCTCCTCCACTTTAGCTGCAGTGTGCCACCCATGGGAGCAATCTTGCCAGGCCAAGCAGGTGAGAGGGCCTGTGCTTTCTCTGCAGAGGAGCTGGAGCTGCTGGCTGATGGGTTCCTTTCCCTGTACGGCCAGCTCTATGGCTCACCAGAGGAACAGGTAACTATCTTACATACATATGTTACTCTTTTTCACTACATCATTTGCATTGCCACAGGCTACAGTGTGCCTCTGAGTTCCAGAGTTAAGTCTGATTACTGTTGTAACTACATAGGACAATCATGTCAGGGATTGTACAGCACTATGCATTGTGTACTTAGCATCACCATTGGGATGTGTGAGGTGTGGAAAGCCTTAGAGTCTACTTGTGGTGCATGTATACATCCATAAATGTATACATCTCATGGTACCTATGATATAGTTACTAATCAGATCATGCTAACTGTGCAAAGAAATGTATAGCCTTTACAGCATAAGCTGTGTATGTATTCCGTAAAAAGTAATTGAGGATGATATCAGGTATGTGCACAGTTCCACATATCACCCAGTCTAGGTCAGGGCTCACCAAACTGTGGTCTGGTAGCTAGCAATAGCTCACAGACCCCTTCAGAATGCCACACAGCCTTGAGGTCATGTATTCAATGGCCACAAGCTTAACTTTTATATCTTGAAGTGGTGGAAATGTGATGTTCATGTGGGATCAGTATACTCAGCCTGCAGAGAGCAAGGCCTAACAATGAGTTGTGCCGATTCTGAACCATTGGCCATGCTGGGGCAGAATTTATGTGGCAATACAACTGATGCACTGTGGACCTGTTAATCCTTGTATGGTCACAAAATTAGTTTTCACAAACAATAGTAGCCCTGATTGGTTTAACATGAACTACATTTGGATAGGTGACTACGGTAACTCCTTGACCTCATACGTCATTCCATTGAACCACGTTGTCAATGTGTGTCATTTACTAATGATAGACCCCGTACTCACGCAGGTTTGTTTTCACTTTTCCATAATTGATGCTAGCACTGTACAGGCCTATTTCACATGTGACACATTAACAGTGCAGATAGTTGGTTACTTCAGAAGAGGTTTTGATATGCGAATCACAAGATATTTTGCATTCAACCAATCAAACAAGAAATACACTGATATGTTGAGGTCATCCCTGTAACAGTGCCACACATGGCAAAAGGTGTGTCCTGTGATGCCAGTACATACCACACAAACTCAATCAAACGTGGTATGATATCCCATTGAGTAGTCCACATATCAAAACATCCCCAGAGAGGAAGCTCTCACTGACACACATGGCAGCCCTTTCATAGTGACCTAAGCTTTAGAATGTAGTCTATACTATGGTAACAGGCTCTATGGACCGTATGCATCAAGTCAATAGGCCTGGCTGTTGAAGTGTCTGTACAATAATGCACAAGTAGTTTACCCTTCAAAAGGTCAAAATGGTGTGTCGTGTTTCATAGTAGCTCACATCACAGTAAATGTATAATGGCCCAGGGCTACATGATGTTAGTGGGCTGGTTTAGTCAGTGTAGGACGTGACCAGGGATGAGGATAGTCAGCAAATGACTACAAAAGTGTGTATTCATGTCTCTGTAGTGAAGACTACACATGTTGTGTTCACTTTTGATTTGTGCCTGTATACAAATTGTGTGACAACAAAACAGATATCCAAAAACTTGCATTGATATTCTGTTCTTTCCTCTCTTGTATCCATGCAGGTCAACGTCCATCTGAAGCGGGCCATTTGGAAGACCATCGCCTGGAAGGTGCAGACCCTGGGAGTCTGTGGGCGGTGCAGCGTCCATTGCAGTAAAAGGTAGGAGAACCTGAGGCGGCGGACATGGAAGATTCCAGGGGTCCAGCTGGGGAAGTTCTCCCAACGTGGACGGGGTGGGCGACACACCCTGACCCACCAATAGCCCGCATACTGTACCTTTCCCTGTTGTTGTTTCATCTAAAATACTGTTTCAAGATTCATTCACTGACTGGTGACATGCATAAGGGAGTGTAATGTAGAAATGTAGGGATCATATGTGAGTGTCTACACTCAGTCTTACAAGGCAATTGGTTTTTGTGATACAAAATGGACTATGATGTGCCATCCCGTTAGGCTTGAAGTGATTCCAGCTCTTCATGTCATATATATTATCTGACACACAACAACCTTCAAAGCTGTATTGGCTTTTAGGATTGCAATCTAAGAATGGTGTTGGCACCAGTACCAAGCAGGATTGGTGATGTTCATAGGGCTATATGAACTCCTATAATGTGTGCATTTGTATTATATATCTCCCAATATTTTGGTCCAGAATGTTTCCAGGCTACTTTTCTACTTCACATGTTATCTGTTGCAAAACAACTTCGGTACAGCTTTCATTTGTCCTTTTTGACAGAGGACATTGTAGTGTGGATTTGGCCTCATGGTCGACAATGCTAAGTTAGCTTAGACCTAGCTGCCATGATGCCTCCTTTGCACACGTTACTCCGTGACTTTGTTTTTCCAGACTCTGCTTGTAACCGTTTACATTAGAACTGTCTGCATTTCTGCCTTTCACCTTTTCTGATGTTCTCTGTGGTTTTCATCTGCACACAATGTACAAGGTCGAAAAACAACGTCCCTTGTTGTTGCTGTTCTGGTCAGCCCCTCGCACTTAGACATAACATGAAATACAGCTGCACTGGAGAAATTCGTGTGCTTTTAATATTGTGATCTCCTTGTTGGTGGCACTTGGAGAAAAACCTTTCCAGGGAGAAGAGCTGTGCTTGTCCGATGATGTAAACCTTGCATCTAGTTCTTGAGTTATGGGGGTCCCTCTGACAAAGCCCAGAGGTCTTCTATTTTTATAATAAACTAGTTACTAGCATGGGGAGGGTGGCAAGGCATTATAGTCCTTCATCCCCTGTCTTTAGAAAATGCTGTCCCCGTTTGTATTCTATGGAATTGTAACGATGCTTACTATTCTGTCTTTATGCATTATGCTGCTAGTACTGGCACGTGTACTGTGTCTTAGAGCACGTTAGTTGAAATAAACATTTTAAACTATACTGTGTCTCTTAATACGCACGTTGTGGACAAGTATGAGTGAGTAATGAAAGAGTGTTCTTGCTTCCGCGATTCCTGAAAGAGTCCGTGTTCTGGGATGTCTAATCATTGGTAGCTTCGCTGTAGTACGGAGAACGAATGAGACACTATAGCTAGTCGGATTGGGATTTTGGGCACTAAGGTGGATGGTTGGTACACCACTATACACGAGGTCCTGTTTTCCTGCACATAGTTCTGTATATGGGCAGAATCCCCGCAACATGGCGCCACCAACGTGTGGTGGGCTTCTTATCTGCGAGACGCTTGAGTAGTGCTTGTGCTTGTCCACAATTCCCTTCACTTATGTTTCCGGAAACATATGTGAGGGTGTAACCTCCTATATTGATGTTTTTATAGGTTCTTTCAAGCTTGAAGTTATTAAAAGGTGTTCTCTTTTATGTTAACCCTCTATTGTGCTGCCACACACTAGGTTGTTCTACATTCTTAGTCTTGATGGCTGTGAATGTGAATATCCCGGCACATAGCCGTGCCGCGCTCCGTGCTCATTTAACGGCCTATGGAGTACCCGACGCGGGTGTCGCCCTAATCTTTGCGGTCCAAGCTGATCCAGCTTACCACTTTGAGGTATTTTACTCATGGGTTACTTTTCCGGCGGTGGAAGGAGCTGACAATTTGTTCCACGCTTACGCTCCCACCGCCCTTCCTAATGTTTATCGGCCCTATCAGGCTCTTGAAGTACCGCTCACAGCTTGGCAACACCGTGTTTGGTTTAATGGCGCCCTCCCACACCCGGTCACCCCGATTCGTTTAGGCCCCTTATCGATAGATGGGGCCGCTTGGCCTGTTTTGGCCGGGTATACCCCGCATCCACGTTATTTAGCGGTTCCAGTAGATGAACTGCACGTGCTGCATACATCTTTGATCCGTGTGCACAGAGCTTTAGTACAATATGTCACAGGCAACGTCCAGATGGCCCCTCCTGGAGTTGAGGCGCATCCAGCTGGACTTGGCGGTGTGACTATGAGTCCCGTCATGGTTAATTCGGTGATGGGCAAGCGCCCACAGAATAAGGATGATTTGCCTTATTGGCTTGCTGAAAAATTTGACCAGCTGGGGGCGGTGTTTCCGAATACCTCTCCTGTGGAAAAACACAGGATTTTGACTATTAGTTTGACAAAAGACTTAATTCCCGAGTTGACAGAATGCAACAACTGGGGCAAGGTATTCGTGGCAGTGTATGCGAAGTGTTTCGGCACTCCATCCATGACGGTCCTCCCCACCGTAATTAAGCGTCTACAAGACGAACATGGCCCTGAAGCGGCTGTGGAATTGGGGATGAGACTGGTGGGAGTGTTCGATGTAGTGGCTGACCTAATCCTTGCGAGTTGACAGAATGCAACAACTGGGGCAAGGTATTCGTGGCAGTGTATGCGAAGTGTTTCAGCACTCCATCCATGACGGTCCTCCCCACCGTAATTAAGCGTGTACAAGACGAACATGGCCCTGAAGCGGCTGTGGAATGGGGGATGAGACTGGTGGGAGTGTTCGATGTAGTGGCTGACCTAATCCTTGCGAATGTCAAGGGTGATGCAGTTAACTTTCAAGTTGCTAATGCTTTGGCTTTAGTCCCAGAACTGGACAAGCCTCGCGAATTACCGAAAATTATTGCACAGTCTTATAAAACCATTGGCGCAATAGTTTGAGAGTTAAGCCTTTTGCTAAAACGCAAACTCAACCATAATTACAACCAACATGTCAGTCTGGTAAAGATGAGAAACCATTCTTTTCTAAAAAGAATTGGAAGTTAAAGAAACAGGGAAAGCAACAACCACACCAGGGTCGTGTGCTGCGTCACCGGTTTCTGTATCTTCTGAACGCACTTATGATTTGCGTGTCCGAGCGAGAATTAAGTCTCCTGATAGATTTCAGGTCCCTGACCAGTGTTCTCCTCGTTCTTCACAGGCACCATCGACCTCACAGGCAGGTGGAGGAGATCGCCAGGAAAGAGGCAGGGGTCGTGACGGCCCACAGGGACGAGACCAACCTCGACAACCTGGCAGAGCAAAACAAGAAGAATTTTCACGTTCTCGCCCACAGTTTCAGAAGAAAAAAGTTGCAGCTTTAACAGCGAGATATGCCACAGACGGTGAGAACGAGACTCCTGAATTGGACGTGGGCAGTGACGCTGCTAGACAGCGCTGCGGAAGTTACCATAGTGTGGGAGGCACTACGTCCTCATGTGGAGGCGACAGCAACTGACACTTTCATTACTGTTGAGCCAGCTGACACCCGAGTGGCACCCCCTGACAGACTATTTAATATTGTCCTTCAAATTGAAGGTGACATTGAGCGTGTTGTTAAAGGGATTTTTTGGGAAAATCTGACCTCTTCTTACGACATTTTGTTGGCGGAGGCAGATTGGCCGCCCCCATTTGTTCTTGCTGCTCCTAGAGGGGAGGAAGTAATCCTTCCAAGCTTTTCGCATCACGTTCCCAAGGACAGAGCGGAGGCTTTAGCAGCTGAATGGACTGTGGCCCAGGCCCCGGCACTGTACCGTAATCACGTGGGCTGGGATGAGGATTCTCCCCCCATGATATACCATTGCGGTCTATGCCACAGCCTCAACCTGAATATCCACTCCGGCGGGAAGCTAAGGGTCCCGTTTCCGACATTCTGACACAGTTAGAATATCAAGGGGTAATTGAAATATGTGTGTCACCAATGAATAATCCTCTTTTCGTGGTTTCTAAACCCGATGGGTCTTACCGCTTGGTTTTAGACTACCGGCACTTGAACTCTCATTGTCGAACCTTTGCGGTACAGAATACCCATAGTTCTGCTCTCGTAGACAGTCTTGTTCGTGAAAAATATAAAACGACACTTGACCTTTCCAATGGTTTTTACACGCACAATTTGTCCCCGGACTGCAGTCAATGGACTGCGTTCACTTCCGGTGGAAAACAAATAAAATTCCAGCATTTGCCAATGGGCTACGAAAACAGCCCGGGGGTCTTCGCCGCCTGTGTTGTCTCTTTGTTAGACAGCATAGACCCAGATGCATATTTATACGTGGATGATATATATCTGACAGACGACAAACTATGGCCGCATCTTTCCCGAGTAGACTGCATAATTTTTGAGTTCGCGGTCTTAGGTTACAAGTTTAATTTTGCCAAATCTCACATCGCAGAATACACTGTTGTTTTTGGGCTATGAGCTCAACAATGAAGGTAGGGGCTTAGCTCCCCACTTCCTGGAGAAGTGCGTACTTTTGCGTCCTCCAACGACCCTGAAAAAACTTCAGTCTTTGCTGGGATTTTTGAACTTCGGGCGTTCTTACATTCCCGAGTATGCCCAGCGTATCAAGCCTCTTTATGCCTTGATACAACCAACCTTTTCAAAGTCGTGCTGGCTTCTGGAACACTCAGCTATACTGCAATCTTTGCAGTCTGATCTACTTGAATCTAAGTTCTTATTGACTCGTGATAACCACACGAACCTGGTGATTAGAATTGTGCCAGGGGCAGTGGGTTTCACATATTTGACGTTTAACGAAGGTGACACAGTACCTATTGCCTACAAGTCGCATCTTTACACTTCGGCCGAGTTGCGCTTTTCAACTGTGGAGAAAGTTTTGACTGCAGTGCAAATGGCGATTCTTAAAGAACGCGCACTGGCACAGGGAAAACGCATCTTGGTTGTCACACCCTATCCTGCCCTGGAGGCAGTGACAAAGGCAAGTGTGCCAAACTCTAAGGCTTTTCACCCCTGTTGGATACAATGGGCTACTTCTTTAACGTCTCCGGATGTCACCTTTATCTTTGATTCCTCTCTTCAGACACAGGAGTTCCTGCAGTATGAATTTGTTCATCCTCCTCCTCTGTCTTTGCTGCCGCTTGAGGAGTACAAATGTATCATTTACACCGATGGTTCGGTGCAACCGGCCACGGGTTCTAAGCATGCATACTCAGCAGCATGTGCTATTGTGGCAGGTACCATGGTGAACGGTAAGTTCAAATCGAGTGTTGTGCACACGCAGGCACTGGGAGACAGTACCGCCCAATTGGCCGATCTGCGTGCTTTGGTGCTCTCACTTGAGTTTGCTGACCCGGATGTGACTACACTTATTGTATGCGACTCTTACTACTGTGTTCAGTCTTTTAATGACAACTTATTCTTTTGGTCTCAAAACGACTATAGAGATTCCAAAGGCAGCGCAATTAAGCATAAAATGCCTTTGGGTTCGAGTAGCAGATCTTAAACAACGTCTGCCTCTCAAACAGGTGATTCACACTCTTGGCCACCAGCGTGTGGGCACACACGCGGTCGGTGACAGTTTGGCAGATGAAGCTGCCAAATCAGCAGTAGCCACGTGCTCAGTAGCAGCCGTTACAAGATCCATGACAAAAATAGATAATGAGATTTTGGCAGCTATTGCTGCTACCAAGGAAGGTTCTAATTACCCACAGGGTTTCCCTTCCAAGTACTCTTATCACTTAAGTCCCGACCAGGTTTCTAATGTAAGAATTCCGGGCGTTGGTGATCGGCTGATTCCCAACGCGGACCGCAGAAATTCATTGATAACAGCCGCCCACGAAGGCTTGGCTTCGGCCCATGCTGGCGTGTCTGCAACTGTTTCACTCTTACAGCAGCGTTACTGGTGGCGTGGTTTATATAAACAGACCCGTAATTATGTCCTTTCTTGTGACATTTGTCAGCAGATTAAGCCCTCTACGGTTACACGTCCGCCACAAACACAGCTCTGCATTTCTAATAAACCTTTTGGTTGCGTATACCTTGATCACTGCGGTCCATTTTCTTCTGATACTGCATATAAATATATTTTAGTTGGAGTTGATTCGTGCACACACTTAATCTGGGTTTGGCCACAACGCAGTGCTGACACTCAAAATGTCATCAGGGATTTGCGTGTCTTTGTGGGAATTTTTACCTGTAGCACCTTCCATTCCGACCAAGGTCCAGCGTTCGTCCTCTAAGGCGTACAAGGTCACGATGAGGTCCATGGGGTTGCTGGTGCAATTTTCGTCTCCATACAGGCCTGAGGTCAACTCAATTGTGGAGCGAATGAACCGTGACTTAAAGCAATCCTTGACAGCTAGAGTCTTAGGTACTGGCAGGAACTGGCTGGCCCACTTGTATGGCATGCAACGTGCACTTAATAATCTCCCTAGAAGATCTCTGGGTGGGCGGACCCCATACGAAATGCTCTTTGGCATACAGATGTTTGTGCCAGACCTTGATGGTCTAGACATGGCTGCGACTGCCGCAATCTTTGATGTAGATAATCATTCTACTATGTTACAGGACTTACAAGAGACCCGTGACAGACTTGCAAGCGAAAACTTACCCTCAGCCACAGATGCAGCGCTGCAGATTCCGGTGGCCGGCTGGCTTCCAAAGATTGGAGATCTGGTCCGAGAGAAGGTGGAGAACAAAAAAGAATTTGCCCCCTCTTATCGTGCACCGGTTCCGGTTCTTGGCTTGAAGGGTACTCGTACAGTCATCTTACCGCCGCTTCCTGGTCGCAAAGGCAACAGATACATCTCAGTGGACAATGTCAAGCTACAACATCTGGCCGATTCTGAATAGTGTAACACCTGCGGTATCATGTCCAGCAATTTCAAGAAATCCTGTTCGTGGCCCTCCAGTCTCCACATGTGCCGATGTTACCATTGGGTTGGTCGCTTTGCCAGATCGCCTGCTCAACCTCCCGGCTTCCTAATGCAACGAGGAAACTGAGTATACTTATCCCGCAAGTGAGTCAGTGGCACATTTGCCTACAACACCACTGAACCCGACTCGTTTTTCCTTCGATTCGACTTCCACCTCATCATTTGTCCCAACCAAATTCTGTATTTTTGTATCCTGGTTCAGAGACAATTTTTGGGTCCCTCCTTGGACATACATTTGGTTGGTACTATTTCTGATTTTCCTGTTCATGTCCATTGGCTTTGTGACAGTTTTTTTCTTGCTCATCAATGGTCACTATTTGCCAGAACGCTCTGCGGTGAACTCTGTGGCTGGAACTTTGGCTCCGCATTCTTCTTCACACATCATGAAGCGTGACCACACATTTGTGAACATTTCCGCCTTTCCAGTTGCAGATGGCATCGTATGGGATGTAGTGAATTTCCAAATTCATGGACCGACAGAAATTATTAATGTCCTAAATGTGCTTCGTGTTTCCATGGGTGATGTGGTAAAAAGGAATATTCATTCAGATGATTGGGACGTGCATGCAATTGAATCATTATTTTCTGATTTAAAATATTATGCTGCTTTTAATGCTGAGGATTTGTACTTAAATTCTTCTAATTATGCCGATTTATACTGTTACCAGCATTACGGTAACCATTTTCTGCATAAACCAAGTACACTTCGAGGTAGTTTCAATTATACCCAGTGGGAACATTGCCCGACCCCTCTGCAAGGTAGCTCCTAAACACTGATAAATAAATGTACTTACTTTACAGACTTTGACAGATCAAACCCAGGGTCCTATTATTTTAAATTGAACATTTCTTCAAATCCAAAGGTGATGTTGACCCACACCAAATTGCTATATTCCAGTTCCTTTATGGACGCATTAGCAGTTGGTGGCTATGAACACTGGAAGAACACCATTGACTTGAAATCTATTTGGGGCACTAAATCGTGGCAGGTACTCGGTACAGAAGCCTTGCACCGCGCTTGCCTTATCCCCACTCAAATATTATTTTTAAATAGTACTACATATCAAACAACTTGTTTTGGTTTGGCGACTTCCATACAATTAAATGCACCTTCCACTCCTGCGTTGTCTTCCTGGCCGAACAGGAGCTTGCACTTAAATTTTTCCCTTGGGAGATTGCAAGCTTTATTTCAAAATAACTCCTTTAATGTCTCTGCGCTAGATCGATCAGCCTGGTTGGTGTGGCCCATAGCTTCTAATGCCTGCCAACTGCGTTTTCATAACTCTGCTCCTGGTTACAAACAGGATAGACCAGATCCACGTTTTTCTGATACACGTTCAATTACAACATATTCGGTTGGTAAATTATGTAAACAATGGTTGCAGCACTCTACCTTAGATTCCGTAAAACAACATTTATCCCTGCTCTCCAGCAACATCGACCTGGCCGACTTTGTTCTAGGACCTAGAGGTCCAAGACCTAGAAGATTTGTTTATGCGACTTACAATGAAATTTGGAAGCTTTCACAAATAGAAGCTGCTTCCCGTTTACGGGAAATAGATCAAGCGAATCTAGAAAAAGTGCTTGCTATTGTCGACAATAGTATTAACACCCTGTCTTCCCGCATTTACACATTAGAGAATATTGTTTCGTCTGTTGTTGATATTGTACAGGGTGACGTGTCTGTCTTATATCATGGTCAGAATCAATTGCGTTCAGTAATGCAGTTTGCATGGACTTTGCAGACACTGAAAATGGGGAAGGTTCCATGGCATTTCTTAAACACATCTGCCTTGTTCTTGCCATTTAATTTAACTGTGAAACAGCAGTTCATGTCCATGAAAGATGCAACATACACTCTCCTACATATCAAAAAAATAGATCCTTTACCATTCTCCGTGGCGGAGACTGACTCTGCAGTGTGGCTAGTACACGGGGTTATCACTTTGCCTTTTTCTTTATTTGAATTCAGTTCATGCATGAAACATTATCCTGCTGGCCGTTTTGAGCCTTTAGGCAGTGCCTTTTTGCATGAACTTTGGTCCCTACCTTTCACATACAGATGCCTTAGGGAGGACAAAGAGGTATTTCTCACAGGAGAGTCTTGCGATTCTACAGTGGGTCATTCCCTTGTTTGTAAAAACATTAAATTGCACGGGGCTTGTAATGTTTCTGCCCCAAATCTTACATGTGTTTTAAAGGGCATTCCTGTTCCGGTTATATCGCCTACTTTCACTATGCTTGCTAATGGTAGCTATCTGCTTTTAAATAATCAAGACTGCTGTGGGTTGCAGGCAGGCATACCCTACATTATAACAGTTTCGCAACGCGTAGTGTGCTGCAAAAATGTGCTTTTTCCACCCCTGCATGGGAAGTTAGATAGATCCATTTGGCCTTACATACCTACTTTGAAGGCGGATTTCAATAAATTGAGCAGAATAAAGGCGCTATTATTAAACCAGGAGGTTATGCTAACTTCCGCACGGGAGACCTTCGTCCTCCAGGTGACCAGCACCCACAGTGAAATACAGGCCCTTTTAAACACAAACCTCCCCCAACATTTCGGTGAACTGATTCACCGTATATTTAATGCGTCTAATACCAACAACCTTGTACACTTTTTTAAAGTTGTGGGCTCTGGACTTTTGACGTCCTTTCAGACTATATTTGGTGTAATACCGGCTTTTATTCATTCTATTTTTTCCAGTGTCTTTGGTGGCTTCCCATTGATCCTAGCTTTAGCTGCTGGAGTATTGCTTTTACTTTGTCTGTTGCGCAAAGGCTGCACCTCTTGTGGGCCTACACAACCCAGGGAGACTGCGGATGCTCCGTGACCGCATGATTGACAGCTTCGGCGTCCTACCGCTGGCGACACTAAGCGTGGCTTATGGACTATCTTTTCGCTTTGCGTATTTCACTTGCGTGCAACCTGTGATGTCCTGCTTACGATGTCCGTTCTCTTGGACCTTGGATGTTTGCCTCTCCAATACGTCTTGTTCTGACCCGGATTTCGACCAGTTGATGGGCCCCTTAATGGCCCATGAACGGGAATGTTCAGGTGATGGATTAATGGCGCGTGCGGCTGCACTTGGAGTCTTGGCGCAATGGGATATCTGGGTAGCTGCTCAGAATCTCCTACAACAAAGGTTTATTGAATATCACGCAAGTTGTCCCGCAATGCTGATCGCTGCTCCCTATTGTGAGGAGCATGAATGCAGTTTTGATTTGTTGAACTGGATGGCATCTCTTTTTTCAGACGATGACAATGATGTCTTTTTGGAAGGTGTTGCAGTTTTCTGCGCATACACTCTAATGGATTAGTTGCATTGACTTTCAATGAACTGCATAGCTGGATTTTTTTATTCTCTTTGAGTGACCTATTTTTTTCCCCACGTTTTTTCCACAAAGACTTTTCCCACCAATAGACGTTTACATTCTGCTCCATCTATTTGAACTCTGTTTTCGTCCTATGTCTTGACCTATGGACTGACCAGGGGAGGGTGTAGTGTGGATTGTGGCCTCATGGTCGACATTGCTAAGTTAGCTTAGACCTAGCTGCCATGATGCCTCCTTTGCACACGTTACTCTGTGACTTTGTTTTTCCAGACTCTGCTTGTAACCATTTACATTAGACCTGTCTGCATTTCTGCCTTCCACCTTTTCTGATGTTCTCTTTGGTTTTCGTCTGCACACAATGTACAAGGTCGAAAAACAACGTCCCTTGTTGTTGCTGTTCTGGTCAGCCCCTCGCACTTAGACATAACATGTAATACAGCTGCACTGGAGAGATTTGTGTGCTTTTAATATGGTGATCTCCCTGTTGGAGGCACTTGGAGAAAAACCTTTCCAGGGAGAAGAGCTGTGCTTGTCCGATGATGTAAACCTTGCATCTAGTTCTTGAGGTATGGGGTCCCCCTGACAAAGCCCAGAGGTCTTCTATTTTTATAATAAACTAGTTACTAGCACGGGGAGGGTGGCAAGGCATTATAGTCCTTCATCCACTGTCTTTATAAAATGCTGTCCCCGTTTGTATTCTATGGAATTGTAACAATGCTTACTGTTTTGTCTTTATGCATTATGTTGCTAGTACTGGCACGTGTACTGTGTCTTAGAGCACGTTAGTTGAAATAAACTTTTTAAACTATACTGTGTCTCTTACTACGCACGTTGTGGACAAGTATGAGTGAGTAATGAAAGAGTGTTCTTGCTCCCGCGATTCCTGTAAGAGTCCGTGTTCTGGGATGTCTAATCATTGGTAGCTTCGCTGTAGTACGGAGAACAAATGAGACACTATAGCTAGTCGGATTGGGATTTTGGGTACTAAGGTGTATGGTTGGTACACCACTATACACCGAGGTCCTGTTTTCCTGCGCATAGTTCTGTATATGGACAGAATCCCCGCAACAACATATGATGAAGTTTCAACTAAAAAGCGGCATCAGTGTGAAATGAGCATTTGCATCTGACATGATTTCTGCTACAGTGCATATTGTTGCTACACTGCTGTATTACTTGACTTTCATTACATCATGATGTTATTTTAATAAAAACTGAACATTTTCTGAATTCAGTGGCTTGTGTGAACAGTGCAGTAATGTATTTTTTGTAGCCATCCTATTTGGTGGCTTCCATTCACTATGGTATACTACAAGGGTCAAAGTATACATGGTGATCAACTATCCCAGTATTGACATAAAGATGAAGTGTAGACAAGTTCATTAATGGTATTGGAGCTGTCTGGGGTTATGACATCAGCGTGACCTACTGTCTCCTGGTAATGTAGCATGCATGCATGTGCACTTGCTAATGCTGAAGCCTATATCTTGAACCATGAAGCTGGTGTAATATGTGCACTTTATAAACGTTTTGTGTTTACATCTGATGGTCAGGCTTGTTAACGCAGTTGCAGTAAACCAATTTTATGTAATTTCAGGTTCATCCCGGGTAAGCAAAGGAGAAAGGGCCAACATCGTTGGGGAGGTGGCTGGCTAAAATGGTTCTAGTCCTAACAGTATGGACACAAAGGTTCCAAGTGACTGAGAGGGAGTGGGGAGTGCCACGAAGGATGCAAGCTCAACTTCATCACAGCACAGCTTACTTTGTCCACCAAGGCCAATAGAAGACTGCCCACTTTCTTTTCCTTGTAGTTATGATTGAACCATTGTTTCTGGATTTGCCAGGCTCCTGATAGGTTTGGGCGCCATATTAGAAAGGGTTGCTATACCCTATTTGAAATGTTTTTATGCTTTCGTTTGCTTTCATTTACCAGTATAATTCTTTAAAAGGGGAGCCTGATACAGGGTTAAGGGGTTGCTGGGCTCCAGTTCCGCTGAATTATTTGCCCATCTGTTTCTTCCTGATCACACTCAATTCAGAGCTGGCCACACCCCCTTACTTAAGCAGGCTATTTAAATAACATGCAAGCGCGTCCACGCAGCTTTCACAGCACAGCCTTACTTTGTCCACGATGGTTGGAATGACACTGCCCACTTTCTTTTCCTTGTGGGTACGATTGTACCATTGTTTGTGTCATTGCCTGGCTTCCAATATATTTGGGCGCCATTTTAGAAGGGGTTGCTATGCCCTATTTTAAACATTTTTAGGCTTTTGTTTTCTCATTATTATTTTAAGTTTCTTTCATTTACCAGTATCACTCTGTAGAAGGGGAGCCTGATACAGGGTTAAGGGAATGCTGGACCCAAGTTCTGCTAAAATATTTGCCTATCTGTTTCTTCCTGATCATGCTTGATTCAGAGTTGAGCCACGCCCACTTGGGTCACACCCCCTTACTCAGACAGGCTATTTAAATAACATGCAAGAGCATCCGTGCAGCTTTCACAGCACAGTCTAACTTTGTCCACGAAGGTCAGACGGACACTGCCCACTTGCTTTTCCTTGTAGGTATGATTGTACCATTGTTTGTGGAGTTGCCTGGCTTCTGATATGTTTGGGTGCCATATTAGAAAGGGTTGCTGTACCCTATTTTAGATGTTTTTATGCTTTTGTTTTCTCATTATTATTTTAGTTTGCTTTCACTTACCAGTATAACTGTGTAGAATAGGATCCTGATACAGGGTTAAGGGGTTGCTGGACCCCAGTCACGCTAAATTATTTGCCCATCTGTTTCTTCCTGATCACGCTCAAATCAGAGCTGGCCACGCCTCCTTAGGCCATGCCCCTTACTCAAGCAGGCTATTTAAATAACATGCAAGCGTATCCATGCAGCTTTCACAGCACAGCCTAACTTTGTCCACGAAGGTCGGAAGGACACTGCCCACTTTCTTTTACTTCTAGGTACGATTGTACCATTGTTTGTGGAGTTGGCTTGCTTCTGATAGGTTTGGGGGATATATTAGAA
Organism: Calotriton arnoldi; assembly: GCA_963921515.1. Lineage (NCBI taxonomy): Eukaryota > Metazoa > Chordata > Amphibia > Caudata > Salamandridae > Calotriton > Calotriton arnoldi. Next base: position 268,665 of record CAWUFW010012234.1, read on the forward strand.
AGGGTAGCTATACCCTATTTTAAATGTTTTTATGTTTTCGTTTTCTCATTATTATTTTAGTTTGCTTTCATTTACCAGTATAAATCTGTAGAAGGGAAGCCTGATTCAGGGTTAAGGTGTTGCTGGATCCCAGTTCCGCTGAATTATTTGCCCATCTGTTTCTTCCTGATCACGCTCGATTCAGAGCTGAGCCACGGCCACTTGGGCCATACCCCCTTACTCAAGCGGGCTATTTAAATAACATGCAAGTGCATCCGCGCCACTGGAACACCGAAGGTGTGCTAAAGGCGGGCACGTCTGCACCCGTCCACGCCTGGACCGCGCCTAGTGCCACTACCGCTGCCCGTTTGGCTTGAGGATTAACTTACATGATACAATAGTCCAGAGACGAACATATGGCACTAAATACTACAGCTAAGTGCTTTGATTGTACCATTTTAGAACCTCAGCTTGGCCCCATACAATACGCCTCCTGCAATCTGGCCCTTACATATGTTACTGAGGTCAGATCACAATGCAGTTATGTTTGAGATTAACATTTCTCTCTCACAACCAAGATCCAACAAAATGACCTCAGCCACTATGGGTCGGTCCTGGAATAAAATAGATCCGTCAGTTTTCCATGAAACCCTTTCATACACTAAACCTTCCATCACTCTAGATATTAATCAGGGAGTACATGACCACTCTTTGTGGATCAGTGATACAGTGGAATCATTAGCAACTCTGAAAAGTCTCTCCAACCAGACGACAACTCCATCCGAACCCTGGTTTACCGAAAAACGTATGGCACAAAAGCAGATGTGCCAAAGAAAGGAAAGGCAATGGGGATCCAAATATAATCTCCAGGATAAAAATAGGTATGCCCAATTCATATCTGATTATAAAAATGTATCTTGGAAGAAAAAAGCAACTATTTTTCTTCAAAAATCTTACAATCAAAAAATGTGTGCAAAGAACTCTTTCGCACAGTAAAAAATCTAGCCATTCTACCTGACCCTACAAACCACTATTGTAGCCAAGACTAGTGTAATTTACTAGTAAAGTTCTTTCAAGGTAAAGTCAAAGAAATCTATAATTCTTTTACATTCACTAGTTCTCTAAATGACTCGGACAATAAGACTACTGGCACTACATGATTACTAAATACTCTAGAATCCTTTTCTCCGCTAGATACGGAGCAAGTCTTAAGGCTTATAAATGTAACCAGATCTGGCTCACCAGCTATACCTTGTCCACCACGGGTATTGCATCTTGCATCAGTAATTATAAGTGACCAACTCATCAAAATTCTCAACAGATTTATAATGACAGGACTTTAACCTGCTGACTGAAAAATGGCTTCTATATCTCTGTTGATAAAAAAAATCTAACTTAGATCCAGCAGAGCCCATTGCTAGGTTACCTTTACCTTCTAAAGTACTGGAATGAACATTAAACATGGAATTAACATATTTCATAAATAATATTAGTCATCTAGATCCAACTCAGTTTGGATTCCGAGCTGCTCACATCATGGAGACTTCTTTAGTTGCAGCCCCTGAGGATCTCTGATTGATAATGGATGAAGGAGGGAAGGCTGCCCTCATTTTCTTGGACTTATCAGCAGCATTTGATACGGTCAACCATGATATCTTAATAAACTGACTCTGTGATGTTGGAATAAAAGGTGCAGCATTAAAAAACCTTAAATGCTTCCTGTCAGACGGAGTACAATACATAACTATGGGATCCTTTTCCTCTGATCAATATAGGTTGCCATGCGGGGTACCGCAGGTGTCGTCCCTGAGCCCCACCCTTTTTAATCTCTACATGACTCCTCTGGCAAAACCAATAAAATCTTATGGTTTCGCTGTCATATCATATGCCGATGACACCCAGTTAATTGTCTAAATACGCAGCAACCCAAACGAAATAGCAGAGCGTTTTAACAGTTGCACGGCCCAAATGGATGATAGCCAATTGCTTACGGCTTAACTCCGGGAAGACAGAGGTTCTTCTCTTGGGGACTGATATCTCGTTTTGGATACCTAGCTAGTGGCCAACTGAGATGAGCTCTCCTTCTTTACTTGTGTAGAAAGTAAGGAACCTAGGGATCATCTTTGATGATAGAGTGACGATTAAGGACCACATTAACATCTTAACACCATTCGTATTTTTCATCCTTAAAATGAGTAGGAAGATCTGTCCTTTCATGCCCTTAGATCTTCAAAAGACAGTGGTCTCGGCATTAGCCCTGTCCAGATTGGACAATGGGAAGGCTTTATTCCTTATCATTAAAAAAAAAACTGTTAAGGAAACTACAGATGCTTCAAAATGTGCTGCACAATGGCTTATAGGCATTCCCAAGCACAAATCAGTCTCTCAAGAACTGATTAAATTACACTGGCTTCCAAAAGAATTTAGAAATGATTAGCGAATTAAGTCATGTGAATTCCAGGTGTCACATAATCCTGTGCTAATGGGCTGAATCTGACAGCAGCACATCTGTGTTACATGTCATCTGTACTAAAGCCACCTAACAGGTTGTTTTAAAAAGCTTGTTTTATTAACAACACCACCACCAATACCACCACCACCACCAATACCACCACCACCACCAACACCACCACCAATATCACCACCTCCACCAATACCACGACCACCAATACTACCACCACCAATACCACCACCAATACCACCACCAATACCACCACCAATACCACCACCACCACCACCAGTACCACCACCACCACCTATACCACCACCACCACCAATACCACCACCAATACCACCACCACTACCCCCACCAATACCACCACCACCAATACTACTAATGCCACCACCACTGCCAATCCCACCAATAACACCACCAATACCACCACCATTTCCACCACCAATATCACCACCACCACAAATACCTCCACCACCAATACCACCAATACCACCACCAATACCACCACCTCCAATACCAACACCACCACCAATACCACCAATACCACCACCATCAGTGCCAATATCAATACCACCAACAATACCAATACCACCACCAATACCACCACCACCACCACCAATACCACCACCACCAATACCACCAATACCACCACCACCACCAATACCACCACCAATACCACCACCAATACCACCACCAATACCACCACCAATACTACCACCAATACCAATACCACCACCACCAATACCAATACCACCACCAATACCAGGACCACCACCAATACCAGTACCACTGCCACCAATACCAATACCACCACCATCAATACCACCACCACCAATACCAATACCGCCACCACCAATGCCACCACCTCCACCAACACCACCACCACCAATGCCACCAATGTCACCACCACCACCAATACCACCACCACCACCACCAATACCACCACCACCAATACCACCACCATCAATACCACCAATACCAATACCACCACCACCACCACCAATACCACCACCACCAATACCAATACCACCACCTCAGCGCCTCTTGCTCATTAGTAATAGCAGGGGCACTGTACGAGGCTGGAGCTGCAGCCGAGACCATCACTCCCTCCCTCCGTGGCTGCCATAAAGCACAGCCCACCCTGCACCAGGAGGTGAAGCCAAGGCCCAACTACAGCTGGAGGGTTTTTTATTAGGCCAAAGATAGCAATGACATTACGCAATGCCACACTGCACACTCAAATCACAGAGAGGGCAGTTAATATCCCCCCTCGCGCTCTTCCTCCTGAGCCGCGACAGTGTGATCACAAAGCGAAAGGTGTTGGATGCTTAGTTAGTGTTTATAGCTCGGATCATATGTAACTCTCATTTTACACTTTGTGTCTGTGTAATTTACAACACTTACAAATCTTCCTCACTGCACTATTTATCACTACTTTGAAGACGTCGCAGACCGGTCTCTTCTGCTGATATTTACAATCTAACTAGCGGTCGAGAAGGCCCTTTATTGCAATGCAATAGGTCTCGCATTTGCGAGAGTTTAAGCTATTAGTATTATACATGACAATGCCTTTTATTTATGTTTTAAAACCCAAAACATAAATAAAAGGTATTGTCATTTACAATGCCAATAGCTTAAACCCGCGTGAATACGAGACCTATTGCATTGCAAATGCTTGTTGTCTCTGTTAGGGTGCTGGGGCCTACTTTTGCAATTCTTCCTAATCCTTTCAATCCTTGTTTTCCAAAACTTTTTTCTGATCTTTTTTTATTTAATATCTTTCCCTCTGTCTTCATAAGTGTGTATTTTGCATTTTTTCTACTTTTTTTCTGTTTTAGAGAGTTTTTCTACTGTTTTTGTCTCTAATTCCTTTCTAACTTTTTTACTTCCTTCCTTCTTCTTTCTGTTATTTTTTTATACTTTTTACTTTTTATTTTCTGCCCCCCCCCAGCCTCATGGTAGAGAAGCATGCCCGAAAGAGGCGGCACTCAAGAGCCGCCTTCCCTGCGGAAGGCGGAGCTCTGGAAGGGGTGCAGCCCCGGGCCTTGTTTTCGGAGTTCGAGGTGCCAGCGCTTGTTTTTTTTTTGTGCAGCGCCACCTCCTCTCCACCTTGGCAGCAGGCGGCAGGCAGGGTCCACATACAGGCTCCGGGAGCGCCTTCAGCGCTGGGCGAGGGTGCGCCGGGCAGTGTATCACTGCTCTGGGTCCGGCACACCCACAATCAGCTGACACACTGGTGGTCCGACATCATGGACTGAGAGCAGGACCTGCTGGACCTGCTAGGAGTTGAGGTCGCAGGGATCGGTGAGTAGCTAATTATTAATATTATTATTACTTGTCTGTTCAATGCTAATATTTTTTTCCCGTAATAGCAAGCATGCTGCTCACATGCAGGTAAGTTACGTTTACAAATTTTGTATTATGTGATCGTTATTCTAGACAGGTGCTCGGCGCTACCTAATTGTACTTGTTTGCAACTTTGTGCTCGCTTGGGCTGATTATGTAAGAACGTAAGTAATGCAGACTAGAGAGAGACTCCTTTCCTTTGTCCTGTCACTAAGATAGTGGTAGGTAGTATTAGTAATTTAGTGGCACGCATCCTCTCACTTCAGTTCTTAGAACCTTTTTTGTAGCTCATAGTACAGTGACAAGGAACCAACTACTTTGGTGTATGGATGCGTCCATCTATGCATTCAAAGACAAAATGCAGAATTAATGAATTGGCCCGTCAAAGGGGGTTGAGAATGATTGCGAATGAGATTGGAAATTAGAAGCAAATATCATTTGTTGCAATTTATTAGTAATTCCAACGTCTTTGGAATAGGTGGGCTAGGGAGGTTTAGGAAATGTGGATTAAATAGATAGGATGGACCTCGATCGCGATACTAGTCTATTACTAGTCGATCTGATTTAGGAAAGTACATTGTTACTACAATTGCTGTTTCCTGTCAAAAAATCTTTTTGGACAGATTATTTCTTTACCACCAATTATTTTTTGTCTCTTTAATTATGTCTTACATCAGCATCCAAGGGCAAGAGGTCATCCGAGGTGGGTGCAGGAGCTAGAGGTGCCTCCCAAGAAGAACGCTCCTCGGCCGATGGCTCTGCTGGCCCCAGTAAGTCCTCCCATTGTTACTATTAATATATATTTCCCTAACTCTTTTACTGCTCCTTATTTTGAACTATTTATTTTAACCTGTTTCCTAATTTTATTTTATGCCCAAATCCTCTTAGATCTATCCATTTCTAAATGATTGTTATCCCTGCATTATCCTATTTACCAAGTTATTTTATATTTCTAGTATTTCTATTTTACCTCAAACTGTCTCTGTACTAGTTTGTATGTAGCTTTCTTTCTACTGGTTTTTTCAGTCAGCTTTCCCTCTCCCCTTATATATTTTGTGGACTGCCTAGTGGTGGTACTGTAGGACACAGAGAACCCATTGGTCATAGTCACTTACTACCACTAGTACTAGTACTACTACTCTGCCGTGAAGATTGCATGCCCAAGTAATGTATTCTACACATGTTTGTTGAGAGGAGAAGGCTTTATTTTACTTTCTCATGTCATCATTGCTCAATCAGCAAAACAAGATAGTGGGCATGGTCACGTTGGGCACCACAAAGTTGTGTCTTCTTCTAATCTAGGCCTAGTAATATTAGCAGCAGTTGATGTTAAACGAATTTCTGTGCAGCATGGCTGGAAGGAAGTATGAAGAGGAGGAGGACGGCCCCATTGCATTTGCCAACCAAGAAGACCTTATGTCCATCCAGTTGGCTACTCATTTCTTTTTAAAAACTCAGATTCATCAATAGCTCTAACCACTCAGTCCAGTCGTTTACAGGTTGTCTTCTTGAGAGGCTTTTCAAAAATTGCCAATAACAAAATGCCCAACCAGATATTTTTGATAGAACATACTGTCTATATCCAAATTGTAGTGATGTGTGTGGTGTATGTATTTTCAATTTTGCTACAAAAAAGCAAAATGGGGGAGGCGATATGGCATCTAAAAAATGTGTAATGTTTTTTCTAGCCGCACCGACCACCATTGCCAGGGTCAGCGGGGACGGCGGCGCCATCCAGGAAGCAGATGCAGCAACTGCAGGGGGTGAGCCAGTGGCAGTGGCTTGCGGGGTAAGTCATATTGCTTGCTCATTGACATTATATATATACTCTCTGCAAGGGTGTACACTGTACTGTTGAGACTTGTGAACAGTTGAAGACACCCTCTTTCCTTAGCATATACTGCAGGAGTTGAGTAACTAATGGCCTATTCTATCTTCAACTCAGCAGAGAAAGTTTCATGAAGAGTCAGACCTTGATGGGTTGATGGAAAAGGGAAAGAAGAATGGAAGGAGGAAGGACAGCTAATATGTAATATGACTGGCAGAGAAAGATGCGTGGGTGAAAGGATGAATATACTATAGGTGGCTGATAGTAGGATGCATGGATGGGTGAAGGATGGATGTAAGGTGAAAGGATGCCTGCCTGGGTGGTTAAAAGTGCATGGGTGAAAGGAATTCTCTGGGGGGTTTGATGGGTCAAAGCAAGGATGCAAGGGAGGTTAAATGACAAATGTATGTTGGTGAAAGTTTTGTTGAGAATGGGAGCCATGTTTGGATGGATGGTATTCATAGGTGAAGACTGGATGGAGCGAATGTAAAACTTAAACGGTGACTGAGTAGCAAAGCCAAGGGTTAAAAATACTAGAAGAACAATGCAATGATGAATGGGAAAATCCCTGGGAAGAAGAGTAAACAGGGAATGTTTTTTTCCTCAAGGTTTTTGATTCAGAGGTTTGAGGTGGTATTTCAGACTACTCCCTTGACTCACAGTAGTTTTCAAGCGCTACATATATTATGTACCCACCCATAATCATCAATCACCTCCCTCTGAGTCCCTACCCATGGCATTTTGCCAGTGACAGCCATGTGTCTCCTATCGGCTGCATGGTTCCAATAGTAGTACCTCACATGACGTATATCATTCATATATTAGTAACTAGTATTCATCTGCCTTGTTGTAGTCAGGGTGAAATTGAGGCATTTTTTAACAGAGCATGGCCATGATAGGAAAAGAGATAATTGTCTAGTACAGCTGCCCCACCAGTAGACAGCAGGAAAAGTACTGTGACACCAGTATGTCTGTCTAGGACGCAAGCTGAGCTGGCATGCCTACATTAATTTAGCTAAACAAGAGAGAGAAGAAGAAAACTTGTATACTCCACAGTGCTTAATGCCTAAAACTCTAATCACATCAAAATCAAATGGGCCGAGGAATCGAGGAAACCAGCAAAAGTTATGTACTGCTAGTGCTACTGTGCCACTATATAATTTTGTGTTACTGTTTTGCTTAGAGTATTGGTTACAATTTGTCTTTTTTCTTTCTTGATATAGCTAATCCTGCCAATCCATCATCATTTTCTTCACAATAACCGAACAGGCAGGAGATAGCAGTCAGGACACAGCAACAGAAACTGGAGGCCATCAGTGCTGAATATCAGCAGCTGGTGGTCCAGGAGGAGGAGATGTAGGAGGCAGCTGCAGCAGCCTCCAATGCCCCGGGCCCCAAACAAGCCTCAGTACCTCTGGTAGTCTTGTACCGTGGTCAGGCAGCCGCTCACCACCATTCAACCACTGTTGCCCCCCTATAGACTCTATAGAGCCTTTCCCTGCTGCATGCTCCAGAGGATGTCGTGCTTTTAAGCCAGGAAAGAGGAGCGTTTCGACCGATTGGAGAAGAAGTTTCTAGCCCTCCACTAGCCCTCTCTTGCCCTTTTTTAATATTTTGTTTGGTGGATGGGACTTGTTGGGGAGAGGGTGGGAATATGGGAGTTGGGGCATTCTTGGGGTTTTTCACTTAATATTATGGACATTTATGGACAATTACTTTTTGGACTTTCTTTCAAAGCTTACTTTGGACATTGGTTAGGGTTAGGGAGAGGGGTTTGCCAGTTGTTGTGGGTTTTCTAGTTTATATATTTCAGGGAAATACATTTTTTATAGTTGTACATATGATTTAAATCTTTTTGGGGGTTACTGTTTTACTTCACACTGCTTCCTTTGCCGCAGGCCCGCAGCCAGTTTTTAAAATCTGCTGATAGTGTAACACCAACAAATAGTTATGCGGTACCCTCACTTATGCTACTACTCTCTCCTCCTAGTCTCTGCAGTCTGCAACTGTATTAACCTCTAAGGACTTGGAGGGGGTGTGGGTGTGTGAATTTCCATTGTACATAGATTATTGCAGTTCAACAATGAATCTCCCACAGTTCTTCTCTTACCTGTGATTAGACGAAGCGATGGCTGCATGGTTTCCCAAGGTGCCATGGTGGTGGTGGTAGACAGTAGCATCATGCTAGCCAAATAATAGAATAGTGAATACACAAGTTCCAGAAGCGAGGTTCCACTCCCGCCTAGCTGAACTCAAACTGTAGGATGAGGAATATTCATCATAGGGAACAAATTAAATTGAAATAAAAACTTACTTAATGCCTTTTTATATGCAAGCTTTTACAAAAAAAATGAGACAGTCACCAGAGGGATACTAGAGTACTACTAGTACACAAGAAGAAGAGAGCCAAACGAGAAAATATGACAAGCAATGCTAAATTAAAATAATCAGAATAGTGAGCTAGTAAAAGTTACAAAATGAAGGCGACTTGAGCTATGAAGTGGACAAGCGTTACATGGACTTACGCAATACAATGCCGGAAGGATGATGATGCTTGCAATTATGAATTATGTTCCTCTGAAAAAAGTATAAATAGCAAATACTGTGCATGGGTGGGCAATCTAAATATATATAATATTGCCAGTATGGGCTATACTTAGAGCTGAAGAAGATCCTCGCCCTGCCTTGAATTGGTGTTGCTTTCACCACATCCACCCCACCAAGTGCGTGATCAATTAATGGTGTCAATTTAATTTAATCACATCTCAATAAATCACACAGCCCAGGGGAAGAGGGTTAGTGGTTCTATGAATGAATGGGAAGGGGGATTTGAGAGAAAGGTTTGACAAAAGACAAACACTACACAAGGACATCATTCATCTTGGCAGTCGACCATTATCAAATCTGTTATGGGAGGAAAGGAAATGTATGCATGCATGATGAGTACTATTACAGGTAAACTAAATCAAATTGCCCGTCTGCCCCCAGAGAGACCCAAGTTACATTATGTTCTGTTGTACCAAGCTTTGAAAGATAGCAAATAAAATTAATATATCTGTAGGAGTCAAGTAAACAAACATAAACAACACATACAGTTCTAATGATTAATGAGAATTGCCAAATTGGGAGTTGGATCTGCATTCCTCTTGGACTGTCCATCAATCTTGGGTGCCTGGTGGATGTGGTTCGGTAAGGTAAGTGTGAGTATGTTATATTGTTTTTTTAGTATGGCGCAGGGTAAAGGGCCTCTAGATTGAAAAACAAAAATGATATTGAAGAATCAAGGCGAAAAGTTAAACTGCATAAATATTGCAATGAGAAGACTCAAAGGCAGCATGGCTAAATGTCTGTTTCCAGTTACCTTCAACAACAGGTCCCCACCCAACCACCACTTATTTTCGAATTTGAGCCAGACAGCACTGAGCACACATATACTCCCAGCAACGTAGCATTTTCCCAATCAAGGAAAAAAGCAATGCACTGCTGTCCGTCACCACTCACCACCACTGCACAGAGTTATGCATGTCTGTTGTTTACCTTTAGGCCACTTGAAAGTCATCATCCAAATCGGTTGGTTTCAGTGAATTTGAAAACTTCCATCTCCTTCTGGTGGCAGCTCTTGAAGTAGTCAAGCCCACGACCTGAGTCATTCCATCATCTCTGATCCTCCTGAGTCTGACTCCGAGTATTGCGTCCAACTCCGTACCAACTGTGCCCTGAGTCCAGACTCAAATGCAATAGATCGTCCTGTAGTACAATTTTGTTGTTGAACAACAAGAAGGGAAAGATTGAGTCACTTTTTGTGTAGACTAGATTTGTGTTTTCATTATCTAAGGGACTGGTCGGGTCTGACTCTTTGAGGAATATAAAGCAGAAAACAATAAAACAAAGCAGTGTGCAGTGGACCCAGTGAAGGAATCTCCCTATCTTTCAAAGGGGAAGGGAAAAAAATAACCCTTCAGGGGATATTTATTGATCAGCCATCGGTAGACCACCAACATTGTGAATCATCACTAACACATTAAGCGTAATAGTTACTGATAAACAAACACCCAGTGTCACCCTGCCTGCCACCACATGAATTATGTCTTCCCAACACACATGATGATGACACATCACAACAAGTTCAGATCACAACAAACAACAATCACTCAGCGTGCAATGCATGCCATCATTACCTGTTCTTCAGGTGTGCTTACTGTGATCGATTCGTGGCACATTGCAGAATGCAGATCCATTTGTTCACGATACAGAGAATTCCCAGTGAAAATCGAATTATAATGTCACATGTGGGCAGTCCCTCTAGGGTAGGAAAGGATAGATAGTCATGGCCCAGGGTTGGAGGCAGGTACACATTTGTTTGTATTCTCCGTCCAATGTCTGGCTTGAGGGAAATGGGTTTGGGGGGTGAGTCAGGACTTCTTCACTGCACCCAGTTGCAACTCCAATCTTTCAATAAAACGTGTCTAAGAGTAAGATGGTGGGGATGAATTGGTCAACCAGACACACACAAATAATAAGTAAATAATGTTCCCTAGTAGCTACATCTTTTTTTTGGCATCAAAGAAAGAAAGAAAGAAAGCAGATCAGCAATAGGCTTCAGACTGAGAGAGAAAGGTCTATGGTTGTTTTTGGCCCAGGCCTAGTATTCAGAGAAGTAGAGCTCATCCTCAAACTCTGGTGTTTTGCCCAGAAGTAGGTCATCAAACACACTACTTCCGTGACCTGAGTCTCTCTCATCTTCCACCTGTGGTACTTTATGTATGGTGTAATCCAGTAGTATGAAGTGCTGATTCATTTTGATCATGGTTAATCTCTCCAGGTTTTGGGGCAAGAGACTGGTCTTCTCACTGTGACAACCATACTAGCAGCACTGAAAAGATGCTCAGCTGAGACTCTGGTTATAGGACAAGCCAGATAGTTTATTGCCAGACTGCTGAGCACTGCCCATTGGTGCCTCTTCCCACATCAATACACCAATGGGTTTTGATCAAGGGAGACCTCTGTTACATCATCCAGATAGACCTGGACCATTCGCTCAATGTTAATTGCTGGTGCTCCACTTTGCTCGACCTCTTTTGCATTCACCTTTGCACTGGACTTAAGCTCTGCCAGTAGAAACCACTCAGTTGCAGACTTTGGGGCTGTTGCTCCTGGTCTTGTTGTTGATGGTGTTCTTGTTGTTGGTTTTGGCTGCTTTGCGTCAACAGCACTGCCCTCAGGCTCTGAACTTGAAGGCTTCCCTGCAGGACTTTTGCCCTGGAGGAGTGTGCCTCTAATTCCCTGCCATTTGTTTTCTAGCTCACTGCCTTGCTCGGCAATCCATGTTTTGTCTTTTCTAACTTTTCCGGCTGAAAAAGGAATGAAAGTGGACAGTAATGGTTGTACCGTCGATCAAGAATTGTGGCACAGATGTAATGTTTGGAGGACACAATGTCTCTTTGCACCCTTGTGTTAGCAGACAAGCAAAGGATTAAGCTCTCCACCAAGTCATACACATCTTTTTTTTCCTCCACACCTGTGTACATTGTAGCCACCTCCTTTAGCTGTCGATGTAGCATGTGCAACTATGGGATAGCTTGGCCCATGGTACTGTCCTCTTTGCTGACTTCCTGTGTGAACACCTCAAAAGGAAGCATCATCTCTGTCAGGCATTTGATGGGCCCCATTGGTCCATCTCAATGATCATGCCTTTCGCAGTTGCATTCCCTCTTTGCATAATATATTCATTAATAGGTCTGTACTACTCAAACAGCCATTCAAGCATGTAATAAGTGGAGTTCCAGCGTGTTGGCACCTCCTGTAAGAGTGCTTTAACTGGCATTCTATCATCACGCTGAATGATCCTCAGCTGTTTCCGGGCTTTAAACGAATGGCTGAAATGAGTGCAGATTCTTCTGCAGGTGAACAGTAAGTTGCTTCCTTGGTCTTAATTTTTTAGAAAGTCCTGTACAATGATGTTGATGCAGTGTGCCAAACACAGGACCCTGAAATAACCACCTTAACTAAATTATTGCCATTGTCCGTGGAAACAAAACCAACCTTAAGCCCTCTTGATCACAGCCTTTCAAAGATCTTGTTGTTAAAGTCTTCCAAAATGTTTGCAGCTGTATGGGATTTCTCCATTGCAAACATCGCTACTTTCGCATGCTTCTGAGCAGCATTAAAATCTCAGCAGAGTCAACACCTGCAGATATTTTTTCTCTAGCCCCCACAAAAGAGATCCAGTGCGAAGTGATGCACATATAATCAGTCGCTTGGCAACTGGTCCACATGTCTGTTGTCAGGTGGATACTGTGAACAGCACTCTGCTGTAAAGCTTGTCCAAGCAATTTAAGCACATCGTGATGTAACGCTGGAACAGCAACTCTGGCAAAATAGGACCAGCTGGGAACCTTCCATTTTGGGCAGATGGCTGCCACAAATTCAAGAAAACCCACCCCTTCCACAAAAGAAAAAGGGAGGAGGTCCAGTACTAACATTTTAGCCAGCTTCGTGTAGTACAAACATGCCGTTGGATGGTTGCGTTCATACTGCCCCTCCAGCCTAAACATGGCGGGAATAGTAGCCTGAATTTTTTCTTTCCTGATGCCATTGATGCAAGTGATGTCTTGAAAGGAGTCGGTGATAAGCTCAATGTGCTTTTCAGAAGGGCAGTAACTGTCCTCTTTTGCCTTGGTGTCTCGACCTGAGTCGTGTGCCATTGCAATGTTGCTGATGTGGGCAATACTACTGCACTGATGGGGAATGGCTGCTTTGCGTAGTGAAAAAGTCTTCCTCTTCTTCACCTTCCACCATGAACAGATCGGATTCGGATTCCCTGCTTAGACGGCTTTCACCCCATTCACCAACAACACATGCAGTTTTTTTGGCCCCTAAGGTGCGTCTCCCAACGGATCATATGGTGCTTTCTCAAATGGGTTGTTTGGCCCCCAGTACCACAGTTTGTACCAAGCTTACCCCGACTAACACCTGCTCTGCAAAGGGAGCATATGGCAATGTTCGCCTCCTTCTGGCTAACCGTAAAGAAGTCCCAAACTGGGGAGCTCAGCTTTCTGATGCTGGTGCTAGTGCCAATGTTGGATGAACTGGTGGTAGGTGGGCATTTTGATGTTTGACTCTCTGAAGTACCTACTTCTACTGAGGTGGTTGTGGATGTAGGTCACTGCCGGGACTTAGCAAATATGGCAGCTGATATTGGTTGTATCTGTGGTGGCACTGCCAAATTCCCCCCAAGAAGTTGGGATGGGTAACATCGGTCTCCACTAGGTCTGGGCTAACATCCATGATGACTGGCTCATCGTCATCCTCCTCTTCAACATCTACCTCCATAACTCTAAGGCTTTCTGGAACCTTCCTTTTCCCCAGCCTCATCTCGTGGTGTGTCTCACTCTCAGACTGAGGTGGGATCCAAGTGGTGTCTAGCTCATCAGAAGGGGGGCTTGAAGAAGAAGACCACTAACCCTCTATTTTCTAGCTGGAGATCTGGAAGACAATGGATCTTCTGGAGCAGATTGCTCTATTTCCTCAGCAGGAGCCTCGATCTCTTGAACTGCTCCTATTTCGGGAGGAACTACTATTGGCGGGTGTCGCTGTTGTTGCTGTTGTAGTCCACTTCTCTGAGTTTCCTGCAACGATTGGGTACTACTTTGCGATAGACATAAGTGAATTTCAACATCACTACTCATCAGCGTTGACATGATTAGACTGGCTGCCTCTGTGACAGACATGGGCTTGGGCCTGGATTGGGGTGGGTCCACTGATTTGGGAGTGCTGCTCCCAGCTTGCTCCCCAGAGGCTGCTGCGACAGGCACAGTTTTTTGTTTTCCCATAAAGATCAGGGACAGCATACCGGTGGTGGTGGTGGTAAGCTCCTACTTTTTATCATTGGCCACTTTCTTGGTAGCCATTTTAGCACCTTTCTTTGGGGCGATCTTGAAGCTGTCAGTTAGCAGTGGTACTTAGCTTCACAAGTTGAAGAGATGTCTGTGATGTGTGGGTCATTCACGCGTCATGACCTGCACAGGCCTTCTTTCTAGCAATACTGTGGGTGATGTCTCTTGTGCACCTAAAAGAAAAGAAGCAATAAGGACATCAGTGGAACGTGGCATTCGTGCTGTTCAATTAGTGGTATAATCAAACACAATATCATTTAGATTGGTCACTGGTAACTCCCTATTATAAATAATGAACAATACAGTGTATGCATATGGAAAACCACACCAACATAAACTTTCATGGTAACCAACTGTACACTCAGAAAGGATAAGAGAGAGCAAAAACAACAACATGCAGATGAAACTGTTTGCTTTATGTGCGTCACGTGACAAACGTCACTCAAGTGTGATGTGGGACTCAGGGAGGTTCAGCTGACAAATGACAATGGAAGGAATAATCCCTAGACAATGAATGCTATTGTGCACTTATAGCAGACATGGGCTTGACTTGACTTATGCCAGATGTAGTGGAAATGTGGTAACTAACTATGAACCAAAAACATAACATACAAAAAATTTGACAAAAAAATAGAAAAAATAAATATAATTTACCAATTAATAAAAAAATTGAAAAAATTAAAATTAAAAAAATGATACATAACTGAAGATATCCTCTAAGATATAATAAGTTACTAAACTGCTAACTCATTGCTCAACCATTCATGCAGCCTATGGCAAAGGGCCGGATTCGGCTAGAAGCACAAAATGGCTGCCAGCCAGTGCCACATTGTCATTAAGAACAACACTGAGCAGGAATGCATTGGGAACAAAGAGAAGACATGCAGGCCTGTAGGGAAAGCCCACTGGCTGCCTAGCCTACACAAAAATGGCCAGGCACCGACCACATGATCACAAGAGAATACATGCAGGCATATGGCAAAAGCACACTGACTGCCTCCACAAAATGTGCACCAGCCACATGGTCACAACAAGAATCAGGAGGCTTAGCACAAAGAACACATGCAGGCCTATGGCAAAAGCACACTGTCTACACAAAATGGCCGCCAGCCACATGGTCACAACAAGAAGCTGGAGGCCTAGAAAAAAGAACGCATGCAGGCCTACGGCAAAAGCACACTGGTTGGATACACAAAATGGCCGCCAGCCACATGGTCACTCACAACAAGAGGCAGGAGGCCTGTAAAACAAAGAGCACATGCAGGCCTAGGGACAGTCCACTGACTATACAAAATGGCCCCTGGCCAGGGCCCATATGGCATCTGGAACGAAGGCAAATGGTAGCCTACTATGGCAAACACACACACACACACACTAGCCAGACAAAGGAAAGGAGGCATGGTAAAACAGAGAACACAGAATTAATTCATCAATGCCAAAAACGAAAATTAACATGGCTAAAAATGTTTACAACAACACACATCTTCCAAAGGCATTACTCCACCCTATACACTGTTTGCAGGAAAAGAATATGTGAAATACCACAAAAAACACATTTTGTATTGAATTTAAATCCACCCATGGCCTAAATGCTGTTTCAGATTGAACAGACACCACAGCAACAGTTGTTTCATGCACCCATGACTAGCACTGGGCCTACTGGCTGGAAGACCAATTAGCAGACTAGACCACATAGTGAATTAAATCAATATTGCAAATGTATTAATAAAACATAGAGAAAATGTAGTAAACTGTGAAACATTTTTCCTTTACAAAAGAAGAAAAATAAAATGCAAATAAATCAGTGATCACTAGGCCCCTACTGAAACAACAGGCCGCCCGCCACAATACATTTTAAAAGTCCATTGAAAGTACAAATAAATCCAAGTGCACGGCCCGAATCAAACAAAAAACACCAGTTTTTACACTTATTTGTGAAATCTCAAATGCAAAAAGTTCTTAAATCCAATGGGATATGCAGCAGGCACAAAGAGTGACCCTTCCATCTCCAAATCAAAATTAAAAGTGACCAGGAGATGGACGAAGCACTAAAAAATGAACAGGAAGTTAGAGACTCTGGGGCACTTACTTCCAGTTGAAAAAAAGTTAAAAAAATAAAAACTCCTCGCACTAAAAAATGTCAATTCGAGGAGGTTTTTAAATCATCAGTTCGGGAAGGTTTTGATGCTTCTCAAGGAGAGAATCTTCCCCAGATTACAGCCACGGTAGATCCTGCGTGTTTGGGATCACATACAGCAGAAAACATCCGCCGGAAGTCACTGGCTCGCCCGAATGACATGTTGGCGACGGTTAAACCTCGTGGGAGCATGCGGCCAGCTAGCAAATCTCGTGGCGCCAGCAAACGGCCCTGAAAATCTTATCGGCGATTGCAAGTGCCCGGCAAGGAGGTCTCATTCGAGTGAAATGAAATTTTGAGCACACGGATAAAAAGAACTCTGCTCCGTTGCAGAATGCGGAGATTAACAGTAACTCTGCATTCTCCGTGGAACGTGGTGTTGCCAAATTCCGCGAACGGAGTGGAGTTTTATGCCCGGGCTTACTAGGAAATACAGTTGCACACAATCAAGCACCCAACAGACACCACAGAAACAATACACAATCTGCACCTGCACCCTACCGAAGATCCTTCATTTTCCCCTGCCCTCACCCCTCCTAAACCTCCAGCCACCACTCCCAAGAAGATTACTACTCCTCCCACACCCAAGACCAACCCTTCCACCTCCAAATCCACCCCTATTACTGACCTCTCTTCCGCTTCCCAAGGCACCCCCGCCAAACGTTGTTCTACCACTTCACATTCCCAAACACCCCTCCTAAATGTAAGTCCACTCTTTCCTCTTCCCAAACCACCGCTTCCCAACCCAGGGCAACCCCTACAAAAACCAAACGTCCTCCTCCCAAATTACATCTTTGAGGTGCTTACCCTGCCCAATGGATGCCCTTTCTTGAAGAGGTTACCCTGCAGTGTCTTCCAGGGCACCTTTTGTGGCACTGCAGTGTGCTATCCCACACAATTTCTGTATGGACTGACCATTGAGCTTTTGTAATGATTTGTTCAGGTGTTTTATTCAGACAAATAAATTCTGGTTGTTTTTCAGCACCACATTAGTCCTGGCTTTACTTTTCCCCAACCATTTTTGGGAACCTATCAATGTTGCAGAGGTTAGATTGTGATTCAATGCTATTGTGTTTACACGTTATGGCAGGTTATACTACTTATATTTTTAGAGTGTACTTTGTTATCTACATGCACAATTTGATATGCTATGTGATGGTGATTAGTTTTTATGGGCAGGAATTCATCATAGTGATGACCACTTGGTCCACCTATTTAATGTGATTTGATACATTGGGATGTGTGACTACAGGTGTGTTTGTTTCACCGTGATTGGTGATCAATATGAACAGGTTTGCATATTTAGAACTTGGAACCAGTGCAGGAGTCACACAGGACAAGAGGAAATGTTCCATGGATGAATATGTGGGATGAATCCAAATTGGGTCAAACATTGATTTGGGTAATATTTCAAGTGGTAAAGGTTTCAGCTTGTCTTGAGCAATGTCTACATCATTTCACTTGCACTTCTCCCTATGATGTATGTTGGATATGTGTGCAGTGTGTACAAGTTAGTTATTTGTTTAGCTACACCTTGAGGTTAGTTAATTATCATACCTTTTTGTCTTATGTTTTTGGACATGTCTATTATTTTGTGTGTACCTTACACCTACTATAGTTATCTGAGAAGAATGCTGTTACTGATGTGTTTGTTTTAATATCTTGCACTTACATATTACAACAAGCATTTGCAATGCAATCGGTCTCGCCTTTGGGACCTTATATTTATTTAGCTATGCAGCACATCAGCCTGGGTGCTGAAACATCTACTGTTCTTTAACATGGAGGGAAAGTAAGCACCAAACTGCGTGACATGCCAGGTATGGGAACACATGGAGAGAAATATTGCCTTTCAGTGGGAAATGGTATAGTCCAAAGCTCTGTTTTTAATATAAAATCAGGGTCTTCGGTGGTCATATCACTGAAAATACAAGATTTGAAAAAATTATTATTGTCTACGGGTGCTCGTGGAAGACAATTTCTATGGACTGGAATCTAGAGAATGCTAAAGTGATTCTGGTATTTTACTGACCTCTGCTGGTCGTTTGCTATCAAGAAAGTTAAATAGAGGCAGTTGCCAGAAAAATTAAAAAAAGAAAGTCTCTCAGCGGAAAGCAATTCTGGTATTTTACTGACCTCTGCTGGTCGTTTTCTATCAAGACAGTTAAATAGAGGCAGTTGAACAGCAAAACAAGTCCCTAAGCGGAAGCAGACAAGTCCTAGGGCTGATCTCTAGAGCCCACAAAGTACATACACATATAAGTATATAATAAGTATATACTAAAGTATATACAAGAGGTCTTGAATGCTCGACCTAAAAATGACACCTTCAGAAAGAAGAAGTAAAAATGAGTAGAGCTACTGCCTATGAACTCCAAGTCTATATTCAGCAGCAGAGCGCCACTACTACAACTGTCAATCATGGTGCAGGCGTAGAATTGTGACAACTCTCCGATGTCAGCTGTCAAATGTTGCTTGAAGTGTATACTTTCGCTAGTATTTCATCTTTAAGTCCAACTATATGTGAGCGTTTGCTCAATACACCTTTGCTTTACACAAACCAAAGAAACGCATTTGACTTGCACTTCTCTCGGCCATTTATTTTAGAATTGTATGACCTCTTCAGATGTAAAAAAAAAAAAAGACATTTTTTCCCTGATTTGGACTCTTTGTCTCTACAGTAACTGTCTAAGATGTACCTTCTTGGTAGGTGGTCACCCCGATTACCGCTCATATGAAAAAATTTAAGCGCAAACGAGTGCGATCACATTCCCAGCACTGAGCACTCACTGCACTCCTCGTTATCACAACCCTATTCAGTTGCTTACTAATCTCTGGCTGGTGCGGGGTCAACCGGGAGGGGGGGGAGGGTGCTGCATTATCCTGGCACAGAGAGCTTTTAAATGTCCTCGTTACACAATAGCTTTTCTTTTTGTCGTTTCATAATCCTGAAAGCACATTCCTTCACCCTGACTGCATAAGCCTCTTAAAAACAGAGAATAGCCGAGCGTCTGAGCAGAGCGCGCAGCTTGACAGCCACGGCCCCCGCGTTAACCCCTCGCCCCATGGCTTCTTTGTGCTTATTTTTTAGAAGGATCTAGTCAGGAATTTGTCAACAACATGACCAGAGGGGAGGCCGACAGGAACACCAGAAAACAAACTTAACACTGGAGCAGCACTGTGCCTTCCTTAATACGCTGGAATCCAGCTGAAATACTGCTATCAAACCTGTTATCTTTAGTCACTTATTAAGCACCACAAACCAGCAATAGAACATACGGTGGATGCAAATCAAAGTCGCTAGCAAAGAGTTAACGAATGAATGGACTTTTGATGTAAATCCTTTACCAACGGGGCCACTAGAAAGAGACGCGCGAAAGTGAAAGCAACTAAAAAAAGGAGCGGGGGCGAGCGAGCCTGCTGAGCTGACCACACTGCTTGTGCATCGTGCCTGAAACGTGCGGGTAACCGCACGGAAAAGGCCATTGTGCACGAGCGTGTGGTCAGCTTTCAAATGCCCACTACATAAAGTCTTCGCCAGAAGCAACGCTTGTGCGCTACTCTAGGCTCGACCTAAAAAGGGACCCTCTTATGCATATATGCATGGCACAAATGCATGGCACTTGGTGATGCTGTTGGTTTTCCCTGATATACTTAAAGCCAGGTGGCCTGTGCACAGAGACGTTTAGAGGCATGGGCACAGTGAGCTCTGGCCCAGAGAGCCAGAATTTCAGGGTGCCCCCTGATTGAGCCAACCCTGTTCTACAAAGAGTCTTTCCATAATATCCTTGAAATACTTCTTGAACAGATTGTTTTGATTAACATTTTCCAAAAACGACTTTTAATGTGGGTGGTGTGTGAGAGTCTATTACAGACATTTTGCAGAGAAGGTGTGTTTCTGTTTCATGAAACATCCATACTTGAGATTTTTTCATATCAAAACAGGGCCTAGCATGTGAGAAATGGGAGGGTGTCATAGAAATTATTTGCTGCAATGTAGTAGAAGCTGCTGTTTTGTTACTATATTAAAAACACACATCACTATTCATGAATATTAGATGTGAGCACATTTCGAATTTAGAAAAGTGTGTCTGTGCAGTGTCAGTGACCTGGCCAAAGTGGGCATCAAAGAGCTGAATTTGGATCAGACATTCAAAGCTGCTCCGAACAGGGACCCGCAAAATAGGTTTGCCCCAGGGCCCCCAAACACTATAAGATATCCCTTCCTGTGCATCTGTTGACTAAGAAGTCAGCGGAAATGGGTTAGATTGTGGCTTACCATCGGTTGCGTCCACGACACGGTCAGTTTTGGACGTCATCAAGCAGTAGCGGCAGGATGTGTATGATTGGCTCCACGGCAACACAGGGTGTGTGAAGCTGTGTACAGGTGAGTTTCTTCTTGATATCCATCCCTTTCTGCCAACTCAGATGTGGAGATTTTGCCACTACAGTCATTTTGGCAGTAAGGAACATCAAGAATGAGCCAGCAGGGAAACTGGTTGTCCAACCTCCGACAGACGCATTTGCCTATCCCGCCACCATTGAGATTTCCTGGCGGCGACAGTGGTAATGCAGCGGTCTTGGTCTATGCACCTGCTTGCTTCATAATTGGGCGGGCAGAACCTTTCTGCCAACTTATAATCATGCCCTTAGCTATTTTAGGACCCCTCCTTTTATTAGATTAGATTATGTTCCACTCCTGAGTTGTCTCACTACACATCTGATCTAATAGAAATTATGAACACAGGAAAAGTGTTCTTAATTCCTTGGTTCCAACACAATATACAGTACTTTAGCAAAATTGTATTGGCAACTTGCTGGAGTAACCCTACATCAATTAATATGAGCAGCAAGGCTGTTGTAAAAGAGGCCTTTTCGAATTATAAGATTCACTCATATCACTGTGATTCTAAGATTGGTGGACTTACACAGGAGTTTTTGTCTAAGAAATAGATCCCCTTTTTAGAGCTGAACTTAGATTAAATTGTGCCTAGCCAAGCCCGAACGCTGTATATTAAATTTTGGTTTGGCACATTGTTAGTTAGCAAGTTCACCAGAAATTGGAAGTCTAACTTCAATAACTCTGCTAATTGCATTTGTATTGATTAGATTGAGGACGTTGAACATATACTATTTTTCTGCCCCTTACTTCATAGGCCAAGAAGGCCATGTATAAGGCATCTCTGTTTAACTTTAGGTGTAAGACATTATAAAGAAGCTTTCTGGATCTTTCAGATGGACTCCAGTCCTCTTATAGTTTTTGTGTATAGTCGTTACTTATATGGAGTTTGGCTCTAAAGGAAAGGAAGAGAATTATTGTTATGAGTACAGAAAGAACTGCATTTAGTCATCTTAAATGACCCTTGCAATCCTGTTGTGAATGTGACTGTTGGTTTACTGATTATTGTATATTAAATAATTGTGAGCCTATCATTCCAGTTTATTTAGTTATGGCATTGACCCTACTGTCCTCCTTTCTGAAGGAAAGGAGATTAACAGTTACAATGGATAGGTACCAATCAGAGCCATATGTCTTACCATGTGGAGTTCCTCAAGGATCATCTTTGAGTCCAACTCTTTTTAATTTATATGTCTCGGAACTCGCCCCTTTGATCCGAGAATTTGGCTTCTGCCTGACGTCCAATGCTGACGACACCCAGATAGTCGTGGCAGCATATAGGCAACAAGCAGCACCCACCCTACAGTTTCAGAACTGTATGAGAGAAATAAATAGATGGATGGGGGCTCACTGTCTTAACCCTTTCGCTGCGTGCGTCGGCCAACGGCCGTCGCGAGCACTACCTCGGTAGTGCTGCGCATGTCCGTTGGCCGACGCGGCCCCGCCCGCTTAATAGAACGTTCCGCACTGGCGCGGAACGTTCGAAGCAGCTAAGCGGTTAAGCTTAACGCTGAAAAAACCGAGGTGATAATCTTCGGTAACTTACATCCTAGATGGGACAATCTCTGGTGGCTGGCAGAGATGGGTGAAGCACCTAAATCAGTGCAAAAGGCGAAAAATGTAGGAGTGTGGATTGACAACAAATTAGCACTATTACACCAGACAAATGCTATTGTCTCTGCCTCCCACTTTCTGATAAAGAAACTTAAGAAGATCTTGCCTTACATCCCTTTGGACTCTAGAAAGATGGTGGTAACAGCACTAGTCCAGTCAAAACTGGACTATTGCAATGGGCTCTACCTAGGTATGCAGAAGCAGTATCAAAAAAAGCTTCAGACGGTTCAAAACACAGCTGCCCGGCTGTTGGGAAATATTCCTAAGTATGACTCAATGTTCAAGGAGATTCGTAGACTCCACTGGCTCCCTGTGGCACAGCAAATCAAATTTAAATCTCTTTGTTTAGCATACAAGGCTTTGAACAAAACAGGACCTCTTTCTCTCAGAAATCTCTTTGCCTGGTACCAACCGTCCAGACAACTGCGCTCTACAGGCGCGAGACTGATGAAAGTGCCGAGAATACAAACTACAGGTTGGGGTGGCCGAAGTTTATCGTACTGCACTGCAAAACTGTGGAACACGCTACCTGTTGAGCTTAGAGAGGCCACCTCCCTCACCATGTTCAGGAAGAAGTTAAAAACATGGCTATTTCAGAATTAATCACTGGACTGGGCGTACTGCATTCATAGCGCCGAGACACCCTCGGGTATTTGCGCGCTCAACAAGTTTCATTAACATTAACATTACGTTTATTTTTAAACTGTGCACTTTATCCCTAAAAACTGTGAAGGATTGTTTTAATACATTGTTGTGAACCACCTTGTAGGAGGATCTTTTTAGCTTACATTGCATTTTATTTGCGCTCACTAAAGCCAACGCTGAGACAATGTAACCCAAGTGTGTTATTTCAGGATAATTTTTACTGGAAGCATGCACATTATTGTTTTTATTATTGTTGTTGTATTGTTCTTGTCTCATACGAGACATTGTTTTAGATGTGGCTATTGTTTTATTTATTCTGCATGTGCTTAATAGGGCAATACCCCGAAATAAATAAATATTATGCAATAGGCGTCATGCTAATAAACATGACACAAAGCCTGCATACTGTTTTCACTTGGGGATGTCATGGAGAGCTACAGCATCTGCTCTTGGTAAGTAGCAATTTCAACTCTGCAGAGGAAGCGGCTTCCTCCGGTGAGACAGTAAGTTCCTCTGATCCTTCCCACAGGTGGGACGGGTCGACTGCTCTGGTTCCGATCCTCAGTCAGGGGTCAAGCCCGCAGGGTTCACCATGGAGGCCTTTCCTCTCAACAACGGTTTGGACAAGGCAAGGGTCCTTGTCTTTTATGGTGGCCCCCAGTCGCATACAGGACACTAACCTCACTCTGCACTAAGGCGACGGCCCGATTGGCATGGCTGTAATTTGCTCTTTACAGTGTCCCTCACTGGCATACGGGGTCACCGACTTCCCACTTGTTATGTGCCACAGCCTGATTGGCACAGCAGTTTGGAAATCTTCCTGGTGGCTCCTAATTTCACTCTGCACATGGTTGACAGCCTGATTGGTACAACCACAGATAACTTTGTGGAGGCACGTGGGCAATAACCTTATTGGTGCAGTAGTCGTCGCATCACACCTTGCTATTGTGATCCACTCGCCAGGATCGCCATTGGACCTCACTCCCTCCAGCACTCTCCTCTTCTTCACAGGGCACAATAGACTTGGCAAGCAGGCAGGTACTGGGTCTCCAGTGGTCTTAGATTTCCCCTGGTGATGTCATCTCACCCAGCTGGGAGACTGGCAGGGCTTAGCTCCCTGTCCTGGACACAGGCAAAAATCTTGTAAAACTCCTCCTCCTCCCACAGCCCAACTGTCTGCTCGGCAGTTGAAAATTTTGGGGGCCTTGAGCTCCCTTTCTAATAGTCCATTTCCAGACACCAAATGTGATTTAGAGTCTGAGTCTTTGAAGTTTATGTTGGATGGTCTTCCTCCTTTTGAAGTGTCCATTCGTCGGCCCTTCTCTTGCTTCAGAAAGCAGTCACAGCAGGAATGACTCCAAATCTGAGAGCCCTAGAGCACAGGCCCTAAGAGTGACTTGAGGTTCATAACAGATGTAAGCCACAGTGATATGTGCATCAAAATGTTACCCCTGGTCCCTGCTCTTTATGATTCCCCTATCAGCCCTATATCCTTCCTGAGATGTGCCCAAGTCCCTTTACAGTGAACTCACTGTGAATCAAACAGCACCCTTTGAAGTGTACTAAAGCACCTGCCTATTCTTGCTCCAGTGTGTGTGTCCCGCCCCAATCACAGGAATGCAGCAATACACAAATTTGTTTGGGAGGATTCCTCTATCTCCACATGCTCCTCCAGTCAGTCCTAGGACTCTCAAAATGGAGCACAGTCTTCCATGTATTGCACTAATCACAGGCCCATATACATGTAGCACATGCATGCAGCCACACACACACACACTGAACAGGACTATATACTAATATGATGTAGGGCAAGGTGGAGTTAAGCACATAGCAGAAGAACTTTACATGAGTGGCCCTGTAGGTCTCAATCCAGTGACACATGTAAAAAGGCCTGTTCACTTCTATTGCTCACTACACAGTGCTCGTGGCATTACCTTTCACCAGCATGAGGGTAGTGCTTTGGGCCCCCTTCCAGTCCAACTGGAAACCAATCCGTGAGACAGGCCTATGTCATGGCACACACTAATGATCCTTGTTCGTCCGTAACAGCAAAAATCAGTAGCAGGGATCCAGACATCGCTGCAACTGGGACACTCAATGCAGCGGGGGACGTCTGTCATCAACGTCTGTCATCAAGCGAGGGACGTGTTGGTCCCAACACCAGTCAACAAACCTCGTCTAAGTTATGCCAACTCTATCTACCAATCTTCCATTACATTGTATCTCCTCCCATCTCATGGCTGTTTAACTGTTGCTTATATACAGATGCTAGAGAACAATCTTCAGTACTCCATCTACCCACACCTCGAGATAGTCCACAAGCTTTTCTTTAACACCGTGTCATCCTCAAAGTTTTCTGTCGCCCTCTAAAATAGTCTAGAAGCTAAATAAATCAATGATCTTTGTAGGCCCCCTGCTGCTCATTTTCAAAACTGACTGCAGTACAAAAGAAATAACTATTTTATCTCGCCAAAACATAAATCAAAACTTTCCTCTTCTACATTTTTAACTCTCCTCAAACCAAAAGTGCCTCGAGTGATTGGACTAATGTAGCT
Organism: Calotriton arnoldi; assembly: GCA_963921515.1. Classification (NCBI taxonomy): domain Eukaryota; kingdom Metazoa; phylum Chordata; class Amphibia; order Caudata; family Salamandridae; genus Calotriton; species Calotriton arnoldi. Next base: position 294,518 of record CAWUFW010012234.1, read on the forward strand.
GTGAGCTATACAAATCCACGTGCTTATAATTAACTCTTTTAGGGGAAGCTGGTTTTAGGTGAAGCAGGGTGTCCATGTGAGTCCACACGCGGTCGGATCTGACAGATTTGCAGATCGGCACCGATGACGTAAATAATCCTAATTGTTGTAAATTGTAATCAAATATATACCATGTTTCTATCCTGAAAATCAGTTTTGCATCTCAGACTCGTAGACCTAGTAGGGCATTCTTGCCCAAGAACTATTCTGAATCCAGCTCCAAGTCAACCACACAGAAAAAGATTTTTAATTGATTTTGGAATAAGCAAGGTATCACTGCAAGATCACCAAGGAAACCAAGACAGTTAACATATCGAAGATAATTCAATGCGTTACTAATTTTACCATCTTACGTTTTTGCAACAAAAAAGTAGGGGCATATTAGCAAGGGCCTTATCGCCGCTTTAGCTGCACTTTTTGTCGCTAAAGCGGCGATATTTTTATCGCCTGATTACCAAGGTGTCGCTAATCGCTGTTAGCGACGGTTTCCATGCGTTAACAACCCCTAAAATATCGCCGGGCATCGCTGCAAAAAATATCGCTAATGATATGCCAAGTAGGCGTACCCTACCAAAATAACTGGAAAAACTTCGCTAATCCTGCATCGCGATATTAGCAATGAAGGCTGCGACCCGCAAAGCGATAAAAAAAGCACGCTAAAGCCCCTTAGCTGGAGATAAATAAGAACTGCTCAAACCAGTTCTAAAAACTGAAAACTGGAGATAAAAGGAGGCATAAAAGGGAGACTAGCCCATACACACAGCTGAGGGCCCACAGACGCCATGGAGGCACTCATCATACAGCTCGGAGTCCCACGAAGGCAACAGCCACCTCCCCCAGGACCACCACCGAGGCAGCGCCGAAGACGACAGCGGCCACAGCGCAGACGTCTCATCCTTGGTGACCTGACCCCAGAAGATGTCATTGCCCACTACAGGCTCAAAAGGACCTCCATTGAGCACATCCTGAACCAGATAGCTCACAGGCTGATGGCACAAACACAGCGGAGAACCAATATCCCACCACAGACCAAGCTGCTGGCTGTGCTGCATATGTTGGCCTCAGGGACATTTCAACCAACAACGGCTAGAGTCGGAGGAGTATCCCAGGCATCTTTCTCAATATTCCTCCCAACTGTCTTGGATGCCATAATCAGCCTGATACCCCAGGAACTCCACTTCCCCAACACCATGCAGGAACAGCTTGAGACCAAGCAAGGATTCTATGCCATAGCCGGATTCCCACAAGTGTTGGGTGCAATAGACTGTACACATGTCACATTAGCGCCCCCTGCGGACACTGCACACGTATACCGCAACAGAAAGCACAGCCACTCCATGAATGTGCAGGCAATAGTGGATCATCGTGGACTGTTCACCAATGTCGTTGCCAAGTTCCCAGGCAGTGTGCACGATTCATACATCTTCCAACAGTCCATCATAAACCAGCGCTTCCAGGATGGGACCTACGGAAATGCAGTCCTAGTTGGTAAGTACCAATACAACATATCCGTAGGCTAAACATTACACACATGCAATTAAGAAATGTGCTAAAGTCCACATCCCAAATCCACATACAACATATCAAACAACATCTGCACATACCAGACACACCAACACCAGAAAAAGGGGTAACCATAGCATGACATGTCAATGAACCCAATTAAAGGGTCAATATCCCAGAACCCCCCCAAGCAAATGAGGGGACATGTGGGAAACATGCATGTGCGACAGAGACAGATGACTCATAATGAAAGTAGGAACCCAAGTCCCACTGTGCATGTGTCGTGCTGGACAGGTGGGATGAAGTACACATCAGATGTGAATATGTTGCCACAAAGTGAGTATATGTATCCCGGCTGGACGGCAAGGACTGTGTGGGACACAGTTGCACACGACAATGTTGGGAAGCATGTGAAGGCACCATGTCCAATGTATGTTTAGTGGTCAGGGCATATGACATGGACGCCAAGCCCGGAATAAGCACGTAGTCCAGGGAGTAGATGTTGTTGTGTCCGATCCTGTTGATGTTGTTGGTGAAGTGTCGCTGAACCCAATGGTGGTGGCATGTGAGGGGGCTGCTAACTGTCCATATTCTTTGTTAGCATGTTACTGGAAACAGCATGTGATGTGTGTCGCCGCAGGCCAGCCAGCAGCAGCTGCACAGAATGTCTACTGTGTTTTGTGTGCCCCATTGCACCATACCATGCCAATGTCAATTACTGTGCGGATGGACAAATACTGTCAGATGGGAGTCGAGCCACTCATGTTACCTAGCAGTGCACACAATAGTTTTAGCGTGGTGGAGGCAGTCACAACCAAGAGCAGAAATATTAACCAAACATTTATGTAAGCATCCTGAAGCAAAACATGGCCAACATGAGACAAAACATAACACCAATGACATGACATAAAACCATCTACATCAACAACACATCCAGCACAGTTAATGAAGTATTCTTTTTGCCCTCACTTGTCACAGGGGACAGAGGTTATGCACTAAGCCCATGGATGATGACACCCCTCCGAAACCCCAACACCCAAGCACAGAGGCAGTATAATGCAGCACAGATACGCACCAGGTCCATTGTGGAGCGCACGTTTGGTGTGCTAAAGTCACGTTTCCGTTGCTTGGACATCTCAGGTGGCAGACTGCTGTACAGCCCAGCAATGGTCAACAAAATAATCATGGCATGTTGTGTGTTGCACAACATATGTGTGCGTACCAGAACACCATGGATTCAAGTGCCCGCACCACCAGAAGAAGAGGATGATGATGATGATGAAGAGGCAGGTCCAGCACACCCGTCAATGAATGCAGCTGGGACTGCCCGAAGGACCAGAATCATCAATAATTTCTTCAACTGAGTACAGAACATTGTGAGCGTCTCCCTCAAATGTATGTCATAGCTGAATAACAACAAACCTGGAGTGTGTCAATAAAATGTCAAACACATATACCCTGTCTGCCTCTCACTGTCTGGCATGGCCACTTCCATAATATAAGGTGAACGTTGCCCAACATGTGCTAAGAAAAGTACACTACTCCATTGTACATGGGAATGTGTCCACAGTCCAGAGATGCTTTGCGGTGTGTAAAATATATAAGATGGTAGTCTACATGGTGCTACATCAGCTAGCCAATGCAAATATGTTGTTACTTGTGACTACAAATCATGAAAACTAGGCTGTTGTGTGTGAAGATAATGTGAATGACAGTCTGCAGTCATTGCCAAAAGAAAAGTCCGGTTTTGTGTGTGCGTACTGTGACCATTCTAGACAAGTGGCGTCTGAAATGGCAGTAGACATGCAGAGAGTGTGTGGAATCTGGCAAAGGATGACGGTGTAGGTGTGGAATGGGGCCAGAGCACCAAAGAGGGCATGTAAGCTATACAACAAGCAAATAGGGTGCAAAATGTAGATGATCAAGAAGAAGTGTGTGCGATGGCTCAAAATATCCAGACATGGTGTTGAAATGGGGCAACACATGAAAATAGCTTGTAAAAGTTGGCTAGGCATGAAATTAGGCCGTAAAAGGTGGCTAAATATGACAGTAGGGTTTGCAATGGGGCAAAAGATGATAAAAATGCAGAAAAAGGGGCTAACGATGGAAATAGGGGGTACAACGGGGCCACAGACGAAAATCAAACAATCTATCAAGAAATAACTCGGAGAGTGCACTGCATATCTGCGAGGGTCTCAAGGCTCTGGGGGGAAAAAGGGGGCGCCACTGGTCTAATTGCCAGGTCCTGAGTAGCCTCACGAAGGTCAGCAGGTCTTGGGTCTGCCGTAGGCTTAGTGGGAGGATGTTCCAGGTCTTGTTGGTGAGGTGGGAGAAGGAGCAGCTGCCGGTGGTCGTACTGCGGACGCAAGAGACGGTGGTAAGGTCGGTGGAGCAGATTTGGCGTTTGGGGATGTAGAAGGAGAGTCGTCTGTGGAGTTAGGCTGGCATGGTCGAGTCATCTACTGAGGAGGGGCACGGTGACTGTACTACTTGTAACTGTCGGTATCCACCTGTAGATCATGCGGAGCATGCGGAGGGTGTCGAAGCAGGAGGAGGAGACTGTGTTGACTTGCTTGGTCATGGAGAGTGTTGAGTGGAGGATGACTCCCAGGTTGCGTGCGTGGTCGGTGGATGGTGTGGCTGCCCCCAGTGCTGTAGGCCACCATGAGTTGTCCCAGCCTGAAGGTCGTGAGCTGAAGATGAGGACCTCCGTGTTGTCCGTGTCCAGCTTCTGTCGGTTGAAGCTCTTCCAGTTGCCGACGGCCTGCATTCCTTCGTGGAGGTTGGATGTGGTGGTGAGGGGGTCCTTGGTGAGGGAGAGGATCAGTTGGGGGTTGTTGGCGTTGGGGATCATGTAGAGGTTGTGCAACTGTGCGATGTGTGCGACCAGGGCCATGTAGATGTTGAACTGTGTAGGGCAGAGGGATGATCCCTGGGGTACGCCGCAGATGATCTAGGAGGCCATGGACCGGAAATGGGGGAGGCGGATGGTCTTGGTCCTGCCGGGGAGGAAGGAGGTGGCCCATTCCAGGGCCATGTCTCGGATCCCAGCATCCTGTATGCGTGTGCGTAGTGTGCGTTGGCAGACAGGCCCAAAGGCAGCGGAGAGGTCCAGTAGGATGAGGGCCGCCGTCTCACCCTTGTCCAGCAGGGTCCTGATGTGGTAGGTGGCGGCAATGAGGGCAGTCTCGGTGCTGTTGAACCCCGACTGGGATGGGTCCAGGATGCTGTACACTTTGAGGCATCGGGTCAGCTGTCTGTTCATGATCTTCACGATGACCTGGGCCGGGAACAGAAGCAGGGAGATGGGCTGGAACTGTCTAAGGTCTCTTGGGTCCACCTTGGGTTTTCGGTGTAGGGCGTTGAACTTTGCGTTTTACCAGCTCTCTGGGAAGGTCGGGGTCTTGAAGGAGAAATAGATGGCGTTGCGCAGGTGGGGTGCAATGGAGCTGCTGACTGTGTTGAAGATGTTGTGCATGAATGTGTGTGAGTGGGAGCTGGAGTGGAATGTGCACCTGCACTTGATGGTGTAACCGATGTTCACGTTGGCCCAAGCTAGCAGGGTGTCGTGGTTGATGTAGTGCGGAGAGCCTGGTGTGCTGATGTCAGGTGGCACTGTCTGGGTGTTGAACCTGTCGTGGATGTCTGCGATCTTGCAGTGGAAGAAGGTGCAGAGGGAATTGCACAGGGGTTGCGACGGCGGGATGTCGATGGTGTTGGAGCAGGGGTTGGAGAGTTCCTTCACGGTGTTGAGGAGCTCCTTGTCGTAGTGTGTGTTGTTGTTGAGGGGTTCTTTGAGGGAGGTACACCTGGCAGACATGATGAGTTGATGGTGTTTGTGGATGGCGTCTTTGTGGGCTGCGTGGCTGTCCGGTGTCTGTTCACTGTGCCATTCCTCATCAAATTTCCGGCTGTTTTGCTTGGAGGCTCTGAGTCCTGGGGTGAACCAGCTGCCACACTTGCTGGTGTTTCTGTAGGAGTGTTTCTTCAGTGGTGCCAGGCTGTTTGCACAGTCGTCGATCCAGCGTCTGAGGTAGCGTGCAGCGTCGTCAGTGTCGGAGGGGTCGGTGGGTGGGCTGAGAAAGAGGTGTGCATGGAGTTGGTCCTCTGTGGTTTAGCTCCAACAGTGGCGGGGGATCTGTTGTGTGCGGTGGTGTGTGCTAGGTTACTGGAAGGTGAAGTGGATGCAGCGGTAGCTGTCCCAGAGGAGTACGGTGGTGTGGCTGAAGGAGACGTGTGGGCCTGAATATAATCCGGGGCTGAGCGTGTGACTGGCGGATTGGGTAGGGGTTGTGACGAGCTGCCTCAGTCCGAGGTTAGTGAGGTTGACAATCAGGGTGGTGGAGTAGTAGTTGTCGTTGTACTCAAGGTGAAAGATCAGGTCTCCGAGGAGGACGTAGTCGGTGGTGGACAGGGCGTGCGTGCTGATGAAGTTTGCGACGGAGTGGCTGAACTTGTTTTGGGGTCAGGGGGGGTGTACACGAGGGTGCCTCTGAGGGTGGTGTTGGGGTCTGTGTGGATCTGGGAAGGCATGTGTGTGGCGGGGCTGAGGGTGTCATCTGTGCTGCACGAGGCCCTGATGCTGTTCCTGTGGATGATGGCGATTCCTCCTCCGACTCAGTAGTTGTGGTCTCTGCGGGTGATCCGGTAGCCATCAGGGATGGCTATGGCGATGTCGGGTGCAGAGGAGTCGTTCATCCAGGTTTCCGTCAGGAAGGCGACGTCTGGGGATGATGTATCGAGCAGGTCCCAGACCTTGACGGAGTGTTCGGGTGCGGAGTGTGAGTTCAGTAGGATGCTATGGAGGTGCTTGAGGTCTCACCTGGTGGGTGGTTTGGTAGTGCTGAGGCAGGTGTAGCTGCAGTCCCGGTAGGTGATGGGACTATGTGTGAGTTTCGGGGACGCACAGAAGCAGGTGTGGCTCCGTCCGGAGTTGAGAGCGTGGAGTGTGCTGGCATCGTAGCGGCGGCGGTCGTCGTGGTGGGTACGGGGACCATGCGTTCTGGCACTGGCCGCGGTCCTGGCGTGTATGTGTGCCTACGGGCCTGCCTCATGCGCAACTTTGGCTGGCGAGCGGTGTGCCCACTGAGCACGGTTGCGCAGCGTCTGCCAGACATGGGGTGGTGGGAGGGAGGGACAGCTGGGAGGCGGGAGGCGGGGGCAGCAAATGTGCGGTCAGGGGTGCAGCGCCGCAGGGACGCAGCAGCGGGAACTGGAGCGGCTAAGTGAAAGGAAGGCAAGGGCACCGAATCACGGGAGCAACAATGGTGACAGAAGGTAAAAGGGTACAGAGAGGGAGTACAGGCACAGGGGGTAGCCAGATAACAGCAGTTGCAGACACAAAACTAAACAGTAAGGGCAATACTATGCGTGACACTGACACGAATACAAACCTAAGGCCTACCACTGGCCAACAGGGATGAGGCGCTGGTGGTAGCCTGCGGGTGTAGGAGGCCGTCAACTCACCTCAGCAGCGGCAGCTGCGGCAGGGTCCGGACACACAGGCGGTGCTGTGCGGAGGGTGAGCAACCAACCAAACAAGGTCAGGGGACATGAATAGGGTGTAAAAAGTGCCAAATTATGTAATGAGGGGTAAAAATGGGGCTAATTCTGGAATACTAGCCTGCAAACTTAGAAGAAATTGATATTTGTGCGTAACATAAATGCTCATGGTGTCATTGGAGTGACAAGCAACAACCACATATACCCACTGTACTTGGACATCAATTTTGCAATCATGTACATTAATATTGCAATGACACAGCATCAATGTACTAAATTCATGTTAGCGTGAAAAGTTTACCGCTAAACAGACTCAGCGACATAAATTATTCCCGCATGCTCACGCACAACGTCCCAAAACAACGCGCGACACTTCCACACATTCAAGGTAAACGTTTGCGACTCCTCGCGTCACGATTACAGACGCTAAGGCTTTAGCGACACCATTGCGAGCCTTAGCGTGCAGAAAATCGTCGCAATAGAAAAAACGGGCCGCAAACAGACAGGAAGTGATGTCTGCATGCTTCCTGTCTACTGGAGTAGTGTTCTGCTCTTTCACTTTCACTTTTGAGCACAATGCTTTGACTGTGGAGAGTGAAGGAGGTGTATTGTTGGTGTGTGCTGCAGAGTAGAGTTTTGGAGTGTTGCTGTGTCCCCTGTCTAGTGTCTGTTGTGTGTTTGTGTGTTTGTGTAGTTTGCAAGTGTGTGTAATTGTGTCCTGTGCCATATTTTGTCGGGTGTCTGTCCTGGGGTAGTTAATATTAATAGTTGTTGGGGTCAATTTAGAGGGTACTTATATTTTGGTAGTGGGTGGTCAGAGGTTGTGGAGGAGATGCCGGCTGTGGGCAGGGAGGGCAGGTTGTCAGAGGCGACGCTGGGGGGTTTCTGTGGCTGGTTAAGTTTTACCTGCCACTGATGTTGGAGAGGGGAGGGCGTATCCTGCTGGGATACAATCTCACGGCCAGGAGAATGAAATGGGAGCGGCTGCAGGCACAGATGCTGAGGTGTTTCGGAGTAGACCGCAGTGTGCGTCAATGGAAACACCGGTGGCAGGACATGCTGGCACGTGAGGCCGACCTCCTGGACTACGTGGGAGTGATGCCAGGCCTACGGTGTGGTAAGTACACATACAACATTTATTTGCATTGAGTGTGAGGACTGAAGGGCACTAAGGGGCATATTATCAAGAGGTGTATCGCCGTTTCATCGGCACATATCGCCGAAAAAGCTGCGATTTTATTATCGCACAATTTACAAGGTCTCGCTACCATGCAGTAGCGCGAGTTTCCTTGCGATAACAGCCCTTTTTGTCCCCACTTTGCATGTCAGCAATAGACATCGCTGATGACATGCAAAGTGGGCGTACCTTAGAAATACTACATGACAAACCCTCGCTACCACAGCTGCGCATTAATTACAATGCTGCACCGGTTCCGCAAAGCGACGTCAAAAGAAGCGCTAAGGCCCCTTTTTCGCAGGTATTTAACTCCTGCTAATAATCTGACTCAACCATACTATGAATGGGAGGTGGATTGGAAGGTTAAGTCCACATCTCCCGATTACCAAGCATTTCATTAGCGCAGTCCCCATATCGCTGGATTACGTACGCTAATGATGCTTATCGCCGTCTATCGCAGGATTTCACATCGCATGTGAGAAAAGTGTTGCTATTACAATGCTAACAGGGCGATGTAATCCGGCAAAAGATGGGGAAAATTAAACACGCGCTAAGTGCGTTCTGCGATAATTATCAGGGGTTGATGTTAATATGCCCCTAAGTGTGTTCCCCCACCTACAATGTGTGTTATGGATGTTGTCTGAGGTGTGAGATGCATCACGATGTCTAGCAACCTATTGCTTGTCTGTGTCACCAACTGCGCTGTTGCCACACCTAGTCCTGGGCCTGGCATTGCATGCACACTTAATTGAAGTGCCTGCAGGCAGTATGATGGGGCATATTGAGTAGGAAATGCGTTTTACATTGCCCATTTGTTGTTGCGTGTTGTAGGACATCACTGTACCTTGCCGGTGCACATCGTGGTGTCAGCAGGGTCTTTGCTACGCATACCTGACTGGTAATGTGGAATGCAACCATATGCATCGATGTGCATCAATACATCGTTGGCACCAGCATTGATACAACTGGGCTGAGGGCTGGGTCGTTCATGGGGAGAGGGGGTTGTGACCTAACAATGGGCCTTCCACTGAGCACATGGGCAAGTCAGACAATTTGCAGATGTCAGTTGCAAGAAATATTAGCCTTTTGGATGCTGGTCTCCTTCCCTACGCAAGTACTGTGCCAGCATGGTGATGCTGCAAAGTGCAATTGGACAATATCTCCATGTTGTCTGATGAAAGGAACACCGACTGTGGATCACATTAGCGGTGCAAAGTGGGGCTGCACAAAAATCACAAGCACAGAAGCACCATAGCATGTTAACGCTGCATTGTCAATCAGGTGAAGAAAGGCCGGCCATGCTAGTGCAATGATAGTCAGCCAACATCCCGCCATTCTGGCTTGGTATTATGCCCCAATGTTTCGTAAAGGACATGTGTAATAGTGCATGTACCACACATAAATATGGCCATATGCAAGGTGTGATGTTCAGAAATCAAGGAAGTTATGCAGGCAACATTTATTGTGTCGTGTCAGCTACACTGCCCCTTGGACTTGATCACTGTGTGGAGACTCGTGTTAATGCGCTGAATGGTCCAAGTAAAGTGCCCATCTCCACATAGTCTAATTCAAATGACACATGTGCAATGGTGTAGTGCAATCGGCATCAACTCATATGTGGACAGTGCATGTCAACCATCATGATGCTTGTAGTGATGGTGCCTTGTGGCTCACTGCCCCAACCGTCATGCTCATGGAAGCAAGCATAGCAGGCCAGTTAGTCCAAAGATCAGCTGTCACATGTATGGTGTCAATGGCATTCGAAGTTGGCACATTCATGTACTGTGTTACCAACAGGGAATGCCACACCACAGTAATGTTGCGTATCTTGTTGTGTAGATGATATGAATGTGGAATCTGAGTCATATGCATTGCAGGCTGATACACATCTTTTTCCTCACTCCTCCCACAGATGGACGCCCACCAATTACGCAGGGGGACATCGACAGCTTTGAGGACCCACACGCCACTGGTGAGTTTGAACTTTGTTCACTGACATGTTGCAGTGGCATGGATGACTGGCACACATGATGTACGGTGTAGACTGAAGTATGGGTGTGTCTCACGGCTGGCATGCCTACAGTGTGACAATGTTGTGCTGAATGCAGCAGTGTGCACCATTCGGCAAGTGACTCTGGACAAATGCATCAGTTTTACTGTTGTGACCTCTCCGTCACCATGCAATGATACCCTGTAGGAGTGATGTGCACATCCTCCATCTAAGACCCTGTTCCTACGTGACTGTCATCATTGTTGCGTTGTCAATGGTGGTATGGCTTCAAGTCTGAAGCTGTACCATACATGTCGATGAGGTACACAGTCACGCTTTTTGGGTTGTGTATGGGGTGTGCATTCTGGCCTGTGATTGGTGTGACACATCAACACCCATTCCCACGTAGCCTGTACTTGAGGTGCTACTGTAGGAATCTAATCTTACTGGGCATGTATCTCCAACATTCGCATCCCTGGGGTTGTTGTGATTGATGAGCTGACATGTTTAATGCCCCCATGCGTGACATGTAACTGTGACCTGCCCTGTGCTGCCTACATGGCATGCACGACGACACATGGTGTGTCTGTGCACAGCAAAGTTGCTGTCACTGCACATATCTTCACATACGTGGGGACATATTAGCAAGAACGGAGATGAACTTCACGCCCCTTTAGCGGCAGGAAACAGCAGCTGAAGCTGCGAGAATGGGCTTGATGATATGCGTTATAGGATTCCTATTGAAGCCCAGGTGTGATATCCTGCACAGCTAACCTGGCCTCCTCTGGGTATTCACAGACGCATATCATCAAGCCGATCCTTGCACCTTTAGTGGCAGTGTCCTGCCACCAAAGCAACGATAATTTTATCTCCACACTTGCTAATGTGGCCGGTGATTCTTCCCCAATGTATCCCTCTGTTGTGCATCAGTTCGCATAACACACGTGAGTCTGAATTTGTCAGGTCAGGTCAATTTGTAGGCCAGGAGCAAGGGCCAGGTCAGGATGGAATGTGTCGTAGTAATGGCAACTCATGCGGCAGCATACTGCAATTACAGTGTGATGAAGGCCTAGATGATATGGCCTTGGGTGTCACCAAAGCTGCCGAGGGCCACACCAGTACATGTGCAACCATAGGAAATGTCTAGGGCATGGTATCAAGTCCATCATCCACACTTCAGCAGCATGTACCACATGCAGAATGTTCAATTGATTCCAATATTAACTTGCTATCATGCCCCTAAGTCCTCCATACACATGATCTGATCTCCCTGCTCGCAGACGGGCTTGCACTGTGCAGCTAGATTGCCTGTGTTGGCATAGTTGTGAATAAGCACACACATGTCTGACACCACACATGCTGCCACAGGGCAGTACACCTGCCATGCAGGCATGTGTCACTGGAATGTGATGTCCATTCATTTGCCTGACTGCTAATCATGTGACTCCAATGTGTGCTGTCTTGGTATCTGTACCGTGCCTCACACGTCTGTGTTCTCCTTCTACCTGCCTCACTGTAGTTGCCCAACCAACCTTTGGTACACTACGTTTTTCCATGCGTAAGACATCACTACCCGTAGAAACACACACCTGTGAACACTGCCATCACTGACCACGTCCCGCCTCCAAGCCACTTGTCCATGCCCCATCCCCCACTGTAAGGTGTCGCAGTGCAGTTTGACATCAGTAATGCCCAGCGCACGACGGGGGCAGGCCCTTTCTGCACACATCTGTGATCAGCACGTGGGCAGCAGCAGGAACCCAGGACATGTGTGATAGGGCAGATATGACTCCCCCGCACTACAGGCACTCCAGGCACGGTGACACACACCTGCTGCCGCTGATCATGGGCAGACACAACACATGGAGTTCACGTGCAGACTCGGCCACAGATCTGTCACCTAGAACAATGCCTACGCATATGCAGCCTAAAACCAGACCAACTGTTACCACAACCTGTGCTCCCTGCTAAGGCACACTGCAGAGGTTTGGCCCTGGTTCGTAAACTTCCTGGTTAACATCACTTTGGTTTCCGGAAGGTGGTGCAACACCACCTCTGGAAACGAAAACTCCACTGCCCATACCCAAGGCTACTAGATCCAGGAACAGGACAACACACACCAGCCAAGACAAGGACCCACCATTGTGAACCAGACCACCCCCTGTCCATCAACATCCAGCACGTATGTCCACCACTGGAACACAGGGCACATCCACTGCCATTTCCAGGCCAGGCCCAGGACCTCGCTGGGCCTCGCCATCTCCAACAGACCGTCAACCCCTGCCTACCGGGCCCACACCAACACCACCACTCCCCTAGATGGCCACTGCAACGTTGGACAGGGACTGCTGCTCAACACGCCCACTCACATGGCTGGAGACACCATCCAGGCAATACCTGCAGGCGGGACAGACATCCATTGTCAGCCACTATCCCCAGGCCACATAGTCAGGACCCAACTGCGTACGTTGCACTCTGTACCCCTCCACTGCACACAAGCTCACACCACTCCCACCACAAAGGCACATGGGCAAACTGACTGAGTGACTCCTCAACGCCACCCGCACAGAGGAAACCATCAATGACACAACTAACACCACCTCCACTGCCAAGGATTTGGACAGCAGGATCAGCAGCTGCCCTGAGAAGCTTGCTACCCCCAAAACCTTGTCCGTAAAAGGCCTCTGGTGGCCAGCAGGTTCAACACAGGAGTACAAGAGGCCAGACGTTCATGTAGTTGACTAGGGACAACTTGCCAGACCAGTTGACTGTGGAGAGTAGGATCAACAAGAAATGTGCCCTGTAGGGATGTCTCTGGCGCATGTAGCACATCAAAAGGCCCACCTTCACTGACATTTACCCAGAACACATGTGCAACATCCCGGAAACTGATCACGGCTCATGCAGAATTTTGCTTAACAGTTATGTACCGTGCTCAGACCCACGCCCTACAACATCTGTGGGAGAGTGGGATCTGCCTCTTATGGTTAACCCCACTTTTTCATCAGATGAACACTGTCTTTGACCGAGACTGCCTGGGCTGCTGCTAAACAGGAACCCAGCCTATCTGCTCCCTCTTCTAAATTGGTGCCATGTACTTTGGGTGCACTCCAGATTGGGTCCTGGGACGCCCTAATGATTCCCTAGTATATGTTACACTAGGTACCTGGGGCATAGGTTCCCCCGTGCCCTAGCAGGGTCTGAAGCATGTATTGTGCCACCCCTGGGAGGCTATCCGAAATGACACCACAGGTCTGCTACTGCAGCCTGGGTGAGGTGGTGCATGCACCCCTTGCACAGATGTAGGTTCACTATATCTCACCTATCACTGCACACGAACACCTATGAGTCACCCCTATGGCAGGCCTTATCAATCCTGAAGGCAGGGTGCTTGGTCATATGTGTGAGGGTACCCCTGCATGACCAAGGCACCCCTGCAGCATTCAAAATCTATCCTCCGGGGTTGTCAGTGGTACAGACTGACCATATACTCTTACATGCATTATGACCCAACGGTAAGTGCTAGCTTTGGACTGGCTGCACGGAAACATGTAGTGTTTGGTGTCAAACACCTTTGAATCATATCCCCACACCAGTTGCTGGTATGGGAGTATGATCCCACCCTTTTAGAGTGGGAGACAAGACTGCACTGTAGTACATGGTTGAAACTTAACGGAGCCCTAGCCTCACAAAATGAATGCTGCCACCTCTGACACAAGTCTGGCCTCTGGCTGCTGACCTAAACTCCAGCAGGGTAGTGCGGGTCAATAGGTTGCCAGTTGCTGGGAGGTGTGACCACCTCCCAGAAAGGTGTATTGGGGGCTGGGTGGGTGCACACCAAGAATGCTTGGAAGCCTGCACTGGAGGCACATTTGGTGTCCCTGTGCAAACCCCAGGACTAACTGGTTACCGAGGCTGCCTGCCCCAGCACTGGCACCAAACTGGACAACAGAAATGGGTGTAGCTACCCCTCTTTCCTGGCCCTCCCATAGGTGGGTCCCCAGAGTATGTACAACCCCTTTCTACAGTATGAGTTAGGGAACCCTGTTAACAGGACTTGAGGGTACCCTGGAAAACACTCTGAAGCTGAATCATGGAACTTCGACTCTTCACTCAGGAGTACAGGACTGAAGCTATCTCCCTTGGGGTCAAGGAGTGACTCCCCTGCTAGGCAGGCACCTACAAAGCTAAACGCTGGTTGGCATCTCTGAAGCTCCCGCCAGATTCCGAAGTAACTGCAGCCCAGGGAAAGGATGTACAGACATCTCTGTGCTCGAGCTGAGTCACCAGCAAAGCTGTGACCCACAGCCTTAGTGAGTAGCATTGAACCAGAAGTCCTGGTCACCGTGCACATTTGCAGGTGCCTTGACTTTCTGACGTCTCTCAAAGTCCTGCTTTGTGTTACTTGTAGCCCACACCTAGAGCACCATCTGCACCAAAGCTTGTGGGCCCACAGTCCACGGGTGTTCTGTGAGCCTGCGTCTTGCTTTTCCGCTGAAGGCACCTTCACGGTCCCTGGTCCGTTGACAGGTGGGCCCCTGTGTATGCAACTCTGATTTTCCTTGCCTTACCTGGTTGCTCACGACGTGCCCTGACTCCCCACCAAGTGTTGAGTCCCACAGACCTTGCTGCTCTGCACCGAAGCCTCTTTCTCTTTTCTGCGTGGGTGTCACTTGCCAAGGCTTGTTGGGTCCAATCCGGATACTGATGCCGCAGCACTCAACAGCCTTTGTGGGACAGCTCGAATCCAGCTCCTGGTCATCGCCCACGGCTCCTGGTCCTCTTGGCTGAGGAGCCAAGCTTCACCTCTTCCACCTGTTGCACCCTACATTGCTGGGCAATCTCCGATTGTGCCCCCTACTCAGTGGCCAGTGACCCAGAGTCTGTCCCCTCTGCTGTCAGGTTCTTCTCGACTCCGATCCAGGCTTGATATCTTTGGGAACTTCGCATCTTCCAGGTGGCAGCAGCACTTCTTCGCAAGCCACCACTGAAAACTACAACGCAAGCAAACCCCATTTGGCACCTTTGCACCCGGCTTCCCTGGGTGAGGTAACAAGTACTCCGGTGCTCCCGTGGGTGTTGGCCCTGGACACCTCTAAGTCCAAAATGGTTTGCTCCTTGTACACTCCTTGGTGTCCTTCAACTTAGGATTACCAACCAGTACTTCACTGCACATGTCCCCCATCGGACCCCTGTGTCACTACCTTGGGTGGTTCCTTGTGGTCCCATCAATTCAACAGGCTATAGGCCTTGTGTCTAGTCAAGTCGTGGTTCTTTTACCACTTACACAGTATATGGTTTGGTACGCCCCGGTGCCAAACTGTACATTGTGCTCCATACTGTCATTTGCATGTGTGTCAATTATGTGCTTTGACCTCTAGCCTCATAGGGAGACTGGTAGGGAATCTTTCTGAACGTAATTATCTATTTTGTACATATACCTTGGGTGGGTCTCCCTTCATTTGGCCATTCAGGAGATCATAGACTGGTAAAGCAAGCTGCTTGACACTCCATCGAGACTTAGCCTGAAGGCCGCTCTCCATAGCTACCACTAGGATAGCTTTCATATAGGTTGTCTTTCACCAATCATCAATGAGGGTTAGCTTGGACTGGTGCAAGGTGCCCACTATCACTAGTGGACAGCATATGCCAGGCCAACTTCCCACAACATCGACATGGCCAACCTCTACACCATTGTCACACAGCATGGACTCTGCATTGTGGCCTAGGCAGATGACCCCCAGCACATCCTCTACATAATTGATGAGGCCAAACACAACACACCCTGTTACCAAGGAGAACTGGGGACTGTTGCAGTCTGGATGTGAGACAGCAGTTTGTACTCAAATTGGAGGGAAGCATGTCCCTCATCCTTGACACCTGCACCTCCGCCAGAACTACACACGGTGGCCCCCTGCCCTTGTAGCCCCCCACCCCAAATGATCACACACCACACATGAGCATAAACCTCCACTCCTCCTTCTTCATACGAGCTATGCTGTAGCCTCCACAGGCCTCAACAACCTTAGCTTCTTCCAATCTCAATAGTAATGGAACCCACACAACTGTGTAAGGACCACCATGCACACACTCCTGACCTGCAGTCCAGCAGATGTAATGGCACGACACGCTTGGGAGTACATGACCCATCTGCAAAAGCTAGGAAGCACCCTGCACGCCACAGCCAGACTTAGCCTTGGGTCACTGCATCACGAGCACAGTAAGGAACAACTACAAGTCCTCCATTGGCTCACTGGGTGGATGCGGGTCACCTTCACACACCTCACCCACACCTACAATACCCTAGCCAACCTTGAACACACACTCCTCTGACATGTGAGTACCCTTCCACATGCACACGTGCCACCTTGGCTACCACAAACTTGTCCTGGCAGAGGTGCTTCGCTGCTGCAGACACAGAACCGGAGGGTGGCCATTCTCCAACACCACAGGCAGGGCATGGAACATTCTCCCAGTGGAGCACATTCACTCCAAAGACCCGGACATGTTCAAGTGGGACCTCAAGTCCCACATATCCTACCTAGTTTGTGCTGTTCCCACCACCCCAGTGCCTTGTGAGCCTCGCAGGTTGGTAGTGTGCTGCATGCACCCCTGATTGTTTGAGGATGATGACGATGATGGTGCTACACACACGGGTACGATGCCTGCGTACTAACTTTGCTTGTACTTGTCTCCTATTGCCTCTGTATGTTACGTCCATATGATTGCACAGTGTCAACCAGGATTTTGTCTGTCACTGCATGTACCGTGTCATGCACTGTCATGTCAGTGACCCCAGCATGTAGCCACTGATCCATGTTTCTACAGATCATTGTCCAGGTCACTTGCTGCCTCAATTTGGTGGCGCTGTGGTGTGAGCTACGTGTGACATAGTTTGTGTATGGCAAATGTGCACAGTTAATGTTGGAGATGTGTACTCGACTCACATTTGGCTTTGTGTGTGTTTTACAGACAACATGACACCCGGCCAGAAACACGCCTACGAGGTGCGTCTGGAGCGGTACCTGCATGTGAGGAAGGTGGCCAGAGGCTACCGCAATATGGGCCGGCGGTACCGCGAGGACCGGCAAAATGGGACCTGGAAGGCATTGCCCGGATCTGCTGCCGAGGCCCCACAGCCCACAGCCGGACCATCAGGCGTCAGTGGCGTGTCTCAGACCTCACAGGTGGCACCCCCTCCTAATGCTCCACCCACAGCACCTGCCATCGCAACATCATCGACTGGGGACCATGTTGTCCATTTCACCCTGCGCAACCAGCAGACACTTGAGGACATTGCGCTAAAGCAGGACGTGATAGCAGGAAAGGTGGACGATCTGATCACACGGGTGGCAGCCATTCAGCAGCACCTTGGACTGCCATGATGGGTGTGCCTGCAGGACTCCATCCCCCTCTTCCTACTCCACCCCGTTCACTTCCTAGTCCCCCTTCTGTTGCTGTGTTTGGCAAATTTACGATTAGTGTAGGTTTAGAGTAGGATTTAGCTAGTGTTAGTGTTGTAGTTAGGATAGTTATTTTAAATGTTCTTCTGTATTTGGGGATAAGTTTCCTTTTCCTTTGGGTGTGGGGTTGATGTTTTTAGTGTTCTTATTTCCAAGAATACAAAAGATTATATATGGTTGTGTAGGATACATGTTTAGTTAGTCTATGTATAGGTTAGATGTCTTTGTCCCGTCTCGTGATGTGCCTTAAGGGTGGGAGGGGGTTGATGTCTACGATGTGTTGTTGCGTGTTTAGGATTAGTTAGGGTAGGTAGTTTAGGGAAGTTAAGTTAAATTATTCATTTTAGATGTGAGTAGGGTGTTCCTTTGAATTAGTCTGTTTTATAGGAATGAGAATTTTTCATACTGTTTAATAAATACTTTGCGTTATTTTAAGAGCTGCTTGGACTTGTGTCAGGGATGGGGCTGTACAGTGTGGCTCAGGCCATTGTATGCTACCTTTTGCCATCACTGGACTATGTACCCAAATTGCAGAGTATGCACATGACATGTCATCTGTCAGTGAGGATTAGTGATACATGCCTTAGATGTGAGCTCACTGAGCTTGCTTGGATGCCAGGGAGTACATGTGAAATTGATTCCTCATGTAGGGCCAGTAATCTGTGACGTGCAACATTGACTGTGTGACGCACTTCTTGCAACTGCACATGTGGGTATTTTTAAATTCTCCTGATGTTATTCCATGGCAGGTGAATTCAGTTAGCTACTATCATCCATGACAGAGATTGAAGGCTGTGCATAGTTCAGGGGATTCCATCACATACCCGCATGTCGGAGACTCCTGGCACAGAGTCCATCTACATTGCACTGACATGGCCACACTTACCACATGGTGCCAGTGTGGCCGGTTCCTGAACTAGGTAATTGACATTGATTGTCTTCTCACTCCCAGGACCATCAATGATTTGTTTGTCATCTGTGTGCATTGTGTACAGGACATGGCACTGCAGTATCCTGCTTTACAGATTTATTCAGCTACTAAATGAGGTGTTCACAATTGTCGTCAATGACACAGTGGATGTGGGAGTGGTGCTTTCTGCTTCACAGTGTTTACATCTCCAACATCACTACGGTGAATCACTGGAATAGTGATGTTTTGACGTTCTCCTACATGTCGTTTGGCTTGTGGCACACTGTTCTGATGCACACTAGGGGTAAATTTAGCATTGCTCCCTGTGGTGACAGTGTAATGGCAACTTGTACCTGCTGTGACTCTGGCCTATGAGAAATGCAGATGCCACACTTGAAATGTTGTCGTGCATTGGACCATGTGCTGGTTGCAGTGGCAAATACAGCACTAGACACATTGCCCAAAACAGTGGGAGTGGTCACTGCATGTGAGAGGTGAAGTATGTGTTGCAATTGTATGGGTAAGGGGGGGGGCTGGCTGACGGCTTGCAGCTTATTTTATGTCCCCATGTGCCACTCTACTGCATTGCAGCAGACAATGTTTTGACATATGTGTGTGGTAGAAATGTGCCCTTCCATGTCTCCATCAATGTGGATGTGCTGTCCTGACTATTGGAATGTGACGTGCAATTTGCACAATACCAACAGGGTGAGTCCAGCAGGTAATGTGTGATTATGTGTGACAAGACATGTCACTTTACTGGTGTTAAGGGTGACACAACCCGTGGACAGCAACTGATTTGGACATGTACGGCTACAGGATTTGGGCTGATGTGACATGCTCCTAGATGGGTAAATTGCTACGTCATTGTGTACGTCCACTTGGGGCACCACCAGTTCACACATGCAGCCCCATATCTCATCATTTCTGTACCTGTTCAAACATGTACACTGCTAGTAATTACCTTGGTGTCCCTTCTAGGTGACTCATTGTCCAAGACTTTCCCATTACTTTGATGTTAGCATTTGAAAACATAACACACAAACGTGTAACTTGTAAGGTTTATTTGCAATGGTGTTGGGGAACAGGACCAGTGCATGGCCAGACATTCACACATATCATGTGTGCCCATTGGAGGGCCAGACAGAGACAAATGGTGGTAAGAGGTCCAAGAGAGGAGGTATTGTTCAGTCCACAGGCTGTTTGAAGTGGCATCGGCAAGGAACGAAGAGATATGGCAGTCCATGGGGGCGTCCAAGGTGGTACTGGGGGACAGTGGAAGTAGGTGGGAAGAGTTGAAGCGTGGCATGAGACTGTGCACAGCACCAAGGAAGAAACTGCCCTCTTGACACAGATGGATGCTACCGCTTTCTCCTCTGCAAACATGCACTGTCATCCTCATCTTCATCATCTGATGTGTCATGTGCCTCACATGTTTGTGATGGTACTGTGGGTGCAGCACTGTGAGGCACTGACACATCAGGTGGTGGAGATGAGGATGTGGAGGCAGCAGCAGCAGCCATCTGCGCCAAACCTTGCGGCAGTGAGGAGGCGATGAGCTGGTGCAGGGCATGGTAGATCCCAGCAACCTCGCGCCTGTGGGTAGCCCTGGCAGCTATGTCTTGGGCCTGCATCCGCTCCATGCTCTCCATGCACCTGCAGATGTTGGCCAGATCCTGGCTGGCACTGCTGGAGCCACTCTGAGTTGACAATGCTTGTTGTCTCAGGAGCATAACTCCAGCGATGTCAGCCATGGACCGTTGGAGAGCATTGAAGGGGCTGTGGGTGTCTGCGAACTTCTGCATGCAGTCCCGAATGGGACTGAGACACCCACGTATGGCCTCAAGTGTGCCTGCCAGGTGCTCAAACCCCACCCGCACCTGTTCCGCCACCTCCCGCTGGATCTGTACTACCTGGCGTTGGAAGGCCAGGGTAGTGGCATCAGGCTCCTGGGAGGTAGCTGTGGCAGGAGGTGCATGCTGCATGTTGGTTTGTACAGGGGGTGGGGTTGGCGCAATGGTGCTGGGTTGCCCTGCTCCTGGAGGTGAGGGGATGATGGCGTCAAGCAGGCGTTGCAGGGCTTCCTCATCTATGGTGGTGTACCCGTCCTCGTCATCAGTGGGGTTTGGGCCAGGCTGCTGTCCAGGGGGTGCTGTCTCTCCCTCTGCAATGTGATAGAGGAGAAAGTGTTTAACAGTGTTTGTCATGTACAATGTAGCATTGAATGAATTTACTAGCAAACAGCAGAACAGTGTACAGTGATACTGTGTTTGAGGGGAGTCCTTTTAATTGCAAGATGGTTTTGATTTAGATGGGGTTGCTTCTGTGTAGATGTAGTGGTACATGATGGTCTCACAGGGCCATATTGGCAGGACGCACAATGATCATGTCACAGCTTTGGCCACAGCATATGGCAACGACCACGGCGATATGGTGCATCATGATATGTGCAATAGACTTCCTATGTGAGGCCAGGTTAGATGTCCTGTACATCTCAACAGTGGGCATATTGGCATGTGAGAGGTAATTGGTTTTGCCAATTTTGCTGCATGGTACTGGAGCGGGAGCAGCAATGATGGGCATGACGATGTGTCCTTCAGAATTCCAATGGGGGGCCTGGGTGCATGTTGGCTGGAACGGTGTTAGATTTGTCACCACTTTAGTGGCATGGTACTGATGCAGCAGTGACTATGGTGTTCTTGCAAATGTGCGCTTGAGGATTCCAATGTCAGGCAAGGTTCACACCAGAACCCAGCCTTCTATTGGAATTCTGAAGGGCATATTAACAAGACCATCATTGCTTCTTTTGCATCAGAATGCTGCTGCCAAAGCAGTGATGGATTTAACGCCGTTCATGTTGTTATGCACCTTGGGCTTCCATTGGTACTCTCATGCACATATTGACAAGCCCATTTTTGCTGTTTAGAGGCTGTTTCCTGCTGCTGACGCAGCGACACTTCTAGCGCTGTTCTTGCTAATGTGTCCCTGGTCTGCTATTTCTATCCTATTGCGCATGTAATGCTGCCCCTCATGACTTATTTTTTGGCGATTCCAGCCACATACGCAGCAGTTGTTTTGTGTTGCTTCTTGCTACTATGTGCTACAGTTTACTATTGTGACAGGAGTAGTGGGACAGTGTTTTCATTGAGGCCTCCCAATATGTGTGTTCTGTTCATTTATGTGAGTTCTGCACTTTTCCACACGGAGTAGTCATTGTTGGTGGGCCCTGATCTGTCTGTATATGCACTGCATTGCATGCTGGTGGCACACACTGCTTGGTTTGTCAGCCCGTATCGCATTTGCCTTGTTGGGCCTTTGAGTTCTGTGGATTGAGAATGATGTTGCATATTGGCAAGTACGGCGTTACAATATTCCCCTTTTTCGCGGATGGAAACTTGCACTGATGCAGCGATGATGGACTTGCCAATGTGCCCTTGAGAATTCCAATGTGAGCCCAGCTTTACACCAGACCCTGGGCTTCTATTGGAATTCTCACGGGTATGTGTGTGAGCCCATTTTAGCAGCTTTAGTGCAAGTTTGCTTACGCTGACCCTGCGATTAGTTAAATGCCATTCATGGTGATGTGCCCCTGCATTTTACTTAAGTGACACAGTTTGCTTGCCGTGTGATGATGTTGTATGGCACATGAGGGTGTGACTGTCAAGTGACTTTGTGGGTTATGTTGGATGCTGTATCCTGTGTGGCAGATGTGTGCAGTGTGGGCCATTTTGTCTTGAACTGCGATGTACTTATGACCCCTTGGGGTCATGGGCAACTATGAGGGGCTAGATAATGTGCCACGGTGTAACTCTCACATGTGCCTGGGGTCACACAGGGGACTGGACTTAGGATGGACTTTTCTGTGGGATTTCATGGCACCTCTTGCCACCATTGCACAAACAGTTTCCAGCTGGCCAGGCGGGGATGATTGGGTCAGCGTTCTTGCTAATCTTTCACCACATCTTATGGACAGGCAAGGAGGCACATTGCATGGGAATGCAGGTGTTGTGTTATTTGTATATTGTGGACATCACCACACACATATTGTATTTGGCTGCACACAGACACATGCAACTCTGACACCACAATGTGGATGCAGTGTTGATGTTAATGCTCATGTGCACACTTGGGCATGCCACATCCTCCATCAGCACACCAGCAGCATTGGCCATATTTGCTTGTGTGCTCTGCAGGTATGTGCTTGTGTGCATGTGTCAAGCTGGCAAAGCAGGCACCAGCTTGGACACTACTCAGACACATGTGGGCAATGCTGGCAGTGTACTGACGTTGGTGGAAGCATGCCTGTTCATGCACATGAGCACAGACATTCACAGCACATCCACAACATGGCATCCGAGTGACATGTGTACTTGTGCAGGCTATTCATATGTGTGTGGTGTTGTGGCAAGGGGGCCATTTGGGTACTCAGCCACATGTCAAGTAGTTGTGCGACTGTGTGGTTTACAACTGCACATATGGGGTGCTCTGACATTGTACTTGGACTAGGTTTGTGTGAGATTTTCTGTGCACATTTTTTTTTTTATATGCAAGTTTTATTGTTTTTAAAACATATTAACAATCAACCAAGGCACGGAAGTCACAAGTATGAGTTCATTACATGAGCATTATACCCCCAATCATGCTCCCCATTAAATTACGTTGGCAGCGTTTGGAGTCAGGTTAATCTGGACCCTCCACATTCCCCGACCACTTCCCCCACACTTTGCGGTATTTCTTGATGCACCCCTTTGCTTTGTAGAGGGCGTTTACTTGGGTCGCACACCAGTCTACCCCTCTTCACCACCTCTCCAGGATAGGTGGGTCAGGGCTTATCCAGCCCGCCGCAATGTCCCACTTGGCTACCATCATAGCTGTGTTGTGAAATTACTTTTCACTCCTGGACCCATCCAGCCCACCCGTAATACCCAGCAAGGAGTGCCGAGGGTCGTGAGGCACCTCCCACCCTAATACCTCCGTTGGCTCCACTTCAATGGATCCCCAGAACTGCCCCAGATGGGGGCATAGCCAAACCATATGGAAGAAGTCGGCCGGGGTATGGTTACATCTTGCGCATGACGCATCTGGGCGCAAACCCGCTTGATGTAGACGCAGGGGAGTGAGGTAAGCAACGTGTAGGTAATACAACTGGATCAACTTGAGTGTGGCGGAGACAGTGACTATTCTGGGGGCCATAAGGGCATCTCGCAAATCCACCTCGTCGAGGGGGCCCACCCATTCCACCCATTGATCCCTCAGCTTGTCCAGGTTTGTGGGAGTGTTGTTAATTAGAGTACGGTAAATGCGGGAGACCCCCCCCCTCCCCAAGACACCCATCGTCGTCTGAGCCTCAATGGGGCTGTAGTCGGGGAGCCTCATGTCGCCCGTAATGTGTATGTGGAGGGCATGTCTCAACTGCAAATATTTATATGACTCGTTTGAGTGTAGGGAATAGCGCGTTTGGAGTTCCTGGAAGGACAACATATGGTCCCCTGCCCATACGTCCCCTAGCTGGGAGATGCCAATAAGGTCCCAAGTTTTGAACCCCCGCAGTCCACTGACCTCCTGGAGCCAAGCCCCCTGCCAAAGAGGAGTACACTGGGTCAGCTTCCCGGTCCACCCAGTATGACGGAGCGAGGCCCGCCAAGCTAACAACACAGAGCGTGTCACATCAGGTAATCGGGACGGAATGGGCTCCCCATACAACATGGCTTGGATGTCCATGAGCCCCAATTTGCTCAGTTCGAGCCTATAGGCTGGGTCCGACCAGCCCCCGTTGAACCAGTCGGGGACTCCTGGGAGGCGTACCACCTGGTAGTACAAGTACAGGTGCGTCATCCCCTTGCCGCCATCGTAGGAGGGAATTTGGCAAACCAACAGTTCTGTGCACATTTTGATCTGGCTGCCTCACACTATGGGGCATATTGGCAAATAGCTTGTTGAAATCATCACCATGTTAGCAGCAGGGAAGTGCCGCTAAGAGGGGCGATAATGGGCTTACTAATATGTCTTATGGAATTCCAATGGAAGGCCAGGTTAGATGTGCAGGACATCTGACCGGGACTTCAATTGGTATTCCATGGCGCATATTCGTAAGCACATTCTCGCGGCTTTAGCGACACTTTCCTGCCACTTACACAGTGATAACTTCTACATGCTTCTTGCTGATGTGCCCCTATGGTCATTTTCATGTGTTATGTGGCCAACAATGCTGTAGCTTTTGTGGCAGGGGACAGCTGCTTCAACGGCACAGGGGCCATGATGATGTGCCCTGTCGTAACGTCATGGCATGCAAGGTGCTGTTGTGCACCTGGTCTGGTTCATGGTTCTTTTGGCTCATATTGTCATGACACTTAATACTGCTTTGTCATCAGGTTCCTGCCACTACAGGGCCAATGATATTGGCGTCCTTACTGTTCCTATGGCCCTGGGGGGTAGATTATCAGGGATGGCGTTATGCTTACCGGCACTTTGGCAGCAGGGAACTGTTGTTTAGTGGCAATGTTGGGCTTGCAAATATGCCCTTGGGTATTCCGATGGATGACCAGGTTCACACCGGAACATGGTCTTGTATTGGGATTCTCAAGGCATATTATCTTGCACATTGTTGTCACTTTAGCAACAGTTGCCAGCCGCTTAAGCGACGGTATTTGAAAAGCTGTTCTTGATTCTATGCCCCTGTGTGTTGTCTGATGTTCTATTTTTGAATGGCGGGGCATACTGGCAAGACCAGCGTTAACATTGTCGGCTCTTTTGCGGCAGTGTGATGTCGCTAAAGTGGTGATAATGGGATTGCTACTATGCTCTTGAGATTTCCAATGGAGGACCATGTTCACACCAGGACATTGTCTTCAATTGGAATTCTCAGGGGCATATTTGCATGCCCATTGTCAACACTTTAGCGGCATTTAACTTCCACTGAGGTGCCAATTATGTTAATGCCAGTGTTGCTAAAGTTGCCCGTTATTGTGTCCCTATGCCACCATGCACAGGGGTATCCAAAACATGTTCCACACTACATGTGGATGCACACTAATTTTGTGTTCATGGTACATGGGTGCCACTGTACCCGTCCACCCCCTTCCCCCTGTCCCCATTTGATGCTCACCCTGGTGTTGTTGTGTCTGTTCCACTTCTGCGCTATCCTGGCCCACAACTCCGACAACACTCTCCTCACTGATGACATGGGACACCTGCTCCTCCAGCTCATCCAGGTCCTGCTGTGGAGCTGGGCCACCACCTCCAGTCTGCCTTGCTGCGCTGAGGTTGGATGCCAGCTTCTTCTTGGTCTTCTGCTTAGTGTCATGCCAACGCTTCTTGCACTCGTCCACTGTCCTCCTCCTCTCTCCGCCAGCATTCACCTTGGACACGATGCCCTGCCATATCTCTTTTTTCCTTGCCATGGTCACAGTGGAACTCACAAAGAGTTCCTGTTGATGTTTGGTCACCTCTTCAACAAGGACCTGGTTCTCCATTGGACTGAACTTGGGGTTCCTCTTCCTCTTGGCCTTGACATGGGTCTCTGCCTGGCCCTCCTGGGTGTTGGTGTTGGTGTTCCTGGCCTCTGCACTGGTCCCCGCTTGCTCCATGTCTCCACAAAGCTGATCCATGTTTTTTTTTTTTTTTTTTTTCTGCTTTGCGGGCGTTTTTTATTTCTTTTCTCGCGTTAAGCGCGCTAAAATCAAGGCTGGTGCCTATTAGCGGGCGGAAATTATCGCTGATTGGCTCATCGCTGCTTTTTTCACGTTGGCGTGCGTTATTTTATCGCCGTCACGGAGATTTTAACGCCTGCCCTTTCCGCTTGGTATTGTTGCTAACGACGCTTAGCGACGTGTTGCTAATACGTCGCTAAGCTGGCGATAAAATCTGGCGATCTGTAGCGTTAAAATTAATCGCGCTAAATTATGTTAGCGATAAATATCGCCTGTTTTTGCTAATATGGCCCAAGTAGTTCTTTGGTTCAAATCTCTCTGATTAACGAGGCCAATAACTCCTGTTTCGTACACATTATGCACTGTTGATGTGTTCACTGCACAGTCGCGGAAGAAAGTAAGCAGACGCACGTGTTCCTATTTTTAGCAGGATAAGAATTCCTAATGCACAAATTTGTGTTTTAATTTTACAACCAGAAAATGAGGGCACACAGTGTATAGCCTGATTTCCTTGCATTTTTTCACGGCAGAAGAATTACATTAGCAGGCTTATGTGCTTTTCAGAGATCCTGCCATAAGGACTTTTCTTCATCGGATGATATCATGTATAATTTACTACATGTGGGTTTATTTCAAACACCTATCTATGCTAGCATTTGTCCATATAATATTCTCTCTTCATACATTCCATCGTGTATCTAGGAGCGGCGGCGCCGCATACCCTGGCTGTAAGCCGCATGTCTTGCTTCTCTGACCATTGTTCTGGTCCCTTGCAAGAGACGGCTCCACGCTTAACGGCATGCTGCACCACTAGTTCCATTTTCGGGGCCTTAAGCACATTTTTCTCCTCTTGACTTCTATAAATACAGAGCGCCTGCACGGATTCATCATCTCGAGTGCAATTATTCTCAGCGAAGGGTGTCAAGGTTCAGAAGCGGTCTTTATTGAGCTCCTACAAAACTCCATTGTAGGCAGTAAGATGGAAGCGTTCCTGCTACAATCATTTGTTTTAATGCAGCTTTTGAATCCGGAGCGTTGCTCACAAGAGCTATTGACAAAAATGATGCTTTGGACACAATGGGAGCAGCAATACGAAAAGAGCAATCACTAACAACTGAGAATGACTACCAGGTAGGAAGAGCGAGTGCGAGGAAGAAGAAGAAGGAGCTTCATTGACTGGGGAAGCATGTTTAGGAAGTGAACGACCTTTTGGGGCCGTCAAACAAAGACGTTTTAAGACATAGGCATAGTGGGCAATTGCCCCGGACACCCACCTTCCAAAGCGCCCCGTGGGATAGTAAAGTGTCTTTTTTTCTAGATTATTCTCTCTATATTTCCATATCTTAGCCTCTCTCCTCTTCCTTCTTCTACCTCTGAATTCTTCTCGTTTGCCCAGTAGCATCTTAAGGATATTTGGGGGTCTTGGAAAGCCATATTTGTCCCTGTTTCTGAAAGATTGTTCGGCTTCAGGCGTGCTTCAATTAGCAGAAAGTGGGCAGTAAACTTACTAACAGGGAGGCCCTAAAAATGTCTTGCCCACGGCTCCGAAAATCCTTAAGACGGCACAGCCTTTAATAGACAAAAGAAAAAAAGCGGTAAACTTGATGACTGGCGAAGAAATAGAAATAAACTTATTAAAACGTTTCTCCTGCTGAAGCATTTAGTATTTGTAACCACTTTAGTTCAATTTAAAAACAGAAGAATATATGAAAATATTATGTGCTCTATATTTTGTGAAATGATCTACTACAATAGGTGTTTGCATTCACATCTTCTGCATTCATCGATTTTGAATACAATGAATGTATGAGATTCTCCCAGTGAAGAAAGTATAACCAGAGGTGACTAAAACAAGTGAGGTTGACATAGTGGCCAAAAGTGTGGTAGAAAGAAAGTGCCTGCTTGCTGCTAGAGACCACTTTTCCAATTGCCATTGGGCTCTGACAGCAGTGGACTTGGGCAAAAAGTGTGTCTAAAGGCCACATTTTGCCCTTAGAGTACAATGTGCAAAGCCACAGGCATGGCCCTGCAGGTTCTGAAGACAATAGAACGGGACACAATTAATGGCTGAACGAAACCCCATGCACCAATATGCCACTGACAACAGGCAAAGGTCCATTGATTTTGACCCAGGAACATATGCTATGCCTCCGGTGCATGTTCCCACACTGAAAGCTCTTGACACATTGGTTTGCCTTTAGCTTGATCCTGTACTAAATCCCCTGCCACAAGAACTCATAGTCTCCATGTGCCTCTGCCCACTCACCTGTCGCCACAATTTCCAAAACATGGTCTTAGGCCAAACTCTGAGCCCTATTCCATTTCCTAAGAGTCCTATAGATACACCCATCCCACATTGGAGTAGGGCAGGGTCCTGTGGACATGTGCTGTTCCTCCCCCCCTGCTGATAACGCCTGCTGGTCATGGCATTCAGCAATGTCTAGAGAGCAGTAAGTGGAGTCACACCCTCTCCCAGTACCACTGCCCCAAGAGACTGCCTTGGTCAGACGTTGTGGCATATGGGCTTGCCTTGGTTACTTACCCACTACCCCTAGAGGCTATAGACCATAGTTATCAGCCAAGTCATGAGACCTTTTGGCTCAGGGTGTGCCGCTCTGCCATTCCCTGCAGCAGCAGGTCCCCTTAACACAAGAGCCTCGATTTGTTGTGCTGTGCGCACACTCATCAGTTTATTCTTTAATCAGCTCCAATGCTAGCCAGAATTACCCAAAAGTCGGTATCCAATGTGTTTTTGACCTTTTGTTTTGGCCTCCCACACATGACCCTCATAAGACAATAAGAACTGTTTAAAGATGACCTTGTGACCCCGAGAGAGGCTTTATGGTCTGGAGAGTTAAAAATTAATGTCTTCCTTACTGAGCGTGACTTCCATCAGTTTTACGGAGTACAGAAGACTGGAAGTGGTGTCACTGTGTTGATTTGTTGAAGCTGTAATAGAAATATAGAAATAATAGCACAGATACAACTCTCTGTCAGCACAGAAGATAGCAGAATTTATTGGGGACCAATAGATAATGCAAATACGTGCAGCACGGAGACAGCCAGCATAGTTGCTGAGTGTCCACAGGGGCGACACCCTTGCACAGCTTTTATTGTCACAAACCACATAGGAAGCATCGTCATAATACGCGTAACACAAGTTAGGCAGAGTGTACCTGGCCAATCAGCCAGGTCATAGACTATGCTATACCATGTATGGTCCGAACTATACTGTTGCTGACCACGTGTCTGAAGTACGGGACAGTTTGGGACTTTCCACTGTAATGCATTTGTATTAGCCTTGGTACTTTTCCACTGAGATGATTGCAATATCATAGCACATACGAGAAATATTGCTAAATGTGATATGTTGAAATACTTGCGGCTAAGCTAGCATCTTGCTCATGTTCTCAAATGTTACTTAGGCAAGCCTTGCGTTACAGCAGCATTTTTATCTAAATAGAATGGAAAAGTACAAGCGCGTATATGCTGGTTCTTATGTCAACTTAACAGGGCCTGAAGCTTCAAGCATTTGGTATCACATATGAAAGATGGCTTCAACATTTCCCCCATCTGATACCAAATCATTACTTCGCTTCCTTTCTGTACACCATCTCCTGTCCTTCATCGCTTGGGTCAGAGTCATAATTTTGACGTCCGTGCCTTTTGTGTCGTGGCATACAGTGTGCGCAGTTGGAAGCGAAAGTTGCGCAGCATGCTGGACAAACCTGGATCATTATGCACAGGGTGATCAATGCTATTATAATTATAATGATCACCTCCAGTATCCATGATCCACAGTTTCCCAGCCATAGCATTACATTTTCCCACATGCTTCCTGTGTGTATGTTGTGTGCTTCGTCTTTAATTTTGTTTATGTTATGTATCGCATTGTCTATATTGCGGCTGTTGTCAGGTATCCACGAACAGCACACCTGGTGGATGACGTGGCATACTCCACCCTCCTTGGCCAGGATGATGTTCAATGCAACCCAGTTCTGTATCACTATAGCTCTCATGGCAGTGAGTTCTTCAGTGATGTTTTCAAGGGCTGCTGCTGTTGAATCTGCAAGATCCTCAATCATCCTTGCTAGTTGGTGTATCCTTATGGATGTATATATTATTCCTACACCAGGCACTATAGACCCTAGTCCTGTCATCACGTTATCCTGCCATTCTGGTGTCCTCCTAACTCTTCCTGTCCAGTGGCCTTGGCGCTCAACCTGTACTAGGTCAGTGAAATGGGTAATTCGGGGCAGGATGGAGGCAAGGTAGCAACTACCATTCCATCCCGGGGGCAAATAGAGGTATGCCCATTGGCCACAGACAAAAAACAGTCCCTTGTAACCCACTAGTCCAGGTGAGGACCGCTGATCACTCTTCCTAATCCGTGATAGTTTTGTTATGTGTGTGCAGTTACTTTCACCAATGAAAATTGATGGGATTTCTGAATATTCTCCTTCTGAAAGTCCTATGGCTTCTTCATTCCTTTCTTCACATTCTCTTAATCTTTGCTCACCGTTTGCTAATTCTGCAATGGTACACCCGAAGTTGCATTTCTTCCATTCTTCCCTTCCTTTTAGTAGTTGTAACATTGTGCATGGTGGCTTAGGTAGGTGCATCTGCACCCCTAGCCTTTTAGGGGACGTCCATTTATCATTCTGAATGCAGGATGGTGTGGTAAGTTGTTGTCTTATCCTAAATCTTGGTATTTTTATCTCAGCCCCCTTGTCCCAACCAGCCCTGTCTTTCTATTCCTCATTCCTAGAAGTTTTGTCAAATGTATTGAGCATTGCCTGATCCCGTTTTGTTGGTTGCATGTTCATGCATGGCACTCTCTGTGTCTTAGGCCTTGCTGTTGCCTGCCCTGTAACTTTCTCGCCCTTCCTAGGAAGTGCAACAGCTTTGGACATGTTATGCTGCCTGAAAAGCATGTCTCGCTTTAGGACACATCCTACATATTTTGAAAATGATATCACATTGTAACTCATGCTGTGTTCAGTGTCTGTTGGTAAGTGTGTGCAAACATAACATCCTGATATGTTCGTAATTCGTACATACATTTTTAGCATTTCCACATATTTATTTCCCTGGTACTCATCCCATAGCTCCCGTTCTCCTTCTCCTTTAATGCCAACCTCCCCCAAAATGTCTTGCTCAGTCATGTTTATTTTCCTCTCTCCGTAAGTTGCATTTGATTCACTCCCATCCCCCACCTGGCCATTAAGGAACAGTATTTCAAGATCTTTTGCATATATTATTATCAATGCAGTCACTATTATTCCTGGAACTGGCGATAATATTGCCAGTAGCACAGCTGGCCACTTTCTTTCCTCTTTCCTTGTGCTTGGCATTGTTCTGGATATTATATAGGTGTTGTATATGTCAAAGAATGCCTCCCTAACTCTGTTCTCTTCTTCTTGGGAATGGTCCCTATTTATAGTCTTCTCCCACTGGGACCTATGCTACCTTTTTACTAAAGTCCTGCATGCATTTCACTGTTCAGTTGACATCCCTTATAAGGCCAGATCCAATGTCCTCTATTGCGTAAATCACACACTCTAAAATGTCAAGGCTTGTTGCCGCAATGTTTTGTGCTGGTGGCTGATATCCGAAAGTGGGGAATGAAAGATCTTACAAAATCAGGTGTCTTAAGCCACTCGATAGCGGAGGGTTTGGCACAGTCAATTGTAGTACTCCATTTATTTCCAATCCTGGGAGCAAGAGTTCTACACAAATCACTAGATCTGTCTCTCCTTCTGCCACTTCTAGAGATCTGAGCCTTCCTGATCTTATTACTGGCATTTGTGATTCGATGAGCCTACTGATGTCTTTGGCGTAGCCCTGGCAATGTTCATTTGAAAGTTAAATATTTGGTAGTCTCTGTGCCGAAATCTTGTGTTTCTTGTCTCTAACTAGCAGGTCCTGCACACCTATTGATGTATTGGTGCAGGCGCCAGCAACACTCTAACTAGCAGGTCCTGCACACCTATTGATGTATTGGTGCAGGCGCCAGCAACACTCTAACTAGCAGGTCCTGCACCCCTATTGATGTATTGGTGCAGGTGCCAGCAACACTCTAACTAGCAGGTCCTGCACTCCTTTTGATGTATTGGTGCAGGCGCCAGCAACACTTTTGAAGGAAATCGTTGGTGCCTTTATTGTGTACTGGCAGAGGTTTACCAGCACCTGACGGCACTGGCACATTAAAAAAAAAACAGGTGTCCTTGGAAAGCTGGGATTCGGAGCAGTAGGCAGTTGTCTCTTTGAAGGTGTGCATTCCGTTGGAGGCCTGGCCTGCAACTAGCAGGGATCTGCCTCGTCTTTAACACTTGTCTGTTGTTGCTTGCGTGGTGGAGCGAAGGTTGTACCTGCTGGGGGCCTCAGATGCCACTGGTGGAGTTGGTGGAGCTTGCTGTCCTTGATCAGGCCCTATTGCTTTCTTGGTGTGGGAGCTGTGGATCCGGGATGTCAGTCCCTCACACTTGACGGCTGTTGCTGTTGTCAGCAGGACCTGGAAGGGGCCTTTCCACCTTGGCTGGAGGCAGTGTTGTCTGGTGTGAGCCTTGACCCAGATCCAATTACCAGGCTGCAGGTCATGTGACGGCAGAGTTGCTGCTTCTGGAAGTGCCTGCAGAACCTGGCGATGAAGATAGCGTAATGTCTCTGTTAATTTTTTACAATAGCACAAAAGCAAATCATCTACTATTGATAGTGGAGCAGTGGACATATGGCCTGCAATGTTCATTGGGCGGCCAAACAGAATCTCGTGAGGGCTTAGCTTGTCACCCTGTCTGGCATGCTTCTCATTGCTAACAGGGCTAGAGGCAGTGCGTCCACCCAAGAAAGTTCAGTTGATGCACAAATCTTGCCAATTTTATTTTTCAACACCCCATTCTTTCTCTCCACAGCACCAGATGCTGGTGGTTGATAGGCACAGTGTAGTTTTTGCGTGACCGCAAGCCCCATACATATTCCCCCTATCACATGGGAGATGAACGCAGGTCCATTGTCTGAGCTTAGAAGTGATGGAATTCCAAACCGTGGTATAAGTTCTTTCAGAAGGCATTTAGCAACAGTGTGTGCATCACAGTTCTTTGTTGGATAAGCCTCAGTCCATTTGCTAAACATGCACACTATTACCAACACGTCTGTACTTCTGGGTGGGGGGCATGTCGATAAAATCTAATTGAAGGCTTTCAAAGGGTCCGTGGGGCAGTGAAAAGTGGCCAGGTGCAGTTGGTGTACCCTTCCCAGTGTTATATTGTGCACACACAGTACATTGCTTACAAAGTCTCTCTGCTTTTGGCGGAACTTGCACTTGTACCAACATTGTGAAAACAATCTGATCATGCCGTCTCGGCCCACATGCGATGGACCATGAAAGAGGCATGCCGTAGAGGAGAGCATTGATGAAGGTATGCATATTTTTCCATTCGGCCCAGTCCATAACCCCTCCTTTGTTTGCACACACCCTCCTTTTACCCATTCCTCCTTTTCATGTTCCTCAACCTTTTCCTGAATGTGTATAAGGTCAAAATGTAGCGAATCATTGTTAACATGAATGTCCTTGTTCTGGCTAATCATTTGTACCATTGCTAGCTGGCAGCCTGTTAGCGCTATCCTCTTTGCTTCCCCATCAATAAAGGCGTTGCCTTTTGACACATAATCTTTTGATGAAGTGTGTGCTGCACATTTTATTAGAGCAACTTTTGATGGCAGTAACAGTGCTTGGAGAAGGTCACTGATCAATTCTGCCTGTTGTATTTGTTGGCCTGCTGATGTGAGGAGTCCCCTCATTGACCATAGTTGGCCAAAGTCATGGACCACTCCGAAGGCATATTGGCTGTCTGTGTATATGTTTGCTCTTTTTCCTTTAGCCAATGTGCATGCCCTCGTCAATGCCACGAGTTCAGCCGCCTGTGCGCTTTTGGCTGCCGACAGCCTTCCCCCTTCCAGCAACTTGTTGGCTGTGCCAACTGGAGAGGAGGCCTGCAGTGTCCCTTTGTCGTCCCTGAGCTGAGACATGACCCATCTACAAACAAATCTCCTTGGGTGTCTGGCAGGGGTGTGACTTTCAGGTCTGGGCGCACCTTTGTATGCCTGTCTATAGCCAGTGCACAGTCATGGAATGCATCATCTGACTTAAAATCATCTAAGTCATGCTCTGTTGGCAAAAGGCAGGCTGGGATTAAGGTGGTGCATCTTTTGATGACACTATGTGGTGCTAATAGTGTCAGCTCATACCTGGTGAGGCGTGCATTCGTCAGATGCTGAGTCTTAGTGGATGTGAGAAGTGTGTCCACTGCATGGGGAATGTGCGTCCCAACACTATATTTTCTGACTGTTCTACCGCCAGTGCTGCTGCCGCCACTGCTCGGAGGCAAGGCGGGGCGCTGAAGCTACTGGGTCTAATGTAGCGGAATAGTATGCCACTGGGCGGTAGAAGGATCCGTGCTTTTGAGTTAACACCCCCAATGAGCACCCTCCCTTCTCGTGGCAGAACAGGTGGAAGTCCTTGCTGTAATCTGGGGGGGCCTAACGCTGGTGCACCACTTAGTTCAAATTTTAACTTGTCGAACTCCTTGTCACAGTCCTGTGACCAGTGCACAATGTCTGGAACGTCTGTGTGTTAAGGCCTGCAAAGGCTTGGCAATCAGGGAGAAGTTTGGGTTCCAGTGCCGACATTATCCCGCCACCCCCAAGAAGGCCCGAACCTCTTTTTGTGTGCGTGGTTGGGGAAAATGGGTGATGGTGGATATCCTGTCAGGCAGTAATTTTCTTGTTCCTTTGGACAGTTCATGGCCTAAATACTTCACAGCAGTGAGGCAGAACTGTAATTTCTTTGGGGAGACCTTGTAACCCTTCAGCGCTAGGTGGCGCAGGAGGGTAACAGTGTCCTTTGCACAAGCGTCCCTTGAAGGTGAGGCCAGTAGTAAATCGTCTATGTACTGGATAAGTGTGGAACCTTCCTTTAGTACTAGGGAATCCAAATCTGTCTTTAATGCATTTGTGAAGATGGAGGGGGACTCTGTATACCCTTGAGGGAGTTGGCACCAACAAAATCGCTTGGATCTAAAGGAGAAACTGAAAAGGTACTGGCTGTCAGGGTGCAAGGGGATGGTAAAGAAGGCGGAGCTAAGGTCCAGCACTGTGAAGTGTGTGGCTGTTACTGGGATATTGGACAATATTGTTGCTGGGTTTGGGACCACTGGGAAGGAAGGTATCACTATTTTGTTAAATACTCTTAGGTCTTGTGTGAAACGATATACAGGGGCCCCATCGGGGCCCTAAGAAGCCTTCTTAACAGGAAGTATTGGTGTGTTGCCTTGGCTAGAGCATATCTCCTTTATAATTCCCTGCTTCAGGAGGTCTTGTATGACTGGTGCTATGCCTTACTCCCCTTCTTTTGAAATCTTGTACTGTGGCACTCTTGGGAGAGGGGCTGCTGGCTGTAACTTGATCTGCACTGGTGGGTAGTTTAACACCTGTCCTACGTCATTAGCACTCCGAGCCCAGACCTGAGGTGGCACGCAATCGTGCAACTCTGGAGGTATGACGGGGTTGGTGCATGTCATGAAGGCCTGCAGCATCAACCCATTTGGCCTGCTTTCTAGGAAGACCCCCGTCGGTGAGCAGCGTATGGTGCATTGTAATTTACATAGTAGGTCCCTTCCTAGTAAATTCACGGGGCAGAACCTGCTAAGGATGAACTGATGGTTGACAGCGATGGTGCCTACTACTAATTTTAGTGGCTGTGTGAGATATTCATCTATTGGTTGTCCTGTCATTCTGACTGCCGTTACTTGTGTTCCCGAAAGTGGCGCCTCGGGCATCTCAGATGCCTTTAGCATTGATCTTTGAGCTCCTGTGTCTATTAAGAATGGTACAGTTTTGCCAAAAACTGTTCCTTCCACATATGGGCCAGATTGGTCCACTGCTATTGCTGGAGCTATTAGGCAGTCTTCCACTCTCAGGCATCCCTAGAATGTGCCTTGAGGCGGTGGTGGGAAAACACCGTCCTCTAGCACCCACTCGTCCCTTCCTGACCATTCATCCATGGTCCTTCTATGCTATTGTGGGGGCGGAGGCATGTCAGTTGGTGCATACCCTTGCTGATCATTATTTCTGTAATCTGAACGCTGGGTGTTATGTTGGTATTGTTGTTGGCCCTGTCTTCCATTGTGTCTTGGCCTATTTTCCTGATTTTTATTTTTTAATATTGGGCAGTCGGCCTTCCAGGGGTTGGGGTCTTTACAGTAGAAGCATGCAGTTCCTGGTGGTGGCAGGGAAACAGACCTACTGTTTTGTTGTCTGCCTGTACCCCTTCCTCTTCCCCTACCCCTTGCTCTTCCTTGCTGGTTTGTGTAAAACCTCTCTTGGGCTACCATCAGTCTTACTTTTTCCTTCTTTATTTTGTCTGCCTCCATTGCTTGTGCATTGTGCTGGTAGTCGGCGCAGTATCTGGCTGCTGCCAATACCTTTTCAAGTGGTTCCTGTTGCCAGCAAACAAATGGAGGGGCATATTAGCAAGAACGGCGTTAAAATTATCGCCGCTTTAGCGGCAGGAAACTGCCGCTAAAGCTGCGATAATGGGCTTGATAATATGCCCTTGAGAATACCAATAGAAGCCCATGTTCTGCTGTGATCCTGTAGCCCTTGTACAAATGTCGTTACAAATGCTGGCATAGCATCTCCCATGGGATTTTTAAACCCGCTGTGCTTCTGATAGACCTGCAGAAGGCGGTCAAAATATGAGTTCACACTCTCCTCTTTCTCCTGCTTGGTATGTGTTATCTTGTTCCAATCTACTTTGTCTTCCGGAACTTTCTCTTTCAAATATTTCACTACTTCCAGGTATTTTTGATCTATGTCTCCTGGAAGTCCTCCCTTTCCCCTGTCTGGCTCCCTTTTTGGCCATTCTACATAGGCTGGGGACTCTCCGCAGGCAAGACAAGGGACTGCAGAAGTTCGCCCTCCTTGGTACACCGTTAGCCAAGTGGTGCTTAGCGCCAGGGAGTCACTGCGTCCAAGGAAAGTGCGGACAGTCGCCGTCACCGGCCTGGCGGGGTGGGTATTAGGACCAGACACTGAAATGGGGAGCAAAAATGCACATTAGAGAAATTTGGCAGAGGGCGGCAGCAGTGTCAGAGGTCAAATACCGCAAACGGTGCAGGAAACAAGGCACTGTCAGCACCACGTAGCAAGTGCTAACCTTAAACAGAGGTACAGTCTTCAACAGAATGGTGACAGACCGAGATATATATTATTAAAGCCACAAAGAGGAGGCAGAAGAAAGTGATCAGAATGGCTGCTATGATAGCCATGTAATTTTGAAGATAAGAGACGTAGATATCTCCGGGACACAAACACACCGTCATGAGATGCGCAAAGTAGAGGGAGAAAGAGGGGAAGAAGAAGTTTTTCAAGAATGTCCACACAAATGTGCCGAGAGAGAGAAAGCAGGAGCCAGAGATATGACACAAACCAACTCAGGCAGAGTCCCTCAGCCACGGAGCGGAAGAAGAGAGAAAAGACAAAAATCAAGAGTCATCAAACCACAAGGCTCCGAGCTCCGAAAGAAGCTGTGGTTCAGCAGCCTGGTGGCCGGTGAGGTCAGGGATCCTGGAGCCGCATTCTCCACCAAATGTTGACGCTGTAATAGAAATATAGAAATAATACCACAGATACAACTCTCTGTCAGCACAGATGATAGCAGAATTCATTGGGGACCAATAGATAATGCAAATGCGTGCAGCACGGAGACAGCCAGCATAGTCACTGAGTGTCCACAGGGGCGACGCCCTTGCACAGCTTTTATTGTCACAAACCACATTGGAAGCATCGTCATAATACGTGTAACACAAGTAAGGCAGAGTGTACCTGTCCAATCAGCCAGGGCCTATACTGTTGCTGACCACGTGTCTGAAGTACGTGACAGTTTGGGACTTTCCACTGTAATGCATTTGTATTAGCCTTGGTACTTTTCCACTGAGATGATTGCAATATCATAGCACATACGAGAAATATTGCTAAATGTGATATGCTGAAATACTTGCGGCTAAGCTAGCATCCTGCTCATGTTCTCAAATGTTACTTAGGCAAGCCTTGCGTTACAGCAGCATTTTTATCTAAATAGAATGGAAAAGTACAAGCGTGTATATGTTGGTTCATATGTCAACTTAACAGGGCCTGAAGCTTCAAGCATTTGGTATCACATATGGAAGATGGCCTCAACAAATTCATAAAGTCAGGACAGGTCTTTTTTTACTTTTTGCCTTTTGAAGATACAAGGGACTTCCTACCTTGCAGCTTCAAAAGGGCTGCCCAGGCTTATGTAACCAAGTTCTTT
This sequence comes from Calotriton arnoldi, assembly GCA_963921515.1. Lineage (NCBI taxonomy): Eukaryota > Metazoa > Chordata > Amphibia > Caudata > Salamandridae > Calotriton > Calotriton arnoldi. The sequence continues at coordinate 333,103 of CAWUFW010012234.1, forward strand.
ATATAGATGAGGCACATGTATGTAGAACTGGTGTGTGTGGTATGATTAATCAGGAGTGTATGGGTTATGATTGATTATAAGATCAGTGCAATAAATCTTTGATTTTCACTGAAAACATGCTGCTCCAAATTGAGGTTGGAGGTACAATTGTGATAGTATCAAAACAGGGGGAGATAAGAGGTATTATACAGGAGGGCTCATCCTCTTAACCATGAAAGTACATCAAAAACCAGATGCCCTAGTCATGCATGTGGGCAATCATTCCTTGGGACAAAAAGCAAAAAGCTTTTTAAAGTGTAACAATCACCCACCAGGGTTACCTCTTTGTGGCATGCTTCATCACTGATGGGTGTGATGCGACCTGTGGGTTACACGAGCACTGTGTTTCATTTCATCCACCCGTATGATGGTGGACAGGAGTTGGAGAGGTTTGCAAAGTAAAGTTAAAAAGTCCTGTCTGGTAGGAAAATCTGTGTTTTATTCTGTCCTCCAGACGGTATGATTAAAAATTGCGTCTTTCATCAGGACTGTGAATCTCACTCCTTCAGACCACTACTTAGTTTATAAGCACAAAGGAGGCGCACCCAATAGCATTCGGTCGGGAAAAAAGCCATGCGAAAGACTGTTTCCCGAACGATCCGTACAGCACACCGAACGAGTAAGTACGATGCGCACAACAGCAAAGAATCCGGCCGAGCCGTACTCACCCAAACCAGGTCCTGTTCCCCGACCGAGGCGAATCCGGAAACGCCGAATCGAGTCGCACGGAAGGAAAAATGCTGCTCTGTCCGGCCGAACGAGTACGATGCGCTTTCCGTACGCGCCGAACCCGTCGCTACGCACGGCACGTCAAAGCATCCGGGAGAAGTGCACATAAGCTCCGAATCGCGCCACAACACGATCCACGGCTCCGAGACGAACACGCCAGCGACGAGGACGAGGCGAAGCGACGAGGACGACGCGAAGCAACGAGAAGAACGAACGACACGAACCAACCATGAATCCCTTCGTCCCGATCATACCAATATTCTACATTTACTACCGGAACAGGCACGGACGCGTACGGCGCAGAAGGTAAGCCAGACACCAACCACAAAACACATACAACACGTACACGACACATCACACACACACAGAGGGATGCAGAATATACTTACACCAGCAACAGCAGCACCATAGGGGCGGGATGCCCATCACCAATGCCACATATGAACACAGGGGCCTGAATGCGCACCACCACCCCTACCCAGGGGGGCTGGATGCCTACCACTACTACCACCCTTAGCCAGGGGGCTGGATGCCTACCACTACTACCACCCTCACCCGGGGGGCTGGATGCCTACCACTACTACCACCCTCACCCAGGGGGCTGGATGCCTACCACTACTACCACCCTTAGCCAGGGGTGCTGGATGCCTACCACTACTACCACCCTCACCCAGGGGGGCTGGATGCCTACCACTACTACCACCCTTAGCCAGGGGGCTGGATGCCTACCACTACTACCACCCTCACCCAGGGGGGCTGGATGCCTACCACTACTACCACCCTTAGCCAGGGGGTGCTGGATGCCTACCACTACTACCACCCTCACCCAGGGGTGCTGGATGCCTACCACCACCCTTAGCCAGGGGGCTGGATGCCTACCACTACTACCACCCTCACCCAGGGGGCTGGATGCCTACCACCACCCTTAGCCAGGGGGGCTGGATGCCTAACACTACTACCACCCTCACCCAGGGGGTGCTGGATGCCTACCACTACTACCACCCTCAGCCAGGGGGCTGGATGCCTACCACTACTACCACCCTCACCCAGGGGGGCTGGATGCCTACCACTACTACCACCCTCACCCAGGGGGCTGGATGCCTACCACCACCCTTAGCCAGGGGGGCTGGATGCCTACCACTACTACCACCCTCACCCAGGGGGGCTGGATGCCTACCATTACTACCACCCTCACCCAGGGGGCTGGATGCCTACCACTACTACCACCCTTAGCCAGGGGGCTGGATGCCTACCACTACTACCACCCTCACCCAGGGGGCTGGATGCCTACCACTACTACCACCCTCACCCAGGGGGGCTGGATGCCTACCACCACCCTTAGCCAGGGGGCTGGATGCCTAACACTACTACCACCCTCACCCAGGGGTGCTGGATGCCTACCACCACCCTTAGCCAGGGGGGCTGGATGCCTACCACTACTACCACCCTCACACAGGGGGGCTGGATGCCTACCACCACCCTTAGCCAGGGGGCTGGATGCCTACCACTACTACCACCCTCACCCAGGGGGGCTGGATGCCTACCACCACCCTTAGCCAGGGGGCTGGATGCCTACCACTACTATCACCCTCACCCAGGGGGTGCTGGATGCCTACCACTACTACCACCCTCACCCAGGGGGGCTGGATGCCTACCACTACTACCACCCTCAGCCAGGGGGGCTGGATGCCTACCACTACTACCACCCTCACCCAGGGGGGCTGGATGCCTACCACTACTACCACCCTCACCCAGGGGGGCTGGATGCCTACCACCACCCTTAGCCAGGGGGCTGGATGCCTAACACTACTACCACCCTCACCCAGGGGTGCTGGATGCCTACCACTACTACCACCCTCACCCAGGGGGTGCTGGATGCCTACCACCACCCTTAGCCAGGGGGCTGGATGCCTACCACTACTACCACCCTCACCCAGGGGGGCTGGATGCCTACCACCACCCTTAGCCAGGGGGCTGGATGCCTACCACTACTACCACCCTCACCCAGGGGGGCTGGATGCCTACCACCACCCTTAGCCCGGGGGGCTGGATGCCTACCACTACTACCACCCTCACCCAGGGGGCTGGATGCCTACCACTACTACCACCCTCACCCAGGGGGGCTGGATGCCTACCACTACTACCACCCTCAGCCAGGGGGCTGGATGCCTACCACTACTACCACCCTCACCCAGGGGGCTGGATGCCTACCACTACTACCACCCTTAGCCAGGGGGCTGGATGCCTACCACTACTACCACCCTCACCCAGGGGGGCTGGATGCCTACCACCACCCTTAGCCAGGGGGCTGGATGCCTAACACTACTACCACCCTCACCCAGGGGGTGCTGGATGCCTACCACTACTACCACCCTCACCCAGGGGTGCTGGATGCCTACCACCACCCTTAGCCAGGGGGGCTGGATGCCTACCACTACTACCACCCTCACCCAGGGGGGCTGGATGCCTACCACCACCCTTAGCCAGGGGGCTGGATGCCTACCACTACTACCACCCTCACCCAGGGGGCTGGATGCCTACCACCACCCTTAGCCAGGGGGGCTGGATGCCTACCACTACTACCACCCTCACCCAGGGGTGCTGGATGCCTACCACTACTACCACCCTCACCCAGGGGGCTGGATGCCTACCACTACTACCACCCTCACCCAGGGGGGCTGGATGCCTACCACTACTACCACCCTTAGCCAGGGGGGCTGGATGCCTACCACTACTACCACCCTCACCCAGGGGGGCTGGATGCCTACCACTACTACCACCCTCACCCAGGGGGGCTGGATGCCTACCACTACTACCACCCTTAGCCAGGGGTGCTGGATGCTTACCACTACTACCACCCTCACCCAGGGGGGCTGGATGCCTACCACTACTACCACCCTTAGCCAGGGGGGGCTGGATGCCTACCACTACTACCACCCTCACCCAGGGGGGGCTGGATGCCTACCACTACTACCACCCTTAGCCAGGGGGTGCTGGATGCCTACCACTACTACCACCCTCACCCAGGGGGTGCTGGATGCCTACCACCACCCTTAGCCAGGGGGGGCTGGATGCCTACCACTACTACCACCCTCACCCAGGGGGGGCTGGATGCCTACCACCACCCTTAGCCAGGGGGGGCTGGATGCCTACCACTACTACCACCCTCACCCAGGGGGGGCTGGATGCCTACCACCACCCTTAGCCAGGGGGGGCTGGATGCCTAACACTACTACCACCCTCACCCAGGAGGTGCTGGATGCCTACCACTACTACCACCCTCAGCCAGGGGGGCTGGATGCCTACCACTACTACCACCCTCACCCAGGGGGCTGGATGCCTACCACTACTACCACCCTCACCCAGGGGGGCTGGATGCCTACCACCACCCTTAGCCAGGGGGGCTGGATGCCTACCACTACTACCACCCTCACCCAGGGGGCTGGATGCCTACCACTACTACCACCCTCACCCAGGGGGCTGGATGCCTACCACTACTACCACCCTTAGCCAGGGGGCTGGATGCCTACCACTACTACCACCCTCACCCAGGGGGGCTGGATGCCTACCACTACTACCACCCTCACCCAGGGGGGGCTGGATGCCTACCACCACCCTTAGCCAGGGGGGGCTGGATGCCTAACACTACTACCACCCTCACCCAGGGGGTGCTGGATGCCTACCACTACTACCACCCTCACCCAGGGGGTGCTGGATGCCTACCACCACCCTTAGCCAGGGGGGGCTGGATGCCTACCACTACTACCACCCTCACCCAGGGGGGGCTGGATGCCTACCACCACCCTTAGCCAGGGGGGGCTGGATGCCTACCACTACTACCAACCTCACCCAGGGGGGCTGGATGCCTACCACCACCCTTAGCCAGGGGGCTGGATGCCTACCACTACTACCACCCTCACCCAGGGGGTGCTGGATGCCTACCACTACTACCACCCTCACCCAGGGGGCTGGATGCCTACCACTACTACCACCCTCAGCCAGGGGGGCTGGATGGCTACCACTACTACCACCCTCACCCAGGGGGGCTGGATGCCTACCACTACTACCACCCTCACCCAGGGGGGCTGGATGCCTACCACCACCCTTAGCCAGGGGGGGCTGGATGCCTAACACTACTACCACCCTCACCCAGGGGGTCCTGGATGCCTACCACTACTACCACCCTCACCCAGGGGGTGCTGGATGCCTACCACCACCCTTAGCCAGGGGGGGCTGGATGCCTACCACTACTACCACCCTCACCCAGGGGGGCTGGATGCCTACCACCACCCTTAGCCAGGGGGGCTGGATGCCTACCACTACTACCACCCTCACCCAGGGGGGCTGGATGCCTACCACCACCCTTAGCCAGGGGGGCTGGATGCCTACCACTACTACCACCCTCACCCAGGGGGCTGGATGCCTACCACTACTACCAACCTCACCCAGGGGGGCTGGATGTCTACCACTACTACCACCCTCACCCAGGGGGGCTGGATGCCTACCACTACTACCAACCTCAGCCAGGGGGGCTGGATGCCTACCACTACTACCACCCTCAGCCAGGGGGCTGGATGCCTACCACTACTACCACCCTCACCCAGGGGGGCTGGATGCCTACCACTACTACCACCCTTAGCCAGGGGGCTGGATGCCTACCACTACTACCACCCTCACCCAGGGGGGCTGGATGCCTACCACTACTACCACCCTCACCCAGGGGGGCTGGATGCCTACCACCACCCTTAGCCAGGGGGGCTGGATGCCTAACACTACTACCACCCACCACCCTCACCCAGGGGGTGCTGGATGCCTACCACTACTACCACCCTCACCCAGGGGGCTGGATGCCTACCACCACCCTTAGCCAGGGGGGCTGGATGCCTACCACTACTACCACCCTCACCCAGGGGGGCTGGATGCCTACCACCACCCTTAGCCAGGGGGCTGGATGCCTACCACTACTACCACCCTCAGCCAGGGGGGCTGGATGCCTACCACCACCCTTAGCCAGGGGGCTGGATGCCTACCACCACCCTCACCCAGGGGGTGCTGGATGCCTACCACTACTACCACCCTCACCCAGGGGGGGCTGGATGCCTACCTCTACTACCACCCTCACCCAGGGGGCTGGATGCCTACCACTACTACCACCCTCACCCAGGGGGCTGGATGCCTACCACTACTATCACCCTCACCCAGGGGGGCTGGATGCCTACCACCACCCTTAGCCAGGGGGGCTGGATGCCTAACACTACTACCACCCTCACCCAGGGGGTGCTGGATGCCTACCACCACCCTTAGCCAGGGGGCTGGATGCCTACCACTACTACCACCCTCACCCAGGGGGGCTGGATGCCTACCACCACCCTTAGCCAGGGGGGCTGGATGCCTACCACTACTACCACCCTCACCCAGGGGGGCTGGATGCCTACCACCACCCTCAGCCAGGGGGCTGGATGCCTACCACTACTACCACCCTCACCCAGGGGGTGCTGGATGCCTACCACTACTACCACCCTCACCCAGGGGGCTGGATGCCTACCACTACTACCACCCTCACCCAGGGGGGCTGGATGCCTACCACTACTACCACCCTCACCCAGGGGGCTGGATGCCTACCACTACTACCACCCTCACCCAGGGGGGCTGGATGCCTACCACTACTACCACCCTTAGCCAGGGGGGCTGGATGCCTACCACTACTACCACCCTCACCCAGAGGGGCTGGATGCCTACCACCACCCTTAGCCAGGGGGGCTGGATGCCTACCACCACCCCTTAGCCAGGGGGGCTGGATGTCTACCACTACTACCACCCTCACCCAGGGGGGCTGGATGCCTACCACCACCCTTAGCCAGGGGGGGCTGGATGCCTACCACTACTACCACCCTCACCCAGGGGGGGCTGGATGCCTACCACCACCCTTAGCCAGGGGGGGCTGGATGCCTACCACTACTACCACCCACACCCAGGGGTTTCTGGATGCCTACCACTACTACCACCCTCACCCAGGGGGGGCTGGATGCCTACCACTACTACCACCCTCACCCAGGGGGGGCTGGATGCCTACCACTACTACCACCCTTAGCCAGGGGGCTGGATGCCTACCACTACTACCACCCTTAGCCAGGGGGGCTGGATGCCTACCACTACTACCACCCTCACCCAGGGGGGCTGGATGCCTCACCACCACCCTTAGCCAGGGGGCTAGATGCCTACCACTACTACCACCCTCACCCAGGGGGCTGGATGCCTACCACCACCCTTAGCCAGGGGGGCTGGATGCCTACCACTACTACCACCCTCACCCAGGGGGGCTGGATGCCTACCACTACTACCACCCCCACTCATAGGATGGACAATGCATGACACAACCAGCACACCACAACCTAGGGAATGCAAGAAGAAGACATCCCCCCAACACCATGACAAGCGTGTGTAGACTGTGTCAAATGCCTACAACACCAAACATGACTTTGAACATACAATGTGACCCCCTAGCACATGTGCCACACATATATGTGTGTGGCACCCACAATGCAAGCAGGCCATGACCATTGTGGCAATGGGGTCCAAACCCCCATCATCACAGTGACCAAAAGGTAAGTGTGGGGGCCATAGCTGAAGCACATTTTGAACATTGTGGCAATGGGGTCCAAACCCCCATCATCACAGTGACCAAAATGTATGTGTGGGGTCCATAGCTGAAGCACATTTTGAACATTGTGGCAATGGGGTCTAAACCCCCATCATCACAGTGACCAAAAGGTAAGTGTGGGGTCCATAGCTGAAGCACATTTTGAACATTGTGGCAATGGGGTCCAAACCCCCATCATCACAGTGACCAAAATGTAAGTGTGGGGTCCATAGCTGAAGCACACTTTGAACATTGTGGCAATGGGGTCCAAACCCCCATCATCACAGTGACCAAAATGTATGTGTGGGGTCCATAGCTGAAGCACATTTTGAACATTGTGGCAATGGGGTCTAAACCCCCATCATCACAGTGACCAAAAGGTAAGTGTGGGGTCCATAGCTGAAGCACATTTTGAACATTGTGGCAATGGGGTCCAAACCCCCATCATCACAGTGACCAAAATGTAAGTGTGGGGTCCATAGCTGAAGCACACTTTGAACATTGTGGCAATGGGGTCCAAACCCCCATCATCACAGTGACCAAAAGGTAAGTGTTGACAAAGAAAGAGGTGCAACTGCCAAACTGCATGGATGATTCCTGGTCACAGAACAACAAACACATCAGTGGCAAAGTAGTGTATGTGTCCCATTGCAACATAAATTGGGGGAGCCAAATACTGCAGTGCAAATAAGACATACCTTTGGCCATGTGCAGACAAACAACACCCATGGGGGCTGACACCGTCAACAATCATCAATGACACAATGACAGAAGTGACCATCAGAATGCAGACCCACATATTTGCACCAATGGACACACACATGCATATACCCTGTGGAGACTGCAGATGTGAGGTGAACAGATACCATACCATGGCAGCAATGGTACACACAAACCATGATCATTGTGCTGACCGATGACCTAGGAGTCCCAGGGACAGCAGGGGAAACCCACCAAACTACATACAGCCAATGGCACACCCAAGATATGCCAATGCAGTGGTGCAGATGCACAAACACAAACAGGCAGACCCACACTGCACATCATACACAACAGGTGAGGGGGGTGCCAGTGTCCCCAGGCAACCACACAACACATGAGGAGACCTGAATACCAATCATACAGATGTGCATACAGTGCCACACAAAGGTAACTCATGGATCCAAATCCCCTATGTGGGCAAGCAGGCATTGTCAGATGAGAGGGAGCACAAATCACACATGTCACACAGGCACGTAGGGACAGCAACTGACACAGCAAGACACAGACACACCACAGCACCACCCCCAGGGCCCCCACAATGTGGTGACCCTGGGCTGCATTACAATCCCACTGTGATGACAAAGCTAAATGTGGTTCACACTGTGAACCACAGTCATGTGTCCTGAGCAACTAACTACCATCACACCTACACAAGCACAAATCAAACAGCATGGCCAGTAAGCCAAGGCCAACATGGAGGCAGGGGCCTAGCCGGGCAACAACTCTCATCTGCACACACTCAACACCACACCCCTCGACCTCCAACAATGTGCAGCAGTGAAGCACACATGCACTGGTGACATTGCACATGCACCCATGACTATTCCAGGGTGGTGGGTGGGAACCAAGGTGCAGAAACACATCACACATGGACACTCAACAAGACTCCTGAATGTCTGACACACTGCACACTACGCTGTACATGGACATGACGGCAATACCACACCAACCAATGGGATCCCAGCCACAGTCACACACCAATGAAGAAGCCAAGGTCACCCACAAAGAACACACATAGACAACAACCAACATTGCAGCCCGGACCCTGAGGAGTGCCAGCAGTCACACACACAACGTGTCACAATCACTGAAAGATAACACAAACTGGAAATCACATGACAGGGGCAAACAACAAGTGCCAAGGGGAAACCTGACTGTGACCCATCTGCGTCAGCACACAAACTCAGCCCTGACAGCAAACACACCTATGGGTGACACCCTGATGACCAGTAATGTGCCATGCACCCACATCACAGAGAACCCAGGGTGAAGACTTTGGGGGAACATAGGTCAACTCAGCTAGCATCACAAACAGGTACAACACTAGGGATCACAGCATGCACAGCTAAACGGAAGTGAACACACAGACATGCACATACAACACACACCTTGGGCGCAGGCAATGTCACAGGAGTACACACTGCCATGAGGGGACTCCACTCCTGTGTGAGGAGAGCTGTGCCATATGTTGCCTCAGTAGGGCCCCATCATGTCAGCTGAGCACTTGGTCACACAATCAACAATTAGCACCAAATGAGGGCTCCCGTAACATCAGCCTGGTCATGGAAGTGCCAACGGAATCATCAGCACAGATCCAACACACTTGTATAGCAATGTTGCACTGACAACACAGATGAGTCCTTCCCCATTGATGCCCAAACCTGCATGTCCAGTGGAGATGGCCACACGGTCAGGGAAGTAGACGAATTGAACAATGGCAGGCACAACAGATGTGCAGGGGTGGAAGCCACAGATGTGAAATAGGCAATCTAAGTAGGAAATCCCATTGCCAAATACTGAACACATGACACCCTCAGATGCTGCTATGGATGACATGGATACACCACAGGATAGGACACATTCCCCCTGGACCACATGGGTTCCTGCACAGTAACACTTCATTATCATGAGACCAAATATCACCATCACTGCAGCAAGGGCATGGTTAGCATCATCAACATCATGTACATCAGAAGCAAAAGCACTAGAGAACAGAAAGTTGCTTTATTCAGCATATGTGGCATTAAAAGTAGAAGTCCAGTAGAAAATAAACAAAGGCCAATGGCCAGTCCATCAACAAAGTCACAAGTGGGTGACAGTGGCAGATGCCACCCTACACATGCCTGCACAAAACCAGGGACAATCCACTAGGAGGGGCAACCGGGGGGTAGGCCAGGCACCACAGGGACAGGATCAGGGCTCACCAGGAGGAAGCAGGGAAGGGGTGGTGGGTGCTGGAGAGCCACTGACAACTGCAGTGGAGGTGTCTGACATGGTGTGTGCCGGCACAACTGGGGGCATGGCTCAGATGTTGTGGGTGCCGGCACGACTGCAGTGGACCCTGCAGATGGAGTGGACAGGTCCGCCACTGCAGTGCCCAAGTCAGACAGGGTGGTAGTGGACTCCACTGCAGTGCCTACCACCAGGGGAGGAGAATGGGGAACAGGCAAGGTGGGCTGGACAGAGGGGGAGGACACCCTCACCACATCAGTGGCACAGACAAGCGCAGTGGGGGTGTGGTGCCGGGAGAGCAAGTGCCAGGGGGAGAAGGCCGGAGCCTCTTGGGGATGGTATATCTGTGGGTGGGGGAACCTGGGGCAGGGTGTGGTGGTGGCACCTGTGGAGTGGGGGCCTGAGGGATGGAGGAAGGAGACCTGGTGCTTGAGCTGCAGGGCGGTGGCGGGGTCTTGCTCTTACCACTCCAGGGGGACTTGCGGGTGGGGGCCTCAGTCTGTCTGTGCCTGGGGGAGGGTGTCCGGGGGCGAGGGGCACTCTGCTCCATGTGGGGGGGCTTCCTCTTCCCCCTGGATGCTGGAGCAGCTAGATCGGAGGGGAAGAGGCCGAGGTCACTGAGGAAGAGGCGCTGGGTCTTTGGGGTTGCAGGTGAGGCAAGGGAGGGTGTTTTGGAGGGAGAGGCAACTGAGGACTGCGCAGTGCCCATGGATGCGTGTGTGTGTACCAGGGCCCCATCCCCTGTGAGTCTGGTTTCAGTCCCCTGACTGTGCGTGCGTGTGCGTTTTGTTTGTGGCGTGTGTGTCTGTGTGCTGGACGTGTGTGTGCTGGTGTGTGCCTGTGCCGGTGTGTGTGTGCTTGGGACGGGTAAGGTGCTCGGGAGTGTGGATGGAGCAGAGGCAGGAGGGGTGAGGGACTGTCTGAGGAGGGACACTGCTGCCGTCAGGGAGGAGTCCATGGACCTATTGCCCCTCTGTAGGTCAGACATGCCCGATGAGATGCCCTCCATGAACGACACCAGCTGAGTCAACAGAGCGGTGTGCGCATGGAGGACACTCAGCATGGCTGTCTGCCCTACATGGAGCTGGCGAAGGAGGTACACAGACTCCTCACTCAGGGCAGCAGGGGACACAGGGGCAGGGGGTGCGGTGCCTGGCCCAAAGGAGACACGCTCCCGAACATGGGAGCCTCCACGGACCTGGGGAATGGGAGCCGATGGGAGGGCGGTGGTGGTGCTGGTGGTGGCGGGGACAGCAACACTAGCTGGGGTGTGGTGGCTGCTGACACCCGCCTCCATAAGGGAGTCATCCTCCGAGTTGCTCTGGTCCTCAGCTGAGGTGGATGGTGCTGAGGACTCCTCGGTGTGGCTCCCCTCGCCCTCCGTGCCACTGGGTCCCTCCGACCACTCCTCGGCTGCTGACCCAGTCTGGCTCTCTGGCTCCTCCTGGTCCGTGGAGCTGTCCCCTTCCGTGGCCGTGGATGTATCTGCAAACAATGGGGAAACAGACAGACATCAGTCACCTGCACCAAACGCACACACCACTGTGAGCACAGCACATTACAGAGCAAGCCCTGGCATCATTAGTTGTACATTGCTAAAAGTGCCCTAACTGAACAGGAGAAGCCAATTGTCAGTCTGATGCCAAGCATGGCACTCACATCCCACATGGCCTTGCACCCATCTGTCTGGTGTCTGTTGGATTGCAACACCCCAGTGTGGACACATGCACCAAGTACACAGTAGTTGGACAGTGCAGAGGACACGGTGTGGCATGTGGACATGCACACATCACAGCTCTTGCCACTGAGTCAGTACAGGTTTCCGGATGAAAGGGATGCCCAGAGTCAAATAGGAAATGCATGTGATGCATACCAGCGACAGACACCATGATGCACCCATGTCCTGATAGCCATCGCCACAATGGTGTGCATGTAGCACATGTCACTCCCCTGCAGGACCACCAATAAGTTGACACATGCCATGGCAGAGGCATGACTGCTAAGTCATACATCACTGTCTCAGTGATGTATGACTTGGCAGCCAGACAACAACACTATGCACTGTGTCACAATAGTAGGTCATGGGGAATGCAAGTCCTGGAGCTGCACAAGTGCACATGTACATCCCCCACACAACACATCATCTTAACCCTCATCTGTCCAGGTCATACCTATTGGACATATGGGAGACCTGTGACACTACCCTCTGAACCTGAGCCCCTCACAATCTGCTGTGAATGGGGAACAGCTGCCTGAACTTCACATTCGCATACCCCAGTCTGCACGGGCAGCTGATCAAACACCTATGTGACACACAAGTATCGTCTCCTATGGTCACATCTCCAGGGGCATGCTGAGCCCCTACCAAGAAACACCCCATCAGTCCTGGCAAGTAATCCACAGCACACTGACACAGAGGCAGACACCTGAGGGGTCAAATCACTGCGCACAATGTGTCAGCTGATACACGGGAGTGGGAGTACAGAGTGCATTGCATGGCCTGGAGTAGGCATGACTGTCCTGCTCCACATGAATGAGGGATGAGCCCTGGACAGTGGATAGCTGGCTATTTATGTGTGACACACGTAATCTGCACACTCCTGGGGCCCAAACATTGTTCCCACCCGCTGCATGGGCGTGTGCCACATACCCCAGGCACATGTGGTGGCTCAGCTCAGCAAGTGGACCGCATATCAAAGCAACACGCAGATTACATGTCCGAACACAGGCGTTGTGTGAACAATGGACCCACCCATGATGCCCACAACAGAGTTAGGGAAACAGATGCTGTCCCCCACCTTTAGTGAAGCAAACTGCAAGGACACAGTCCCAAGTGACACAATTCCCTGAATGTAAGGGCCACACCTGGGTATCAGATGAGCAGTGGGCAGTGCACAATAGAGGGACATGGCTCCTGGACAACATGACTGCTGCACTGTGGCAGTTGAACCAGGCCAGAGGAGGGCACAAAGCATGTAATACAGAGTTCACAGTGCAGTCTTTGACTCACCCCTCCTTGCTGCTGTCTGGCCTTCAGCTGCCCATCCAGGTCTGGAAACACCACCGCCAGGATCTGGAGCATGTGGGGGTCAGGGTCCGTGTTCCGCCCCTCCTGCGAGGAGGCGACAGCTTCAGCTGGACCCGTGCAATCCTCCGGGTCCAGCCCCGAAGGTCCTGCCACCTCTTCTGGCAGTTGCGGATCCGGCGCTTGTAGACCCCCACGGACCGGACGGCCCGGACGGCCGGACGATGTCCTTCCAGATATCCTGCTTCCGATGGGCATTAACCTGTCAGGATGACAAAGTGAAAAGGCCATTACTACACATGCAACATATCCGTGCATGACACAGTTGCATATACATGTCTCAATCACAGGGGCACATGATGTACACAGGCAGTGCAAAGCTGCCCATGGACAGTTTGCCAGACGTCACTACATGGTATCATTGCATGGGAAGTAAAACCTTGTTCAAATGCACTGTCACTGCACCATACCTGTCCAGTGCATGTCACTACACACTATGGGGGTGACAACTACTCAGTGAGCCTGCTAGCCAGTGGCGTGCAGACTTTCAGCCTTGCTAGTCAGACAATATGCACATTCAGAAAGGCAGTGCACAGAACACTCACCTGCTCCCCTGGTGTCCCATACAGCTTGCTGTACTGTGGAAGTAGGCTGTCCAGCAGGGCCTGGTTCTCTTCAAGGCTGAAGGCTGGGGCTCTCTCCACAGTATGTGCCATTGCAGGGTCCAGAGGGGCAGAGACAGCAGCAGTGCAGTGGCAGATGTCTTCCTGGAGCATGTAGTGCAGGCAAGTGAGCGCTCAGGGGAACAGCCAGCAATATATATGTGCTGGAGAGGCAGATACTGTCCCTTGTGTCCAAAGTGATAGGTCCAAGTCGTTTGCATCTTCTGAATCTGGCCAATCCATGGAATAGCAGCACCAAAACACGCCCACAGCATCCTTCAAATCTTCAACTTCATGACATACATGATTTTGCAACATTGTTGTGGGTGACCAACTGATTTTCCAGCAACCGACTCGTTCGAAATTCGAAAACGCGTCCGTTGCCAGGCAAGCCCATTGTCAATGGGTGCGCACCGATCGGTCCATTGCGGTACAACACGTACAGGGGTACAACGCGTACCCGCACACATTGAATGCAATGGGCCGGCCGGGGGCACCGATCGGTCCATTGCAGTTCAACACATACAGGGGTACAACGCGTACCCGCACACATTGAATGCAAAGGGCCGGCCGGGGGCACCGATCGGTCCATTGCAGTTCAACGCGTACAGGGGTACAACGCGTACCCGCACACATTGAATGCAATGGGCCGGCCGGGGGCACCGATCGGTCCATTGCAGTTCAACGCGTACAGGGGTACAACGCGTACCCGCACACATTGAATGCAATGGGCCGGCCGGGGGCACCGATCGGTCCATTGCAGTTCAACGCGTACAGGGGTACAACGCGTACCCGCACACATTGAATGCAATGCGCCGGCCGGGGGCACCGATCGGTCCATTGCAGTTCAACGCGTACAGGGGTACAACGCGTACCCGCACACATTGAATGCAATGGGCCGGCCGGGGGCACCGATCGGTCCATTGCTGTTCAACGCATCACTGTACATGTGACTGGCATATGTCAGCATGCCTGTCTCAGATGGACATATGCCAGCCACAGATAGCTCCCAGGGAGTGAGGGGCACACCTACATCATGACAGCCTGTCCAAACTTTATCATAAGGCATGTAAGGCTGCATTTCCTATTGTGTGTATGTTGGTGTACATGTTGTCCTGTGGGTGTCACCTGTGGGCAGCCACCCCCAGGCTGTGCACGTGTTCATGGGGACAGGATCCTGGGTGTTACGTGTACATGACCACTGTGATGTGCAACTGTTCATATCTGTGCATGTGCCATGGTCACATTTCACGGTGGTGTATGTGTATGTCATGTCACATACCCCGTGAGTCCCATGTGGGACGGTATGTTTGAGCCAGGGTGTCCCAGTGGCACAATAGTGATGGTCCTCCACAGTCTTTGTGCATGTAGTGTTTACAATGTCTCTGATTTCATGTGCACAATGGGAGACAGTCTCCACATCCAGGTTGTGTGTGCATGGACTTTGATGTTGTGCGTGTGTGTGTCACAGACGTCCATGTCTGTCCTGCCGTGGCAAGTGGGACCACTACCTGTGGGGGTCATGGTTGTTTTGCTGTGGTGTATACATGATACTCCATGTAATGCCAGTGTCCATGTGGCAATACAGGGTCCCTGGGAATGTACCTGTCGTTGAGCTGTGGTGCCTGGGGCACATCTGTCCTCACATGTCACTGTGGGTGGTGATTGTGACACGGCAGCAGGAGATGGGAACTGTGATACGGCCTCATGATATCCAATGGGCCAACCTGGGACTAATTGATGCCACCTGTTGGACCGTGTTGACAGATGTTGGCCATGTATGTACCATACATGTCCTTACGGAACTGCACACTTCATGTAGTTGTGCCTCATAATGATGTATGTTGGTATATTGAGTGTGTTCAATGCCGCATATGTGGGCTGACTGACAATCTTGCTTACTTCTCCTCTGCACTGCAGGGCTCCTGCTGTCCATCGACCATTCCCAGACCTGGCAACGATGGTGGAACGGGACAGCATCCGACGGTACCGCTTCACCAGGCAGCTGATTGAGGATTTGGCAGTGCAGTTGTCCCCACATTTGCAGCCTGGCCGGGCGTATCCTACAGCGCTGACCTCCAAGGTGAAGGTGATGGCAGCCCTACACTTCTTTGCCACCAGTACCTTCCAACATACTGTGGCGACTGCTGGTGGGATGTCACAGACCAAGTTGAGCCGTGTGCTCCGCGATGTTTTGGCGGCAATGTTGCTATTCCTGAACCGGTACATCTATTTCCCTAGACTGCGACGACTCACTGACGTGAAGAGTGACTTTTATGCCCTGGGGAGGATGCCGCATGTCATTGGCTCCATTGATGGGACACATGTGGCTTTGGTACCACCACAGGCCCAGGAGCAGGCCTACAGGAACCGCAAGCACTACCACTCGGTCAATGCACTGGTGGTGTGTCTTGCAGACATGACCATCACACACGTGTGTGCCCGTTTGCCTGGTTCAGCACACGATGCCTTTGTGATGAGGAGTAGTCGCATCCCCAGGATGATGGCACAGATGCAGAACCAGCGTGCCTGGCTTGTCGGTGTGTTCTGACTTTGTGCCATTGTGTGTGATCTGATCTGTAGTATTCCGCCCACTTTTCCAAGTCAGCTAATGTGCACTTGTCTGTCCGTAGGTGACTCGGGATACCCCAACATGCCGTGGTTGCTGACACCCCTCAGGAACCCTGTGACACCAGCACAGATGCGCTACAATGAGGCACATGGTCGGACCAGGAGAGTGATTGAGCGGACATTTGGTCTCCTGAAGAGCCGCTTCCGCTGCCTGGACAAGACCGGAGGGTCCCTCCCATATGCCCCTGCGAAAGTGTGCAAGATTATCATCGTCTGCTGCATGCTCCACAACCTGGCAGTGCGGAAGGAGTTGCCTCTCATCCAGGATGACAATGACCAACATCCGCCACCTGTGGAGGATCCTGGCCTGGACCACGATGCCAGTGACGATGATGATGATGATGATGATGGTGATGTCCGCACACAGCTCATCACCAACTTCTTTAGCTGAATGTGAGTATCCTGAGGTGTCTTGTCAATGATGTGAGTTGGCATGATGTGTAGGTGGTGCTCTGGTGCTGTTGGACTGTGTCCATGGGCTACTTGACTGGATGTGTGTTGCGATGTGTGCTTACAGGTGGGCTATACTCCCCAACAGTGTTGACATGCTAACTTGGTTCTGGGTGGGTATCTTGTAACATGTATTGTGCATGAGTTTTGCTGTTCTGTCCTGTACTCCATTGCTTTTGACTGTGTGTCATTTCTGTCCTTCACAGGGTACTTACAGATTCGTTTGGTCAACTGTGTCCACCGACGACGTGATTGCACTTCCAGGCTGGTATCTGTTGTGTCCCTACAGGTGATGTGCGCCACACCCATGGACTTCCTTCCGTCTACAGTTGTTGACTGTGTGCCCGCTGCCAGGTGGGATTACCTTGCATCTGTAGAGGTTACGACATGTTGCAACTGTGTAATAAACCTGTGCTTCACTTTGTGATGTGCGTTGTCTGTGGTCACACATTTGACTGCCATTTGCTTACTGCACCTGTGGGCTACTTGACTACAACTGGGAATGGGTGTGGTGTCTGTGCATTGCACCGTCTTCCCTGGCAACATCAGTGTAGGCAATGAGTCAGATGGCCTAGGTGTGTATGTGTTGTGTAGCCCTGGTGGTGTGTCTCCCTCATATGTGTCACGTTGCCTTTACTCACATGCCTGTGTTGTCCTTGCTGTTGCAGTTCGCATACACAGTGTAATTTTGCAGTTCATCATCCCCATAACAGCTCCCACGTTGGAATCACAACAGAGGCAAGTATGGTGTATTAGTGTGTTTATTGTGATACATTTGTGTGAATAGTGCATAGGATGGGTAGTGCTGTACATAAATCGTGCAATCCGAAGTTCCTAGGTGAATTGAAAGTCCTGGTAGACAGAATCCCCAGTATCGGGGCCACAGTTGTCTGACACATTGGTCCAACTTGTACTCCCCATGCAATGTGTGGGAGTAGTGTTGCCGTCAACAGGGTGAACAGTCTGTGCACAAAGGTGAACATCCAGAACAGGTTCAGGCTTCCTGGGAGTTGCGCTTGGCCATCAGCCTCTCACTTGCCCCTCCTCGGACGACCCCTCTTCTTGGGGGGGCCCTCAAGTACAGGCTGCTGCGGTGCAGGGGACTCTCCGCCAGAGTCATCCTCCCTCCCTGTGGCAGTTGCAGTTTGTTCGGCACCAGATGTTGTTGGCACACAGGGAGGTGTGGACTGGTTGCTGTTCATCTGGCGGAGGCATTGTAAAATGTCCCTGTGCACCGCCGTCATCTCATGCAGTGCATCCCACTTGGACTCCACGCGGGACATGTGTGAGTCCACGCGGGACATGTGTGACTCCACGTGGGACATGTGGGAGTCCAAGCGGGCATGATGGGCAGCCTGCTGCTGTTTCATGTATCTGAGGAGCCCCACTACCTGGCTGAGGTCTCCGGTGCTGGACTGGTACGCATCAGCTATGCGTACCAGTTGTGGGTCTTCATGCACACCAGCAACCTCTGCAAGCAGCGACCTCTGTCTCCCACCCCTCCCACCACCCCTGCTGACATGTGCAGTGTGTGCAGTGGCATGCACAGATGACCGTGGTCCACCTTGGAGGTTGGTGGTGGTGGTGGTGTCCATGGCCCCAGGTTGGTCCAGGGTCCCTGTGCTGGTGTTGCTCCTTGTTCTGTCCATGTCGGCAGGGATGGTATTTGTGGTGGCAGTCGTTGGAGGGGTGGGTGCAGGGGGTGCAGCTGGTGGTCCTGCTGGTGCTGCAGCTGGTGCTCCTGCTGGTGCTGCATGTAGACTTGCACCGGATGTGCCAGGTTGGTCTTCATCGTCCGAGGAGGACAGAGGCTGTACGACACCAGTGAGCTCCGCATCCTCTTGAGCCTGGGACTGGGACTCCTCAGCGTCTGCTGCTGTGTCCCCATCATCACCTGTTTTTGGGAGACACACACAATGTATGTTATGTTTCTGCAGGCATCAATGGTTGACACACATGACAGTTGTGACTGTGCCTCTGGGTGCGGGCCTGTACATTGCATTGTCCTAAGTCGTCACAGTCAGGGGTTGATATTGGTGTGGCACATTGTCCTGCATTATTTGGGCATTTCTATGTATTTTTTGGGGTGTGTACATGGTCTGCATTGGTTGTGTTTGGTTGACAGCCGGCCCTCCTTCCCACCCACCCAGCAAGTCAGTTATCCCACCATGGAACGTGCTTGCATTGCAGGGAGTGGAAGTTGTCTCTCAGGATGTCAGTCAGTGGTGTCCTGCTGTTTGTTGGTGCACAGTTGCCAGCAGGGCCTTGTGCTCCCCACAGCAGTAGCCAGTGTCAGCCATCTTGTGAGTCCTTCTCCACTCCCTGTGATGTGAGCATGGTTCAGGGTGGTGTTGATGGGACAGTTGTGGGGGTGGCCAATATCAGTGAGTACGACTCCCATCATGCTATTGCCTCCACCCCCTTCCCAGCATGCCCATGCTTCCTTCCTTTGACTCTGCTTCCCTGTGGGGTGGGCTGGCTGTGCTGACAGGATGGCTGGGAGTGTTGTCCTGGCAGTTGTTTGGCTAAAAGTCCCAAGAGTGTCCCTGTGCTTCACACAACATAACCCAGGGTGGTGGTTCTTTGTGGGATCTTGTGTTAGGATGGGGGGCATTGCATTCTACCAGGTGGGTTCTGTGGAGTTTGTGTTGGGGGGGTGTGAGGGGAGGTGCTTGTGACTATGGTTAGTGCTGCAAGTCCTCCTTCCCACCCAGCCAGCCAGATATCCCACCATGGAACGTGCTTGCATTGCAGGGAGTGGAAGTTGTCTCTCAGGATGTCAGTCAGTGGTATCCTGCTGTTTGTTGGTGCACAGTTGCCAGCAGGGCCTTGTGCTCCCCACAGCAGTAGCCAGTGTCAGCCATCTTGTGAGTCCTTCTCCACTCCCTGTGATGTGAGCATGGTTCAGGGTGGTGTTGATGGGACAGTTGTGGGGGTGAGCTATGTCTGTGACTACGACTCCCATCATGCTATTGCCTCCACCCCACTTCCCAGCATTCCCATACTTACTTGCTTTTGTGGGGAGTTCAGTGTGTGTGGGTGTGAGAGCAATGGCAAGATGGCTGACAGTGGTGTCCTGCTGTTGGTTGGTGTGCAGTACCCAGCATGCCCTTGTGCTCCCCACGACACAGCAACAGTGTTAGACATCTTTGATGGGCCTTTCCACTCTCTGTGGGATGTGCATGCGTGAGTGTGAGCTTGCTGGGCCATGTGGTGGGGGATGTAGAGCTGTGACTACGACTCCCATCATGCTATTGCCTCCACCCCCTTCCCAGCATGCCCATGCTTCCTTCCTTTTGACTCTGCTTCCCTGTGGGGTGGGCTGGCTGTGCTGACAGGATGGCTGGGAGTGTTGTCCTGGCAGTTGTTTGGCTAAAAGTCCCAAGAGTGGCCCTGTGCTTCACACAACATTACCCAGGGTGGTGGTTCTTTGTGGGATCTTGTGTTAGGATGGGGGGCATTGCATTCTACCAGGTGGGTTCTGTGGAGTTTGTGTTGGGGGGTGTGTGAGGGGAGGTGCTTGTGACTATGGTTAGTGCTGCAAGTCCTCCTTCCCACCCAGCCCGCCAGCCAGTTATCCCACCATGGAACGTGCTTGCATTGCAGGGAGTGGAAGTTGTCTCTCAGGATGTCAGTCAGTGGTGTCCTGCTGTTTGTTGGTGCACAGTTGCCAGCAAGGCCTTGTGCTCCCCACAGCAGTAGCCAGTGTCAGCCATCTTGTGAGTCCTTCTCCACTCCCTGTGATGTGAGCATGGTTCAGGGTGGTGTTGATGGGACAGTTGTGGGGGTGAGCTATGTCTGTGACTACGACTCCCATCATGCTATTGCCTCCACCCCACTTCCCAGCATTCCCATACTTACTTGCTTTTGTGGGGAGTTCAGTGTGTGTGGGTGTGAGAGCAATGGCAAGATGGCTGACAGTGGTGTCCTGCTGTTGGTTGGTGTGCAGTACCCAGCATGCCCTTGTGCTCCCCACGACACAGCAACAGTGTTAGACATCTTTGATGGGCCTTTCCACTCTCTGTGGGATGTGCATGCGTGAGTGTGAGCTTGCTGGGCCATGTGGTGGGGGATGTAGAGCTGTGACTATGACTCCCATCATGCTATTGCCTCCACCCCCCTTCCCAGCATGCCCATGCTTCCTTCCTTTTGACTCTGCTTCCCTGTGGGGTGGGCTGGCTGTGCTGACAGGATGGCTGGGAGTGTTGTCCTGGCAGTTATTTGGCTAAAAGTCCCAAGAGTGGCTCTGTGCTTCACACAACATTACCCAGGGTGGTGGTTCTTTGTGGGATCTTGTGTTAGGATGGGGGGCATTGCATTCTACCAGGTGGGTTCTGTGGAGTTTGTGTTGGGGGGTGTGTGAGGGGAGGTGCTTGTGACTATGGTTAGTGCTGCAAGTCCTCCTTCCCACCCAGCCAGCCAGCCAGTTATCCCACCATGGAACGTGCTTGCATTGCAGGGAGTGGAAGTTGTCTCTCAGGATGTCAGTCAGTGGTGTCCTGCTGTTTGTTGGTGCACAGTTGCCAGCAGGGCCTTGTGCTCCCCACAGCAGTAGCCAGTGTCAGCCATCTTGTGAGTCCTTCTCCACTCCCTGTGATGTGAGCATGGTTCAGGGTGGTGTTGATGGGACAGTTGTGGGGGTGGCCAATATCAGTGAGTACGACTCCCATCATGCTATTGCCTCCACCCCCTTCCCAGCATGCCCATGCTTCCTTCCTTTTGACTCTGCTTCCCTGTGGGGTGGGCTGGCTGTGCTGACAGGATGGCTGGGAGTGTTGTCCTGGCAGTTGTTTGGCTAAAAGTCCCAAGAGTGTCCCTGTGCTTCACACAACATAACCCAGGGTGGTGGTTCTTTGTGGGATCTTGTGTTAGGATGGGGGCGTTGCATTCTACCAGGTGGGTTCTGTGGAGTTTGTGTTGGGGGGTGTGAGGGGAGGTGCTTGTGACTATGGTTAGTGCTGCAAGTCCTCCTTCCCACCCAGCCAGCCAGCCAGTTATCCCACCATGGAACGTGCTTGCATTGCAGGGAGTGGAAGTTGTCTCTCAGGATGTCAGTCAGTGGTGTCCTGCTGTTTGTTGGTGCACAGTTGCCAGCAGGGCCTTGTGCTCCCCACAGCAGTTGCCAGTGTCAGCCATCTTGTGAGTCCTTCTCCACTCCCTGTGATGTGCGCATGGTTCATGGTGGTGTTGATGGGGCAGTTGTGGGGGCAATATGTGTGACTGCGACTCCCATGATGCTATTGGCTACACTGACTTGGCCAGCATACACAGAATTCCTTCCTTTGAGTGTTCTTCACTGTGTGTTGGTGTTGTTGTGGTGGCTACATGTCTGGATGTGTTTGTTAGTTCTATTTGTGCCACTGCCTAGCTGTAGTTGTAGTTGTGTTTGTACATGTGATGGCACAGTTGGATGTGACTTTTTTGATGGCATGTGTTGTGTTTATCTGACTGACATACACATTTTGGGATGATTCTGTTCTGGTTGCTGTGTAATTGCTATGAGTGCATGGTTTGACTCTCCCTTGACAGTGATGTGTGTGTGTTTTGTGGCAGTATATTGTGTACATTTGTTGTGTACTCACCAGGCTCTGGGATGTCCTCTAGTCCATATACGCTCACTGGCGGAAGGATGGCCCGCACCTTCTCCTCCCAGGCCCTGAGGTATATTGGCTTGGCAGGAGGGCCACTGCCGGTGAGTTGGCTGTTGATGTAGTCTTTTTGAGCAGGTCCCGTACCCTCCTGCGCACGTCATACCACCTGTTCTGGATGTCGCTCTTTGTGCGCCGACATGGTGATTGTGCGTTCACCCTGTTGATGATCCTCTCCCACATCTTGGTTTTCTGGGAGATGGGGGTCTGTTGGACCAGTGTGCCAAACAGCTGTGGCTCTACCCTGAGCATCTCGTCTACCATGACTTCCAATTCACTATCTAGGAACTTGGGATTCTTCTTGGGGGGCATGGTGATGGGTGGTGATGGTGAGTGATGTGTGTGTTGGTGTGCAGGTGAGGCTGTGTGAGTGTGTGTTTTGCTGGGTGTATGTGAGGTAGGTATTTGTTGGTGTGCTGATGGTGTGTGGCTTGTGTGAGGGATGAGCTGTGGGTGTGTGGTTGCTTTCTCTTGGGTGCTGGCAGTGGAATGGCATTTGCAAAGGCTCATGGTTGTGATTTGTGTCCTTTATATGGGTGGAGTTGTGGGTGTGTCTTTGTTCTCTGTCCCCACCCCCCCAGTATTTATTGGCTTGGTAATTGCTTGTTTGGCCTTTTTTTGGGTGATTTTTCCTTTGTACTGTCTGTGTATGTTGGAGACGTTCTTGTGACCGAGTCGGACCCTGCATTTGTCTCGTACGGTCTTCTCCGTTTCGTTCACGCTGTGTATGTGCAGTTTTCTATGCTGCGTACGCGTCGGTCGCGGTGTTTTGTGTTGCTTCGGCTCGGTTTTGTATGCGTGTCGGTCGTACGGCTTGGCCTCCGTCCGACTCGCTCGTGGTTTTCGCGCCTTGCATCTTACTTTGCGGTTTGGAGTTCGCGTGTATGTTTCGGTCGGATTTGTTCCGGGTGCGTGTCGGTCGGTTGAATTCGCGTGTTTTTCCGACCGGATTGCTGTTTTCCGTGCGGCTTGGTCGGTCGACTTGGGTTCCGCACGTGTCGGTCGGATTTTGCACGCCTTGCATCGTACTTGGCGTGTCGGGCGCCACAGGTACGTGTCGGTCGGTATTATTTCCGGATCCGAGTCGGTCGGTGCTTTTTCCGGCCCGAATCGGAATCGACCCCAAAGTGTTATTACATCACACACTCTGCATGCAAATAGAGACCATACACCTACTTAGTGTTTTGTTCTGCAATATCTGAAATATAGAAAACAAGAATTAGCTTGTCAAAGTGGAGGGCACATAGAAAGGAATGGGTGATACACAACATTAGTGAAGCGCCACTTGCTTTCAAATACACCCTATCATGGTATTTGTCCGTGCACCTAAAAAAGTCCTCAATGCTGGTTAAATGAGGCAAACAAGGTGAGCACATCTAATACACACGTTGGTCAAAACTCCTGTGATAGAACATCCACATTGAACATACACACTGGACAATACAAACAAATGTGTAAAATAACACTACATACATATAAAAAGCATTGATAGTGTTTCTTAGGTCTCATGGTGATGAGGTGAGCTGTTGTCGCACTCTAAGTAAAAGGGAGAGGCAAAAATAATCAGTAAGATTGTATATGGATGATCTTATGTAGAGGATTCACCGTTGTATGACGGAACAATGAAATTCCGTTGCACGCATGCCTTTACCACGCATGCGTTACAACGGGAATGCCTTTACCACATAAACCTTTATCATGCATGCTTTTACAATGTATTTTGTTGTAAAGCATGTATGTTAAAGGCCTATGTGTGATAAACGTTTTCCTTGACACTTGCCCTCCGACATCAAATCGGTTCTCGGCGCTCCCCCATCCTGACCCTTTTTAAAATTACCGACCCCTGCCCTAATCCCCAAAAATAGACACCAGAGCGACCCCCACAGCCCCCGCCCTTTTAAAAAAGTACCCAACCCCTGCCCTAAGCCCTAAAGTTAGACCCCAACGTGACCCCCTCCTGGCCCCCAGCCCTTAAAAAAATACACGGCCCCTGCCTTGAATCCTAAATCTGTACCCGGCGTGACCTCCCCTTGGCCCCCAGTTGCTTTTTAAAAAAAACATCCCCAGGTTAAAGCCCACAGTCCATCCTAAAAACAATCCCCCTTACCTTAACAAGACGATGAGGCAACTCTTTTGAGGCATGGCACAGGCCATCAAGAGGAAGTGGAAGGATCTCTTCACTCCTCTAACGACGCCGATAGCCTTGACCCTGCAGGTGCCTTTACCACAGTTACCACCATATGCCCTCACCACATACATTGTTAAAAAATGTGTGGCGAAGGCTGTGCGTGGTAACAGTGCATGCGATTGAACGCATGCGTGGTAAAGGCTCTGAGTGGAAACAGCCGCGTTGTAATGGCTGTTTCCTGGATTTACTCAGCTGTGCTGTACTTACTTCGTCAAGGTCTCATCTAGTTATATAGCATGAGCGGTACCTGAATGTTACCAGTGCAAACCCACTTGGACTTTGAAAAGCTGTGTCTTGCAGCATGTACGTATGCACGTGCAAACCACTAAGGATGCTGGGTGACGGTAAAACTGGACCGCGCGTCCAGCAGTAATGGCGGCTAAGTATGGAACTACTCCCTGGTTCCATTTCCGGTTGTGTCTTTCACCGTGCGTGTGTCACACATGTCACAAGTGCAATCTGCTAATAATGCTGGGTGCCGGTAAGGTAGACCGTGCACCCAGCAGTAATGGCAGCTGAGTATGGAGTATGGGTTCCATTGCAGGCTTAATCACGCAGCACTCAAGTTTATTGAGGAGAACTTCGAATGATGGATTGAAAAAGATTGCTTATAGCCAAAAGATGCACAATATGTTAAAAATGTTGGCAATCATTACAAAATAGTGTAATCTGAAAAAGTATGTTTATGAAAAATATATTGTGAATTCAGATGACCGCCTGAGCTGCATCACTACATACAATATTGCATCTGACAAGATAAGCAAGATCATCAATAAGAACTGGAGAATTTTGAACAGTGGCCCTCTGAATCTTCCAAAACCCATATTTTCACACAAAAGGGGCAAAAGTCTGAGGGACTCACTAGTACATACTCGTCCCCTGAAACAAGCTACAGGGCAAAGACAGACACTAGGGATACTTCATAGAGTGATGGGGCATTATCTGTGTGGAGGAAGCAGTATATACCATATAATCAGAATCACAAAGTCAATTGATTTTTGCAACAATATCAAGTGGGAACTTATGGCTTGATTACGACTTTGGCGCAGTGACGATGGCTCATTGCCACCTTCGCTGCGCTAAAGCCGTGCAAGCACCGCCGACCGCATTACGAGTTGCAGATGTACAACTCGTAATACGGTTGGCGGTTCCTTGGCCTTTCCCATGTCGGTGCCTTGAAAATGGACACAGCAATGGGAACCGGCAAAAAGTTCCAGCATGGCATGGACGATGACGTCCATGCCATGCTGGAACTGGGGTGATACAGACAGGCACCACATGTTGTGCAGCCCTGAATGTTTCCCCATGGCCTGGTGGACATCTTGCACCACCAGCTTTTTCATGGCGGAGATAAGCCATGAAAAGGCTAGCGGTGCAAGAACTCAAAATATGCTGAGCTGGAATGCAGCAGTCCCTGCTCAGAATATTTCGTTATGGCTCTCCTGCGCCACCGTCAGAGAACGACTGTTCCCTGCAAATGGAACTCTTCACACCGGAATTGAGAAGAGAACTCCTTAGTGGACCTACCCTGGTCCCTTTTTCTAACCCATGCTACATCATAGTCTACCTGAACTTTTGACTTTCCCCCAGTCTAGCACGACCAGATGACCATGAGTAGTGGTTTCTGCTTCTATGCGCTATTGTTTGTTTTGGTGTCATTTTATTTATTAAAATTTACTCTATTTTTCTTAATTGGCTTGGGACTTTTCTTGTGCTGTGGTTTCACTTTATTACTGTTTGTGGGCTGCATAAACACTTTACACATTACCTCTAAATTTAGATTGACTGATTTGTACTAAGCTACCAGAGGTTTAAGAACAGGTTAACTTAGTGACTCTTTGTGGTTCACCCTGACAAGGATTGAGGTTGTTGCCTAAGTGGGGCATCCACCCCTTCAACCAATAACCCAATTTCTTACAGTGCTCAGCAGAATATCCCACTGAACCTTACTGAATACTGCTCAAAAGTTAAGTAAGATGAGTAAGAAAGTTTCATTTTGTAGACACTGTCAAAGATGTTTAATGTGGATGTTTCTGTACTATACGCTAAGCCTAATCCAGATTGATTAGTATATTTTTAGACATATTTAGCTGCTTGGATAATCAGTTCAACATCATTTTCACCACATAAGGCAGCCCAGTCATTGGACAATACTTTTTCTTTCAGTCAGAACCATCCTTGAATTTTGTATGTGGAAGAAGGCATACAGACCCCTTAGCATCCATTGTTCAATATAGTCAATGGGATGTGCTTGTGACCAGGTTGGTGCAAGCAGTCCTGGCTCTGGAAGTGCACGGAGGACCAGTGGGTTGCACTGCAGAAGTGTGACTACATCTCGCGCTGCTCGTGCCCCCAAGTCTGTAGCTGCCCTACCACTGTATGTGAGCCTAATCTTCCTAAGCAAACGGCATGGCAAAAAACTGAATGTCAAAGCTCAGAAAATGACAAAGCATCTCCGAGGTATGAGCCTCTGAATTCCCCGGCTCCCTGTGGCATTACTACTACTGGTGGCACTGGTGAACGAATGGCTAATGCAACTGCCAGCCACCTGGATAGAAACTAGAATCATCCCCTGCTTCCTTTCATAATCATGGCCTTGTAGCCCTAGCCTTTCCTATTCCACCACACAACCAGTTTCTGAATCCTGTTTGCTGCCATTGTTCTGCTTACAGATTAATGGGTCTGAATTTGTATCGAAACATAAGAATTAGACTCTTCTATACAAAAATAAATTGTCAATAGAAAATACACAGAAAGTATGTTAATGCCAGCCCCTTCACCCATTATCTTTTATGTGGTTTTGAATGTTTGCACCTGCTTGGATGAGCTGTCTATTAAGACCATGGCATTTCATAGTTGGTCACATTATCCCACTAGTAGTCCTTTTATCCCACTAGTAGTCCTTTTATTACACTGCAGGGGTGATCTTGATGTATTTGTTTGCTGGTTAATTTCTTTTTATTTATTGACTGCACGCTAATCAGATGCCTTAGCCTGTCATAAAGACATAATACTATACGCTATTCACTCTCACGTTTATTGGTTTTTCTTTGCTTGCATGGTAACATAATGGATTTGCAGTTTTTTTCTTCATGCAGTAAATGCATGTGTGCACACAGGCTTTAGTAAAGACATAAGGAAAAGACTGCCATGTTATCAATTATTTTTATTATGCAGTATTTTGCTGTGAGTATCCTACCCCCACTCCCTAGCTCACGTGACACTAGAGCACTGCACTAGTACCTGTTTATGACATTAAGAAGCATCACACTGCCAGCAACACTCATCCCTCAAAACAGTCACATGCTACTGACAGCACTCACATCACTCAAGGAACGACATACTTTCATGTCCAACTTCACTCTCACTCCCCTCACAGAGCAGCAGTTAAACTTTACTGACAGCATTCTCACACCCTTCACAGAATAGCAATCAGACTACTGACTACTCGATCACCCTCATTGACTATCAATCTCACATTCCAGACAGTACACTCTAAACCCTCATAGAGTATTATTCTTATACTACACACAGCAACACTACTGAGAGAACAACCACACCCCTCATAGAGTTGCAATGACAATAATAATACACCTCTCTAAGTAGCACGCTCATGCTGATTGCAAACCCCCCACACAGACTCAAACAACAAATAGCACTCTCACACTCCTCACTGAGAAGCAAAAAGTACAGACCTTTTTCACGAAAGATGTCCTGTGTTTACTGCTGTGTCCACAATAGTGAAGATCCCACTGGGGGAGAATTTTACCACATGGAATTTGGATTGTTTTGCTCATTATTCTGGCCATGGAAGGCTTTGTGAACTACATTGAGATACTTAACACATGGATGTACTAACCCTGATGAAGTTCCTTGTGGACAAAACACGTTGGCTGGGCTGAATGACATTTGTCAATGAAATCAATGAACCTGGATTTAGATATTAACACACGACTCCTTCGATCAATGATAGACTGAATTTGATTGGATATTTAATATTTTCTGAAGAATTTTTCTTTTTCTCTATTGATTGTCCATTACTAAAATGAGATGGACAAATTGTGATTATCAGCACTTCTTTTTCAGTTTGTGTTGAAAAATTCTGGATGTAGTGTGATTCCTAAGCAGTCTTGTCACTAAAAGTTGAGTGTGACAAGTTGAACATACTTAATACAAAAAGATATACACTGGTGCAACCTTTGATGGTCTACACAGCTTTTCTAGTTGTTTTCCTACAATACAGACCACAATTTGATATGCCTCACAGTCTTGCATCCACACATCAATTACCAAGAGCACTCTCATACCCCTATTAGAATAGCAGTTTCACACTACGAGAACACTCTTCTAGCATTCACAGAGAAGAAGGCTCACACTACTGGATGCACACTTTAAACACCTCAAAGATTTGCAGTCTCTCATTGAATTCATCATTATCACTACGTTCAGAGTTTAAGTCACACACTAGTGGTAGCACTCTCAAACAACTTACAGAGTAGCAATCAAACAAAACTACCCCCACATAAAGCAGAAGTCTTGTGGGACAAACAGCACTCACACCCATCAAAGAACAGTAGTCCTGCACTACTGACAGTACTCGCACTCCCCTCTCATAGTACCTCTCAAAGCCTAAAGACAACACTCTCACATCCCTCACAGACTAGCAATCACACTAAAGACAGCACTGTCATGCCCCTCACAGAATAACAGTCGCACAGTACCAACAACACTCTCACCCCCTCACAGCCTAGCAGTGACACTGAAGAGAGCACTCTCATACCCTACACCCACAACAACACTCACTCCCTTCTAAGACAGCACTGTCATACCCCTCACAGACTAGCAAGCTAGCACTACAGATAAGACTCTCACACCCCTTACAGGGTAGTACTCACACACTACTGACAGCACTCTCACACCCTCCAGAGAATATCAGTCACACGCTACAAAGTGCACTCTTGCTCCCCTCACACTGAAATAATCCTACATTTTTCAAAGAAGCAGTCTCACATTGAGAGCACTCACTCTATCAGAGATGACGTAACTCACATTACAGACAGCACTCACACCTCTTACAGATTAGCAGTCACACACTACAGACCACACTTTCACATACCTCATGGAGTAGCTATGTCGCACTGTCAATAGAACTCTGAAACCATTCACAGAGCATCAGTCACACTCTAATGAAAGCACTCTTACACCTGTAAAAGACTATTAGTCAACCACTTTAGACAGCACTCTAATATTTCTCAAATAACTGTCACACTAAAGACAGTGCTCTCACATCTTTCCTAAACTAAGTCACACACTACTGACAGAACGTGCATAAACCCTTACAGAGTAGCAGTCGCGCATTACCAATGATATTCTCACAAACACACTACAGACAGCACTCTCACTCCCATGTCTCTCACTAAGTAGCATTTTCACACCATCAATAGTAATCGTGCACTCCTGAGAGTAGCAGTCACACACTACTGATAGCACTCTCACTCACCTCCCAATCCAACTATCACTCTTCAGGCAGCAATCTCACACCCCTCACAAACTAGCATTGACACACTACTGACAGCACACTCACACCCCTCATAGACTACCATGGCACACACTACTGCCAGCACTCTCACACCCCTCATAGAGTTGCAGTCACACTACAAACAGCACTCACACCTGTCTCAGATTAGCAATCACACACTACCAGAGCACCTGCATGTCACTGACATGGAAAGCTTGCTCTCAATTTTAACCCAATCATGAGGCTTCCTGATTTGCCATGGTGACTCCTCAGTCAGTCATCTCAGAGTCAGAACACCAGTGGGGGTAAATAGGATATAAGCAAAAGGTAAATTTTAAAAAAGTTATCAAATGCTTTCTATTGATACATTACTGTGTGCCTGTGTGGCTGTGCAAGAATGCTTGTGTAAATGAGTGATGTCACACTGTGCTGTGTCTAATCTTTGGAAAATGGTGTTTCCTCCTCTTTCTGCCTCCCCTGCTTTACGCACTGCTCTCTCCAAATTCTGTCTTCCTCTTATCTCTCTGTCGACCCATCTGTGTTTGCCTCCTGATATCAACCTCTGTCTCCTCTTTCTCTGTATTTGTTCCCCTCTTATTCCTACTACTATTGTCCCACTCACCAGTTCCCCATATTTTTTATTTAACTTATTAATGTATATTTTTACTTTATTTGTGTTTCATAGGGATTTTTATCATGACGGGGATGATGTGGGGATCTGACTGGTGTCTGCTTATAAGCCCCTTAGGAAGTTTAGTATTAGTTTCAATAATATTGTGACTCTGGATCTCATTATTACCAGGGGACCTACAAATAAAATAAATAGTTTGGGACACCCAACTAGGTAACTTTGAATCTTTTGCTATAAAGTCTCTCAGATTAAGAAATTAAGAGCTCCCTCAGATGCGGTCAACCCCATCCAGTGACATTTTTCAACTGGATGAGAACTCAATGATGATAGTCCATTTTACAAAACCAGTGGAATCTGAGAGTAGGAAATGGGAGAAGTGGAACAGGATGCCAAGAGATTCTATAATAGATATTATGAAGATAGGATGTTTATCTCTATTGGTTATGAACTGTATACAATGGAATACAATATGGCCCTTGTAAACTCTTCTATCTCCCCCCTTGGTGGATAAATAAACACAACATGCCAGTGTCGCTCTTCACAGCCAATACATGCACAAGATTCTACAGAGGTACTTCAACCTAGGAGAGAACCACTACCTCACAACTCTGCCACAGCCACCTTTCTTACCCCCACCTGCATAACCCCAACCTACATATGGATCACCTTACCCTCCACCACCACCAACTCAGCCTCTAATAATTCGACCACAAGACAAGAACACTCTCAAAAAATCTCACCACCAGTATTTCATAGGCACACCAGTAGGATAAACCCTCTACAAACCTGTTCATTTGTACAATTTGCCTAGTCTATCCCTCACACATGCACTGAAAACATTTTGTAAAATAAATGACTTTATATCTGTTTTACACAAAACGTGTTTATCTTTAATCTGTTTTGAATACTTGACATGGCACATAAGATAGATTCATTTATGTTCTGGTATTTGTTTACATTCAAAGTGTATTGTACATGAAAGTCAATATGAGTAGGAGTGCATCTTCTAAATAACATGACATTTATTGAGCCTGACCTACACTGCATTAATCTGCTAATACAGGAAAAATCAAGAAATTCCTAAAAAATTTAAATTTTCATATTTGATATATAATGCAAAATAGTTATTTTTTCACCAAATCAACATTTGGTGAAAATGTACACTTTCTATGGGAATTGGCAAAAGTAAATAAAGTGGAGTATTGATGCAGATGGGAAATGCAAACATTGAGGGGGTGGGCAAATAATAAAAGCAGGAAGCGTCAAGGGAAGCAGTCTATGCAAAGAGGGTATCAATTACTAAACAAGTCCATAAAGACTCAAGAATTAATAATCCACTGCCCTAAAATATAATAAAGTCAAACCCACAAGCCAGAGTAGGTGTCAATGTCACATTACTAACTTGGAGGAAAATGTACCTGGCCATCCTCATTCTCTGCCTCCACCACAATGATGATAACAGCCTCCTCCAATGCAGGTGTTAAATGGCGGGTGTGGAAGGACCCATAGAAGAAGGTAACACAGGGGTGGGGGTAAACATGAATGACAGCCAAACTGGAAGTTCGGACAGCAGTAGGTGGGGAGGTTTGGGGAGGCAAATGCGATGTAATGACATGGAGGACAAGAACACATATAGTTTACAACTGTTAAGTGACTGTCTCTGGGAGTACCAGGACATCTCCAATTAAGTCCCAAATATTCCAGAGATTGAACAATGAACTTCTCCAATTGACCTCAGGACATCCTTTAGAGCAGTCAATGACACACATTCTTGGGAAAGGGAATGGACAGCTAAATGGGCTGAGGGGTGTTGGTGGCTAAATTTTCTGTCTACTGTTAGTGTTATTTTGCATGGGCATTGGAAGGAGAAAATTATGCCTGTGGAGGATGTGCAGCTGGAAGCTGTGATGGTATGAGGGGCTTCTCAGTTAAAGAGGGGTGGGTGCAGACCAAGTGAGTGGTGGGGCTTGCTCTTTGGACACCACTGGATGATCTCGCTCTAGGTCATCAGGAGCCCTAAGATCTGCTTTGTCCTGGCCAGTGGTATCCACCTCCCCACTCCTCCATTTGGATCTTCAATATTTGCCTGGAGTCCTTTGATGAGAGATTTAGTTTGTCTCTGGGCTGATGCACTCCTCCTGCTTCTAGTGGCTCCCTCCTCCCTGCTTGTGGTGTCAAGTGGTTGTGCCTGCCTAGTAGTCAAGGACCTTCTTACTTTCCTCAGGTTCTGCTGGGACGATCCTTAGCCAGCCCGCTCCACTAAAAAGGAATATGAATAAAGGGAGCTATTTTGAATTCATATGCTCTATACTGCACATCAAATATATTTGTTTAAAAGGGATACTATATCCCTACTTACAAGAACTGAGACTGTGCAGTTATACAAACCTTGTCACAAGTTAATGTTTGTCTACTAATTTTTCTGAACTTCCAAATAGTAAGAATTTTTTTGCTGCAAACTTGTATTGGAATAAGGCATTCAAATGGGTAGAAAGGATTGTGCAGTGAGTTTTTTTCTTTTCATAACCTTTTGCTTATATTTCAGAAATATGTGTTCCAACATCTTCCACACATTACCTATCTGATTTACTGTGTATTTGTACAAGGAAACAAAGCGTTCCAAAGAATCATGTTGCTTTTTGGACGACCCTACACCCACCTACTCAAATTATGGAGGTCCCACAGCTTATGGTCCAGAGCCCCTCTCAAGGCTAATTTGGCCAGACTGATACCTATCATTGCCTGTTTCCTTTGCCCCCTTCCACCTCGCATCACCCAAGAGCACCCAAGGCCCATTCACCTGCCAAACATGCAACTGCACCTTAGTTGGCCTCCGCACGTCAGACCCACCAACCGCACGACCCTCAAGAAGTGGACTCGACCACCTCAGATGCATCCTACTCAACACCTGCTCCCTCAAAAGACATACCATGGAGATCTGGGACCTGCTTGACTACATCTCCCCCAATGTCACCTTCTTCACAGAAACCTGGATGAACTCCAGCTCAGCCACAGACATCGCAACCACCACCCCCGACGGACACAAAATCATCCACATGGACTGCGACCAGGGAGGAGTCATTGTCATCGTACACAAAGACACCCTCTGACTCACAACCAGCTTCGACGACCACTCACTGAACATGGAGCACCTCCACTTCCAGATCCAGACCAACCCAAATGCCACCTTCCACTGTACCCTCCTCTCCAGACCTACCAGACCCGGCTCCATTTAGCAAAGGCATAACCGACTTCATCTCTCACCACGCTCTAGCCTCAAAGGACTACATCTTCCTCGCTGACCTCAATTTCCTCCTGGACAACCTCGAAGACCACAACACCTCATTCCCATTTGAGAACCTCACCACCATTGGACTCAAACAACTGGTAGCAACCGCAACCAACTAAGCAGGACACACGCTCAACCCCATCTTCTCCGCAAGCAACATCATCTCATTCAGCCACACCTCCAAGCCACACTGGACCGACCACCACTGCATCCACTTCTCCTTCACCAAACCCACCGTTTGCCACCATGCCCACTGTAATCCTCACAGAAGCTGGAACAAGGTCACCGAAGACCAGCTCACCACCTCCCTCAGCAAGACCCCACCACAGACATCCGCGCCAACATCTAAGCATGCAACCGACACCGCTGGATCGCCGTCTGCGCCAACACTCTGGCCCCCCCTCAGGCAAGCAGCCCTCCAAGAAAGACAGCTGGTTCTCCCCCACCATCCAAGAGTCCAAGTGCACTTGTAGACGGTTCGAGAAAAGATGGAGGAGCAGCAAGATCACGGCAGACTATGCAGCCTTCAAATCTGCCATCACCGCATACCACAGACACATCAGTAAAACAAAGAAAGCAGCCATTGAGGAACGCATCAATGCTTATGCACACAACAGCAAAGAAATCTTCGCCATGGTCAAATAGTTCGCTAAACCAAGCACAGAAACAGCAGACATCCCCGTTTCAAGACCTCTGCGACAACCTCTCCACCTTCTTCCACAGCAAGATCAAAGAGATCTATAACAGCTTCGAAACCAAGACTCACCCACCCCACCCACAACCACCGCACGCAATGGATCCAGCCCCCAGCAGACCTTGACCAACTGGATGACCCTCACCTCTGGACGACGCCCTCTGGGTCATGAAGAACATCCAGTCTGGAGCCCCTCAGAGCTCTGCCCTCACCACCTCTTCAACAGAGCCAGCACCTCCATCTCACCCAAACTCTGCTGCACCATTAACTGCTCCATCGAGTCCCCAACCTTCCCGGAAGACTGAAAGCACACAGAGATCAACCCCCTGCTGAAGAAACCTTCTGCTGACCCGACAGACCTCAAGAACTACAGACCCATCTCTCTGCTCCCCTTCCAACCCAAAGGCATTGAGAATGCCATAAGCGCCCAACTCTCCGAGTTCATCGAAACAAAGAACATCCTGGGACTCTATCAATCAGGTTTCAGAAGGAACCACAGCACGAAGACCACTCTCCTCGCCACTATAGATGACATCCGCACCCTCCTCGAACAAGGTGAGACTGCAGCCCTCATCCTCCTGGACCTCTCAGCCACCTTCGACACTGTCTCCCACCACACCCTCTGCACAAGACTTCATGACACTGGCATCCTTGACAGAGACCTAGAATGGATCCTCTCCTTCCTCACCAGCCAAACGTAGAGAGTCCGACTTCCACAACTCAACTCGGAACCCACAGAGATCAGCTGACGAGTGCCTATGGGATCCTCCCTGAGCCCTACCCTCTTCAACATCTACATAGCCCGTTTGCAGCCATCATCAGAATCCATGGACTCAACATCGTCTCCTATGCCAACAACACCCAGCTGGTTCTCTCCCTCACATACGAACCCACAGCCACCAAGAGCAACCTCCACAATGGGATGATGGCAGTTGACACCTGGATGAAGGACAGCTGCCTCAAGCTTAACTCAGACAAGACTAAAGTCCTCATCCTGGGCTCCTCCCCATCCACCTGGGATGACTCTTGGTGGCCTGCAGAGCTCAGAATCCCCCCCACACCCATAGCCATGCACGAAACCTTGGCATCATCCTGGATCCTCTCTCTCAATGAACTGCCAAATCAATGCCGTTTCGTCCTCCTGCTTCCCCATACTCTACCTCCTTCACAAGATCTTCAAGTGGATTCCCACTGAGTCCAGGAAAATGGTCACTAATGCACTCCTCAGCAGCAGATTCAACTGCAGCAGGACACTCTACACCGGCACCACCCACTAACTCCAAAAAAACTGCAGACCGTCCAGAACGCCTCCACCTGACTCATCCTGAACATCCCACGCTGCAACCACATCACCAGCCACCTGAGACACCTTCACTGGCTACCTGTCAACAAAAGAATCACCTTCAAGCTACTCACGCAAGCCTACAAAGCCGTCCACATCGTTGGACCTGTATACCTCAACCAGCGCTTCTCCTTCTACAATCCCACAAGACATCTATGCTCTGCACAACTGGCCCTGGCCGCCATCCCACGGATCCGCAAGGCCACGGCTGGAGGAGGATCCTTCTCCTACCTCGCTGCAAAGACTTGGAACTCCCTGCCTCTGCACCTCAGGCAATCACCATCGCTGCCACAATTCAGGAAGGACCTCAAGACCTGGCTCTTCCACTGAACCGCAGACCCACCCCCCACGCATTGCCTTGAGACCTTCACAGGTGAGTAGTCATGCTTTAGAGTTGTCACACTTTATAAGATTACTGATTGATTGATTGCCATGAGCAAGTCCGAAAACATGGTCCCTAATGAGCTTGATAGCCACAAAGTCCAGATTGTTTCTGACTTTTCTTTAGAAACTTATGCCAAACAGAAAGCATTTCTGCAACTCAGGCCGAAACTCCAGAAGGGGGACATTAAATATGACATCTTGGAGCCAGCCACAATGTGGATCATGATGGATGAAAAGTCGAGAGATTGCATTGAACTGGATGACTTGATATGTTTTTTGGAGAGCTTGGATGACCAACTGATAGTCCTCTCCCCTCCGCCACATCTTGGCGATGGAGTCACTACCGACAGGCTCCTGCCACAGAGATGAAACAGACTGACAGAGAAAGGGTTGTTGGATGCATAGAGGAACTTACCCAAGACAACCTCAGGGATAAATCAAGTTCACTGCTAAAGCCATTGCAGACTAGTACCAGAGGGAACAATGAATGATATCCCAACACTGTCTCATGGACGCAGTTGAGTATATTCAAAGATCGCTGGAGTAACCATGTTATTGTCTTCCCTGCCTTGTTGAGTTCAATTACCCATTTCTACACCACCCCCCCACCTCACTATGGGCCTGATTCACAAAAGTTAAACTTTCAGTTTTGTGTAAGTATACAATTGTTTGATATT
Source organism: Calotriton arnoldi (assembly GCA_963921515.1). Lineage (NCBI taxonomy): Eukaryota > Metazoa > Chordata > Amphibia > Caudata > Salamandridae > Calotriton > Calotriton arnoldi. The sequence continues at coordinate 370,644 of CAWUFW010012234.1, forward strand.
CAGAAAGGGATTTGCCAGTAGAATCTTTACGAGTGTGGAGTCTCCACACACAAAAAGATAGAAGGACCGTCCTATTTTTTTATGTGCAGAAACTCTGCACTTGTAAAGATACTACTCGTAAATCTCTATGTTAATACGAAACAATTGTAAACTTACACACAAATGTAAGTTTCCCTTTGCGAATCAGGCCCTATCTATATTATGTAGTACTGGTACATTGTGATCTCATATCAGCTTTCTCTTGCTTACTCTTCCACTCCACCCTACCTCCACCTCCATGCAGTATCATCACATCTGGAATCCACTCAGCCCACTTCTGCCCTCTCAAACAGGGCATGCCCACCTCATGATTTGCATATGGACAACTCTCTTCCCCCCACGATGCCTGAAATTAAGCCAGCGGTATAGACCCACCAATAAAAATCCCATACTGATTGCTTTTCCACTTCACCACTGTGCAGATTCAGCTTGCCACGTGTGCACACTACTCACTTGCCATTGGGATCTGGTCTGCCCACACCCTGTTCTTTCATTATATCATATCCAGTGTTGAATTGACTTCTCACACCCCTTACATTGTTTGACACTCCCACTCCCCCTCAAGTGCTTCCCCACGTATCATGGCAGCTCACCCCTTCCTGATAGTCTCATCAATATCATTGTCCTGACGAACTATATTAAAAGAAAGAAAGTTCTCTCTTGCTTGGCCTCCAAACAGACAGATATCTCCCTCATCCAGGAAACACACTTATCCCACATGGACCCTACAAAGCTTAAATGAGACTAGGGGTCCAGATACCCTTTAGATGTAGACCCCTCTACAAACACAGAGAGAACTAACTGTGCACATGAGTTCCAGCAAATGTGGAGTAGCCATTCTGATAAGGAAATGTCGTCAGTATAAGATCATCCAGTCATGGGCAGATAGCGATGGATGATTTATTATGGGCAAACATAGGCTAGGTAGCAATGTTCTTGGTATCAGCTTGGTCTATGCTCCCACTGGGACCAAAGACCTCCTTTTTTTCCAACTCAATAGAATACTGACAGAAATGGGAACCTCAAATACGATCTTGGGAGGGGATTGGAACTTCACCACTGACATGATTCTAGACAGGACTGGTTAGATGGACACGACTCATGGTAGGAACAGGGTCATACTGCACAACTTACAGGAAGACCATGGCCTGACTGACATATGGTGCCTCCTACACCCTGCCGACAAGGGTTTCACACACAAAGGTACATGGCACACAATCCAGAATAGATTATTTCTTGTATAATACTTTGTCATGCTGTGAGTCCTGGTCAGTGACATCCAGTAGACTGAGATCACTGACCATGGTCCCATTAGCTTTCAAATAGACTGGGGTCTCAGAAGGCCCCAAAGAAAAACATGCACCTCACCTTCTCCCGCTAACAGAAGCCTGCGGAGCAGACGCACCTGAAGTCTTATATGGCCACCTTCCTGAAAGAAATTATGGGCTCAGCCAGATCCCTGCAAACACTATGGGCAGCCACAAAGTCCCCCATCAGCGGCCAAATAATGAGAGACTCAGCGCTAGCCAGTAAGCGGAAGGCAGACCGGCAGGTGACCTTAGAAAGAAATATCTCATCCATGACACATGCCCATCTTGCTAATGTAACGATGAGCTCCAGATGTGATCTGGAGAAGGCCAAAATGGAATTCAATGCCCTGTACATCATGAAATCAGAAGATATGCTTTATAAGCTAAAAGCTTGCCACTATGAACAGAGGGCGAAGGCGGGCAACCTTCTGGCAGCACATGATAGTCCTCCCGGCCATTCATGACGTGGAAGCCATCTACTCATGGAACTGCGGTAGAGTGCCACTGTGTTGTTATGTGCTGGATTGAGGCCCTAACATAGGTGCGCCGTTTCAGAGGCACAAATCCTTCGTGCCACAAAGACAGGCAGGCCTTTTCACCTACATTAGCCCTCCCTTCACAAATAATGAGCAACAGAGGCTATCCCTTATCTGACGTGTGCTCTGGGTGCAGAAGACGGTCCATCCTAAATACGTCATCTCCATGTCCAACAGTGACTAACCTATGTCACAACGAGTTCTTAGAAACAGACCCTTAAGCTCTTGGGATTTTCCCTAGCACAGGATTATTGATTTCTCCAAGAACTCATTAAATATGCATGAACCACTATTCCTTAAGGGTTCATTCCTGACGTCTTCCTCTGACCGACTTTACGTCAATACTAACATTCCAAGGCACCTATCAGGTATAAATATACCTCCCTTTGCCCAAGCAAACCAGAGGGGACCGAGACTTCCATGCCGACACTCTGACCTGAGACGCTGCAACCTGCGTCATGCCACAGCTCCAGCTGGCAGAGGTCCAGCCACCCATCCTGGGGTGTCCAGCTCAAGATCAAGATGAAGTCCCACTAAGGTAATGGGGTTAGAACTAAATCCTAGGGGGATTCTTGGCTCTCTAAGACCTACACACATGCTAGGTACACTTAGGTACATCTAGTTAGGCATCATAGGGGTAGAGGCTTTATCTTAAATGCATTCTGTATTTCATGTATGTGTTCATTACTATTGCACAATGGTAAAACGGTACCATGCATTTTTATTTAACTGCACTGCTGGCCATATTTCTCTGCTACTGCCCAACAGTTGTTGCAGCACATATTACCAGTACTAGAATAACAACTGTGCAATAAATTTTATTGTAAACACACCCGACTGTTTCTTCTATGTACTTCTCTGAGATGAGTGACTGAATGAAAAGTAGTATATTGTTTCCACGACCCTGAGGGATCAGGGTTTTATGTTATGTGGTTGCCAGAAGCTATTCCCTTCTTGTTGTCAAGAAGTTTCTAGTGGCCTCTGAGCTAGCTGGTACACAGTAATTAAGTTTAATATACGCGATAGGGACATACCGACCTCAGTCCTATGCCAAGCCTATAGTGTATGTTATTCCAATGCGCAGAACCTATCAGGGAAATAGGAACTACACTACAGTGTTTGTGGGCTATTATACAGGTCTGCATACCTCTGAAGTAGAAAATGATGAAATCAAACAAATTAGTTTAGGAAACTAGGATCCACTTCTTAAGGTTACCCCCACTTTTTGCTTGATGTGATGCTGTTTTTGACTAGTCTGACTGGGATCCTACTAATCAGGACCCCAGTCTATCTGCTTTCTCCCTAAATTGTTGTGTTCAGTACTTAGGTACATCCCAGATTGGATACTGGGGCACCCTTGTCAGTCCCTAGTATATGGTACCCATGTACCCAGGGCATAGGTACCCCAGAAGTCTCCCATGGGCTGCAGCATGTATGATGCCATCCATGAGAGACCATTCAAAATGGAACTACAGGCCTGCCATTGCAGCCTGTGTAAGTTGGTGCATGCACCACTTACTAAAGATATAGGCTTATATCTAAGGGTCACTGTACTTAAAACCTATAAGTCATCCCTATAGCCAGCCTTTACAATCCTGAGGACAGGGTGCTTGGTTCTAAGTGAGAGGGTGCCCCTGCATGAGCAGGACACCCCTGCAGCCTACGTAGTTCATTCTCCTGGGTTGTCAGTGAACCATCATATACTATATAGAGGGGCACCGCGTAATCGTGCGATGACCATCTCGAAAACGGCTGCAACGAATCCTATCATATTTGGTATCAAACATGTTGGAATCATACCCCCACACCATAAATGGTGTGGGAGGTATGATTCCAAGCACTGGAAGAGCCCTCCATTAGGCTCTCAGTGTTCCCGGTACCAGCCTTTTAGTCCCGGACAGCAAAAATGGTTGCTGCCGACCAGAGACACATTTCTGCCCTCCTGCTGCTGAGCCAAGCTCGAGCAGGGGAAGGCAGAACAATAGGCATTCTGTCACAGGGAGGTGTGGCCACCTCCCAGACAGGATTTAGTGTATTAGGGCTGGGTGGGTGTGCTTGCCAGTGCCTGAAAGTCTGCATGAGGGGCACAGTTGGTGTCCCTGTGCATAATCCAGTTAAAACCAGTCCTGGGAGCCGCTGGCTCCCGCTCTAGCACGAAACTGGACCAAGGACATGGGAGTAACCTCCCCCCCTGTTCAGACCCTCCTCTGGGAGGGTCCCCTGAATCTTCCCAACCCTTTCCCTAGAGTACTTAAGGGCTTAACAGGGTGTAGGTCCCTAGATTCATCGTGGGATAAGATTCAGAACTGAAACCACTGCACTTCGTCTGTGCCTGTGCATCATACAGGAACCTTCCAAGACCCGCTAAGCATCAAGGACAAACAAAGTAATCTCCCTTGGAGTGAAGGAGTCACTCCCCTGCATTTGCAGGCACCGCAACTAAGTCGACCGGTCTGCAGATCCCAAGCTGCTCCGGACTCCTTAGGCTCTGCAACAGAGGTTCTTGTTTTTACTCAGCTCCCGAGGCCTGCTCTACCGTCGTACCAAGTTTGAGGCCAGTAGTCCCTGTGGGGTTTCAATAACCGAAACCCCTGTGTACCGCGTCCCCTTTGCAGTTGCAAAGGCTTGTTGACATCTTTGCAAGAAGATCTTTCTTAGTATAAGGTTTGGTCCCCCCCTGGGGCCCACTGTGTTTTAGTGCTATTTACTGTGATTTCTTTGCTTAAGTATTGTGTGCTTTGTCTCTGTCTCTGTGTAGGAGGTACTGTAATGTACTAGATAGTGTTATATAATAAATACATATCTTTATAAATACTTTTTGTGGTTCTTTTTCATTTAATCTATACTATAAGATTGCATTCTGGTAAAACAACCTGCTTTACACTCTTTCAAGACTAAGCCTGAAGGCTGCTCTCCACAGCTACCACTTGGATAGCTTTCTAAGGTTGTCTGAGACCTCCTAAATCACCATAAGGGTTGTCTGGACTGGGGCACGGTGCCCACTTACATTAGTGGACAGCTTCTCACAATTAGTGTTTTTGAAAGACTGACACTCCCAAGCCTTAATGACAGGGGGCGGGACCTCCTAACAGGAAAAATAATGATAGAAGTGATAGCTCAAGCAATCTCCAATCTCCCGTACAATAAAGCCCTTGGGAATGAACGTTTCTGCTTATCTTCCCCCTTAAACAGGGCACTCATAATGGTCCTTTCCAAATCCATACAAGACTCTCTCCTCTGCAGTAGTTGCCATCCAATCTTCCTCCTGAATACAGATATGAAGATACTCGTGATGATTCTGGCCAATGGCCTCAAACAGGTGATTCCCACTCTCATCCATAGCTTGCAGGTGGGGTTTGTACAGGGCAGGACTTCCCACAATCGCCTGCGCACCCTAGTCCATATTCTTTGACTCTCCAAAGATTTGAAAGTGGAGATTTTAGCCCTATCCTTGGATGCCAAAAAGGCCTTTGACCGAATTGAATGGAACTACATGTTCCATATGCTCTGGAGGCTAGGGCTAGGAGACGACTTCATCAATTAGATAAAATAGCTCTACGGAAACTCCACTGCATAGGTTAACTGTAGAGGGTTTGTCTCAGACCAGTTCCATGTCTAAAGAGGGAACCCACCAGGGGTGCCCCCCACCCCTATTTTTTCTCCTTACCTTGGAATATTTAGCTGCAGCTATCTAACAGTGGGTATGGATAGAAGGGATCACAACATCAGCTGGAGCCTTCAAAATCCTCTTAAATACTGATGAAAAATAATTGCTAACACTCACTGATTTATTCACCTCTTTGCGGTACTTATGTCCACCATCAGAAAATTATCCGAGATTTTGGGCTGTGGGTTAATTAGGATAAGAGTATAGTCCTAATACTGTCCCAGGTCCCAACAGGAGCAGCTAGTTTAAATTTTCGGTTCCACAAAAATATTTAGTAGTGTACATCAATAGAGGCCTGGAAGGGGTGGTCAACATTGATCAGCTCATGGCCAAGACTAAAGCAGCCTATGCAAAATGGACCCACTTAATTCTATCACTGTCGGGGAGATTGCAGGCAGTAAAAATGGTGATGGTACCTCGGATTAAGTTCTGGGCATGCTACCCCTCATGAGCAAGACCTCTATATTGCAAGGGATTATTAAAGACTTTTTTTATTGGAGTCCATGAGGCCGAGACTGAAATTGTCCACAGACAATGGAGAGGCATGAGCCTCCCATGCGTACAGCATTACCAGCATTTGCCTCATGTGGTGTACCTACAGCCAAGACTGGATGACAACGCCCTCTCGTCATTGATGAGTGAGAAATCATGAGTGCTGGCTAAATGCTATATAGCCATATTTCGTCAACCCTGCAAACCACCAACCCTATCATCGAAACTACGTCCAGGACCTATCTACACACCCATAAAGTGCTTAAGAGTGATGCTAGAGTACATGCGAAAGCTCCCGTCTGGCATAATGCCAGCATTGAGGTGGGGGACGGGCTGTCTCTTGGGAACTTGGAAGCAGGCAGGCATCCTCACATTTAACCACTTGCTGCTGATTGGCAGAGACCGTAAATCCTTTGCAGTCCTGCAAGAACAAATTCACTTGTCCTGGACCCAAGAGTGGAAACACTTGAAATTAAAGGACTCGCTTTTTAGCCGAGTGTACCCATTTACATGGGTGATTGGAGACTCTCCTGTTCTGCAATACTTCACGCACTGGGGAATGTTTAAAGAGGTGGTCTGCAAATTCAAAAATCTCACAGTACACAACTTGCACTCATGGCCTCTCTTAATGTACCTACGCAGTACTTGGCAATGGCTACTCCATATAGAATACACAGAGGACGATTGAACTGAAATCATTGGGAATCTAGACAGGGGAGTGAGGGAGTCCAAAATGAAATTAATGCTCTAAAAACACTTCAAACCTGCTACTGGACTCCACAAAAACTCCAGACAGCAGGACTGTTGCACCATACCTCCTTCTGGAGATGTTCCCAGGAAGGTGTATATCCAACATATACTTTTCCATTGCCTCATCTGAGGGACTGCTGGATTTCCATTCAATGTACCCTGAATGGGACGTTTTATATGCTGATCTCCTTATCATATATGCTGATTTTATTGTATGATACAGCCTACCTCCAGACACTCACAGGTCTCATGAGACGATTGTTAGCCATTGAACTCACTGTAGTGAAAATATGCAGCCTCCAGCACTGGGGAGCACCGCAAAGTCCTACATCTGAAGAATGGCTGACTGAAATGTATAAGTTAGCATCATATGAAAGGATAACCTACAGGCTTCTAGACAATGCAGAGATCTTTACACAAAAATGAGAACCTTTCATCTGATCCCACCCATGTAGGTACCCAGGAGAGTACTCAGAGACCCCTTTATCAATCTATGCAACCTCAGTAGGGACCACCATGTACAGCAGAAGTATACAATGCCTGCTTCTTACCACCACCTTCTCTGCCGCTACACACTTTGTCGTTACCAAGTGACCTTCGCTGACATGAGATGAACCATCACCCCTCTCCCTGGACTCCTTAGCATGCAACCACTTGCAGGCCAATACTGTATATGCTCCGGACAGGGAGACTGATCAGGAACGTGCCATAAGAAGCCTTCTAAGTGGAATCACCCCCAGCAGCTCCCCCAGGACCCCTGACTATTACACACTCCACTGTCCGCAACCTTCTCTCTCTTTAGCTCGCCTCACCCTCCCCTTCTCCCTTCTTTCCCTATGGTCACGGTCCACCATGATTACCAAGGGCCAAGCATAGAGTACATTCAGCTGAGGTCATCCTCTGCGAAAGTACTACGTAGATCCGGTAGTTTCAGTAGTTCCAGTTGACCTCAACCCCCACTCCCAGTTTAGATCACCCTGCCTCTATAGTGTAGAGTTTCTTAGGGAGAAGCAGAGCTGTGCATAACTTGTTGACAGCCCAGGCTGTTGTTATAGGAAGAGCTGTGGAGGAAATCTTCCCTGCGAAAGGCAAACACATGCTGTGATTACAGCCTCCCTCTAGTACTCGGCTCTTATCAGTGTCAGGCAAAATGCACCATCTTCTCTGAATACCAGCAATAACCATGATCATGCTTGGATGGTATCTTGCAGGATAATCTGGGGTGAAGGACCTCTCTACCTATGGGGTCAAGTGGTGGTCCTTAAATACTAAACTTTGTGAAGGATGAAAAACCACATAATTTCAGGAATGAGGTACATAGATTACGGGCACCAGAGACGGGGTTCTAGATATATTTTTAAGACAATGGGAGACGAGTGGATGTCAATTCGACCTACTCCTCTTTGATGTATTATTTAGGGTATTTTTTTATAGCCCTGACATACTGATAATGGAACACTTGTTCCAAACTGAGTGTTGAATCAGATTTTATATCTAGGTCATTATTGGAACGACTTGACACTCTCTCAGTTCTATGAATGATACAGGAGGACAACACTTAAGTTATTATTGTTTATAACATAAAAGACAGTGAGTTGACAGAATTTGGGAGGAGTGTTGTCTGAGATTAAGTTGGGGCCCTGACCAGAATGGAGTTGGACTTTAGGGACTTTACTTTAGCAGATATTTAGGGGCTAATTTTTTAATCTGTAGTTCAAGGCAGCACAGCAACCAAAGATTTTGTTCTCCGCTTTGTTGAGGAAACAGAACAGTGCAGAGCCATATCTTCTAAGATATGGTGCTGCTGCTCTCTTCCTCAGTGCCAACACACAGTTAGGCAACCTACCATCTCAACACACACACACCTTTGTAGTATAGTGCAAAGGTGTACATGTGATGTCTAACAAAGGTTTTGCACTGAAAGGGCCGATTTCAATAAACAATATTATGGCTAGAGAAAAGGTCAAACTTTTCTCACATTAGATTTGTGCTGCTCAGTGCAACAGATGTGCAATATTTAAAAAGTTAGAAGAAACTAAAAGATGTGTTTAACTTACCCTTTGCAGAGTCATTATTGTTTGCAGAAAGTACTGTATACTATTGTTAGCAGATAGGTATTTTACAAATCTGCACCTGTGTATTCAACCCCAGGAGTCTTTGGGTTGGGGAATGGAGTGTCCCAAGTAACGTTTATATCTCTCCTATGGATGATTGCACTCACACAATAATATGCACGAGCTTCTTTCAGTGGCATCATACCTTTACATCCGCTCTCTGACTTTTCAGAGGTGGCTAGAGGAAATACCAAAAGGTCGGCTGGTGTTCCCCTCACTCTATGATGGTAGCCTGGGCACGTCTCTACATAGTCACATATGGTCAAACTGCGTAACAATGCAGGTGAATTTAGTGTGTTTTCTGTAATGCCACGTATGAATGGGATTTGCACACTGTACAGGCCACTAGTTCCTACTCAAACTAAGGCAGTGCACAATTTTCTGTAGTAGGGCAGTGGCTGTACATTCACGGTTATACATTCACTGGTAAAAGAAGGAACTTCAACCATCTTTCCCTCTACATAATCTGAATCCACAGTATACAGACCCATTTTTAAAAAGTCCATTTATGTTTTGTGAGTAGCTGAGCCACCATATTACCGATAGCACACTATGCCTCTGCAAATTGCTTCCTTTCATTTCTGTTATATCTTTCTATCTCCTTTCTGCTTCATTTAAATACCTCCATGCCTTCACAACTACACTCATTAACACAGTAAATGATGTCAACATAATTCTGTTTAGAAATGGTTTGAAAAAAGAAGCAATTATGTTGCCTTGTGATTTATAATGTTCTTCTGTAAGATTTGTTCACACGAGATGTCAGAAACTCAATAAAATTTATATTCATTGCTGTGAGGTTTAGACTGTGCCACTAAGTGCGAACTTCTGCATATTATGTCTGTGAGGTGTTTTTCTTAATGTTATAACTAGCCAAGCATTTCTAGCACAGTTTTTACTTCAAAGCGAGAAGTGATTACCATATTCAACTTCCACTTGCTACTTTCACATAAATAATTGCATGTGATATTGTTTTTTCCAAAGTAACTCGTTATCTTCTTATTTGCAATGGTGGAACTAGACAAGGGAACAAAGTTTAGTCGATTCCAAAGTGAACCAGAGTAACACAGAGTATTTTCTTAATAGTATTTTTGTTTTTGGCTGCTGACTATTCTACTTGAGGTTATTTTCTGTATTTCTGGACGGCCAAAGTTCTTCACAAGCATGCTTCGTGCGGAGTGAAGAAATTGCATTTGAAATTGCTCCTGATACTAGACTAACAATCTCATGCAAAGGATCACGTCATGCCATTTGTGGTATGCTGTGATCCTTAGTTCTTGAAATGATTCCTGCTCATGCAGACAGAAGCTACTTTACAGTAAAATGTAAATGACCCAAAAATGTTTTGGGCTGAGCAGAACCTGCAAAGTCTCTTTTTCATGAAATGGTTGAAAGAGGCTTAGCCAAACAAGTCAATGGCTGAAGAGGCAGACCCAAACCTACTCTCTGAGAAAGTTAAGCAACAAAAGGATTTTGGCTGTGTAAGACCTAAAAAGTGTGATACCTTCCTGGAATGGTGACGGGGGTAGGTGACGTCAAACAAATTGCTAGTGGCTGCATTAGTGCACAATGATTAATATAGCATGAGATGCTTTCCAAAGCATCCTTTTAATATCGTGGTTATGAAGACACATGGCACATGCTGGGAGCAGTGGCGGCTCCTCGGCGATGCAGCGCGCAATGTAATTCGTTTTATTTATGTATTTCTTCACTCAACTCAGTTCGGCCCAATTCCGGAGTTTACTACCCCCCACCCTGCCCCTCCCCCGCCCCACCCCACTGCCTCGCAGCACTCCCTCGAGGAGCCGCTACTGGCTGGGAGTGGTACTTCATTCGCTATAAATGTAATGTAAGCCATTGTATGCTACGTTTTATATGATCACTCTGTCATCTGTTTACTTCTTCTGAGATCTCCCTATTTACATTGCTTGTCAAATCTTGCTCCTTTTATTCAGCGAGGCCCATATTTAACATTGTTTGACACAGTGCACCTCAGCAAGACAACTTGTTGTGCTGCGTCAATAAGAGACGGCAGGAATGTGCCTTATCTATCAAGATATGGCACATCCCTACTCTTTCCCTGCACTGGCACACTGTGTGCTGCCTAACGGCAATGTGGGCTCCCTTGCGCCATGGTGCAAGGGCTCCGGGGTTACAGACAGTATTGTTTTTGTACAATACCTAGAGATGTTTTCCTTTTTCTAAGTGTGCTGCAGAATGCAGAAACCTTAGAAAGAGTACACAACAAGGAGAAATAAAGATATTTCACCTCGTTGAGCCTCTATCGGGAAGACATATGATTTTGACGGATTCCTAAGCTCACCAGTCCTGATTAATCTGGAAATGCACCAAACAGCAAGGGTGGATGCATAGAAAAACCCACTCTCCACCCATGTAATGCCTTGCCAGCACAGAGTAACTCAAGGCAGAGACTTGTTCTGCCTTGCATAACTCCAGATTTACCAAACAACGCAGGGCCCCCCGCAAGGTGGCCTTTCTTGGCTTGGTAAATCTGACTTAACGATTGTGTTCCCCTTTCGTTACCTTGCGTGACGCAAGGACAGTGCAAACCTTTGACAAATCTGGGCCTCAGTGTTTTACCCTGGATCAAAATCCACGCTTCTTCTCTTGGGTTTGTTCCTGCTCATACTTAAGATGATAAATATGAGGTACGAAATTACAGACAGTAACTTTTCTTATTGTTTTGGGATGTGTCTTCCCTGTTATATTTTTTTGCAGAGGTACAATGTAGCATCTTGTGAGTTTGTGGGCTGTTGCTAAAAAATAGATATTTAACGTATCTTAACTCTATGTTTCATCCATGTCGGATGTGTCAAACCCATGCATGTGACTGATGACTATATGGAGAGTAGTTTTGCTGATTCACCTTTTTAAAGGTACCTAATTTCAGGTGATAACTTTGAAACATTTGGGCTGCATTTGCTTGGCAGGACTAATTGACAGATCCCTCATTTCTATCAACTATGAAGAAAATTCTCTTTCCATGACTTTACCTTTTAAATGTGGCCTGGCCTAAATTATATTCCTGGTTACAGCATATGTTTGGCAAGCCTTTCCTGAGTAATTTATGATGAGAGGCTTTCCCATTTCTCCTACATCTTATTGCTGGATTAGCCTATATGCCTATTAGACTCATATTAGAGTGCAACTTTTTATACCATTCCATTCATTAACTTTATTTCGGCCTCACGGGCCATAAAAGCACAGTTTACAATAAAACATAACACATGAGATAAAAAATTCAACAGCTCATAACTATCTTTTTTACACAGAGGTGTCAACTTACACAACAGTAAATGCAGATCTCGCTAGGGGTATGAAATTGTGCAAGATATTTTTCAGACCTTAAAAACACAATAAAAACAACCCTCGCATACTAAACTGCGATCTTAAAAAGGATTATTTACAAGATTAAAAAGAAATATATAAACAGAAATAATAATCCCCTAGGCTCAACTACACATTTACTCTGTCTGTATAAGTCGAACACACTGATTCCCCAGGGGAGGCTACTTTAAAAGGCCCGCCGAGTGTGCCACATGGAGTTTAAAAAACGCGATACAGCGAAAACAATTGGTGGATGGGTGTCATACTTTAGGACTCTAAACGCTTCTACACAGCGGACAAAACCTAAATTCTTGCATCCTTGGACTAACCAATACTTGCGCGCTGGCAAGTAAGCTGGACAAAATAGCACTACATGTAGGTCAGTCTCTTCTTTGTACTTGCAAGCAGGACATTCACCCGAGTACTCTTTACCCCATTTGCTAGTGTATGCTTGTAATGGTAAAGTCCCTATTCGCAATTGCATATACAATTTTCTAGCCATGGGGGTAGATGAAGTCCAGGAAATTTTCCTTGCTGTATAGATCTTTAATTTGCAGGAACTCTGTGGTTAGGCGACCACGAGAGGAACTTTCGTGTATAGCCAACAGGTTGGTCTTTCTGAAGTGGTTAACTAACTCCAACCTGGAGACCCTGACACACACTACCTCAGGAGTCCTCCACAGGTCCACTCTACCTAGCTTGAGGGCGGATTCCCTTATGTGGCAGAGCCACGGAATTTTATGGGTAGCACAGTTAGATAAAAGCTCTTTCAACTCGTCCCTCAAGACTAACAATTCCGGAGTCACCCATAGTCGTCTCCAGTATGTAATGGGTCTCAGGGCAATTTCTTCATCTATGGGCCTAATACCCAAGTCCATCCTGAGGGAAATAAGGGGGGTACTACAGGGTAGGCCTATTAGCTGCCTCATAAAATTATTCTCGACCATCTTCAAATTAGTAACAACAGTGTGCCCCCAGAGCTCCGCCCCATATAAGGTGGCCCTCCTTGCTTGTACTTTGTAGATTTCCACCACAGGGGCCGCTGGTTTATAGGTCGAGGATCTATGTAGTTTCATCATACCTCCCACTGTCTGAATTAGCCTAAGTTTCGCTTTGGCCACCTGCGGCCCCCATTCGAACTTCTCTGACAGGGTCACACCCAAATACTCAAAGATCTTCACTCTCTCTAGAGGTGTCTCGTGTAATGAGGGATTTGGGCGGGTCAAATTGGGTGGGTTAAAAACCATATATTTAGTTTTTTCCAAGTTGATTTCCAACCCACGCGCTTTACAAAAATTGGCAAAGCCATCAAGAACGCGCTGGATACCCATTGAAGTTTTTGAAAGTAACAGGGTATCATCAGCGAACATTAGCGCTGGTACCTTGCCAGAGGCTAACTTGGGGGCATCATTGTCCTTGATTTGTCTGAGGTGGTCAATAAGTCCATTAATAAAAAGACAGAATAGGGTAGGGGCTAGGACACATCCCTGCCATACCCCCTTATGGACTGGGAAACGTGCAGTAAGTTCTCCATATTTTCCACATCGTACCTGGGCAAAATTTTGTGTGTGGAGCCTCACTATGACATTAAGAAGATATGGTGGGATCCCGAGGTCACTGAGCACTTTCCATAATTTTGTCCGGGGAACAAGGTCGAAAGCCAACTTTAAGTCAACGAATATTAAATAAAGACTGCCCCCCTCAACAGTCACCGTTTTCCAGTATAATAGTTGTAATCGAAATATCTGGTCCACGGTTGACATGTTGGCTCTAAAACCAGCCTGATAGGGACTTAGGATTTGCTCTTCTTCCATCCATCCCTGTAGGCGGTCCAAGAGTACCCGGCCGAACAGTTTTTGTGTGATGTCAATTAAACTGATCGGTCTGTAACTAGAGGGTATAAGGGGGCAGCCCTTTTTCAATATAGGGACTATTTCAGCCCCAGCCCAGGTATCAGGGGGTCCATGCCCTTCAAGATTGAATTAAATAGAGCACATAAATATGGAGTCCAAATTTTGGGTTCTCCCCGGAAGAGGTCCCCGGTAACTTATCTAGACCTGGGGCTTTGTTACGTTGAAGCTTGTTAATGGCTAATTCCACTTCCATCCTAGTAATCTCCGGGGCCCCCTCATAATCGAACTCCCAAACTGGACTAGGAGTGTCATAGTTGTCAATCCCTCCTTCCTTGTTCGAATAGAGTGCCCCAAAATGGCTCTCCCAGACTTCAGACGCAATGTTCGGCTCAAAGGCTGGTCTTGCCTCCCTCTCCCCTGTGCTCACTATTGCCCAAAAGGTTTTCAAATCTTTCTCACAAAGGGCACTTCTAAGGGTTTCCCACCTGTCTATTTCCCAGTTTTTTTTTTCCTGTTGGGTAATACGTTTATATCTAGCCCTGGTAAGTTTGACTTGGGCCCTATCCCTCTCCTTAATCGCGTCCAAAAGATCCTGCTTGGCCTTTTGACACTTGTTATTAAACCATGAACGTTTAGTTCTATTGCTTTCCCTCCTGCGCACCACTGGGAAAAATATTTCAGCCAGTTTCAGGGCTAGCTCAGCGTGTATCTCACCCACCTTGCCTAGGTTCAGGGTGGAACCCTCGACCTGTACCACCTCCCCCATTTTAGCTATCAATGGCATTGCCAGATGGTATACTAGCGCCAGCCTATGAGGAGAATTTTGGATGTTACTCCATCTAACTTTCCTTCTATTATTAGATAGAGTTACTGTGCCATTCACGTTGGTTTGGAAAGGTAGGGGGTTGGAGTTACCAGAATTCCAAGGTTTTAGGGTCAGGATCAGTGCGTTATGATCACTATCCTGCCTGGGTAAGATATGGAAGTCCAGGACCTTTCCCCACAGCTTGGTTTCCACCATAATATAATCTAGGAGCGACGCTTGTCCTACTCTATTAAATGTCGGCTGTCCTGGCCGGTCAGATTTAGTCCGGCCATTACATGCCCTTATTGAATGAGCCAGAATGAGTGAATTAAGCTGCAATACCAAAGGGGACCACACTTTAATGGGGGTAATCTGAGGGTCGGGTATGGACCAGTAAAGGTCTTCTTCCGTAGGGACAGAGTAAGTTGAATCAATGAGGGGTTCAAATTGACAATTGAAATCCCCCCCTATGATCACTCCTACCCCCGGGTCCAGAGTTGGAATGAAGAGTCCCAGGTGGTCATTGGTGGCAGACTCTTGGCCGTTTTTAACGGGGCGGGAATACACATTGATTAGGGCAATTTTGGCCTTCATGGGAAATGTAAGAAGAACACACTGGATATCATTTGAAGATGTTGTCTGCAGCCTAGGTGAGTACCCACCCAGATGGTTAGGCCACCAGAGGGTCTCCCCCTTCCACCCATTGTGGCCAAGATGTTAAAGGAGGCGAATCCCATCCGATGGAAGTCTTCCCTTGCCCATGTCTCCTGAAAAATACAAATATCGTGTTTTTCAATAAAATCGCCCCAATCTTGACATGGCAATTTGTTTTTAAGGCCGGCCACATTCCATGATAAAATCCTCGGTCCAATGCCACCCCCTGAATCCCTTCCCACTACCTTGGGGTCTGGTACACAGGGGAGGGAGCTTCGCCTGGGTGCGCCATGCTATATCTAACTATTGCCCCACTGGTTTTGGCATCTTTATTAGTATCCCCCACCGCGATAGGAGCTACAACATCATGGTCCCCACTTCTCTGTGTCCTTGCTCCCAGGTGATCGCTCCAATGGGGAGAGCCTATTCCACCGCCCACAGTTGTTTGATGGTAACCCCACTCAAGGCCCTTGCGAGCATGCCCTTCCCCATACGTAATCTTACCCTTTAAAGACCCCTCTCCCAGTCAATCTACCTCCTCCAGGGTGTCATACCTGTTATTCACCGGGATATTATACAGGTGGGGCCTGTTATGAACAACCCGACTCCCTTTATATACAGGCCCCTGCTCCTTGGTTACGATCAGAGGTGCTGCACCACCTCTGTGCATTGTATGCTGTAAAGGATAGAAAAAATCCAAAGGGTGCCGACTCATTCCTGTTGGGGAGGTATGACAGTTGGCTTGGTAAATCTGACTTAACGATTGTGTTCCCCTTTCGTTACCTTGCGTGACGCAAGGACAGTGCAAACCTTTGACAAATCTGGGCCTCAGTGTTTTACCCTGGATCAAAATCCACGCTTCTTCTCTTGGGTTTGTTCCTGCTCATACTTAAGATGATAAATATGAGGTACGAAATTACAGACAGTAACTTTTCTTATTGTTTTGGGATGTGTCTTCCCTGTTATATTTTTTTGCAGAGGTACAATGTAGCATCTTGTGAGTTAGTGGGCTGTTGCTAAAAAAATAGATATTTAACGTATCTTAACTCTATGTTTCATCCATGTCGGATGTGTCAAACCCATGCATGTGACTGATGACTATATGGAGAGTAGTTTTGCTGATTCACCTTTTTAAAGGTACCTAATTTCAGGTTATAACTTTGAAACATTTGGGCTGCATTTGCTTGGCAGGACTAATTGACAGATCCCTCATTTCTATCAACTATGAAGACAATTCTCTTTCCATGACTTTACCTTTTAAATGTGGCCTGGCCTAAATTATTTTCCTGGTTACAGCATATGTTTGGCAAGCCTTTCCTGAGTAACTTATGATGAGAGGCTTTCCCATTTCTCCTACATCTTATTGCTGGATTAGCCTATATGCCTATTGGACTCATATTAGAGTGCAACTTTTTATACCAGCTCTTAGACCTGACATCCTTGGCATGGTACTCTCCCATTATTTTTGTCTTCACTCCCTAACTTTGCAGAACTAGTTTGTGTTGGCATTAGGACATTACCATTGCTAACCCATGCTAAAGTGCTTGTTCTCCCTCCTTATAACATGGTACAATTGGACTACATCTAATTGGCACATTTTATTTACTTGTAAGTTCCTAGTATATGGTACTACATATGCCCAAGGCCTGTAAATTAAATGCTACTAGTGTGCTTCAGAACTCATTGTGCCACCCCAATAAGGTAGCCTCTAAATTGCTATTTTCAACCTGGCCAAATTAATATTTTGCCAACCCTGAACCTTCATTTTCAATACTTGTAAGACACCTCAATGTAGGCCGTAAAGGCTCGTAAGCCAGGGTGCATGGTATTTAAGAAGTAAGACGTGTGTTTAAGTTTTTCTTTTCTAGAAAGTGAAAAACTCCTAAATTTGTGTTTCTCTGTTAAAAGGTCTACCTTTCCTATAGGCAAGCACTGGGTTGCCTTATTTTAATTAAAGACAGATTTTAGATTATAAGTTTGAAAAGGCCCCTTTTAGAAAGTTGGCATTTCCTGCCCTACGTTTCTGAGGCCTTTTTGGAGTTTCCAACTGTCTGCGTCTGTTAGAATCACTGACAGAATATCGAAGTCAAAAATATCGACGTCAAAAATATCGGAGCCGAAATATCGATGTCAAGAATATCGAAGTCCTATCTACATTATGGTAAGTACAAAAATATTGAAAAAAAAATATCGTTGTCAAAAATATCGTTGTTTAAAAATATCGTTTTTTTTAATGCTAAAAAATAATGTAAAATAAAGTAAATGATACATATATTTAAAATAAACATAGTTAAAAATTCGTTTAAAATTATAAGTAATACATATAATGTAAAAATAAACATATACATATAAAATATAATATATATACTTACGTAATAATATTTACAAATAATTATTGTAATAACTTATAAATTGTTAAAAAACATTAAAAAAAAGTTTGTTAAATGAATTATACACTACATTAACTAAAACAGTAAATATTGGATAGCGCAGGGGTAAAAATGACTATTCCCACTCCAGAGAGTGCAAAAATAGGGAAAGTGTTGGATAGCGTAGGGGTAAAAATTACTATTCCAACTCCAGAGAGTGCAACAGTAGGGAAAGTGTTGGATAGCGTAGGGGTAAAAATTACTATTCCAACTCCAGAGAGTGCAACAGTAGGGAAAGTGTTGGATAGCGTAGAGGTTAAAATTACTATTCCAACTCCAGAGAGTGCAACAGTAGGGAAAGTGTTGGATAGCGCAGGGGTTAAAATTACTATTCCAACTCCAGAGAGTGCAACAGTAGGGAAAGTGTTGGATAGCGTAGGGTAAAAATTACTATTCCAACTCCAGAGAGTGCAACAGTAGGGAAAGTGTTGGATAGCGTAGGGGTAAAAATTACTATTCCAACTCCAGAGAGTGCAACAGTAGGGAAAGTGTTGGATAGCGTAGGGGGTTAAAATTACTATTCCAACTCCAGAGAGTGCAACAGTAGGGAAAGTGTTGGATAGCGTAGGGGTTAAAATTACTATTCCAACACCAGAGAGTGCAACAGTAGGGAAAGTGTTGGATAGCGTAGAGTTTAAAATTACTATTCCAACTCTAGAGAGCGCAACAGTAGGGAAAGTGTTGGATAGTGTAGAGGTTAAAATTACTATCCAACTCCAGAGAGTGCAACAGTAGGGAAAGTGTTGGATAGCGTAGGGGTAAAAATAACTTACTAATAATTAAAATATTTTTTTAAAATAAATAATAATTTAATTATTAAATAACAATAAATTAATTAACAATACCAATAAATAAGTACCTAAAAATAATTACCAATTAATAATTAATTAACAATTAAATAGATGGTAAATACAATTAAATAATAATTACTAACAATTAATTACCAAATAATAACAAAATAAAAATAATTAATTTTCAATACCAAAAACAATATTTTTTTTTTTAGCAATTAATAATTAATTAACAATACATTATTGATAAATACCAATAAATAATAATTAATGACAATTAATTACCAATTATTAATGAATGAACAAATTAAGGGGCCTATTACGATGGCGGTCGGATGTCGACCGCCCGGGTGGCGGCGGTGTCCGCCGGACCGGCGTTGGAGATCCGCCCGCACCGCAAGCCAGAAAACCGCCGGTCCAATTAGGATGGCTGTGGCGACCGCGGCGGTGGGAAATTCCGATCGCCGCTTTTCCGCCGCTCGCCATCCGCACTCCTGCCTGGCGGGCAGAAAAGGACCGGGATAATGGTGGCGGTGCAGAGCAGGCTCCGCCGGCACGATTATGATGCCTGCGGTAGCCAGCCTTTCCGCAGCGGTCAGACCGCCATGGAAAGGCATGCAGAGATTGTCTTCCGGGGGCCCGTGGCGGGCCCCCGATGTTGGGGGGGAGGGTGCACTGGGGGGGTACCAATGGCCCCCCCGAAATTCCCCTGTACCAGGTGGCAGGCACTGTGCAGTGACTGCCACGTAGTGCAGGGAAATGCTGGACATGCCCATTTGGACATCGCGGCGGTGCTGCGGGCAGCAGCAACCGCCGCAATGTTAAGGCCCGCGATCCGACCGCCGCGGTCAGACTTCGAGCGCGGGTCATCGTAATTCGACCGGCGGTGATGCTGCGGACCATGCGGGCGGTATTTTCCCGCTACCATGGCGGTCGGGGAGGTTTTCCGACCGCCTTCGTAATGACCCCATAATTTCCAAAACAAAAAAATATCTATTATTAAAAAGTTATTACCAATTAATAATTAATTAACAATGAATTAATTATCAATACCAATAAATAAAAATAAATAATTACTTAATTACAATTAAATTACTTCCCACCCTATTGCCCTATAAACTCACAACACACTTCAATAATAAATTAATACACTTAATATAATTACCAATTAATCATTTAATAAAACTTAATTACCAATTAATAAAAATTTATTACCAATTAATAATTAATTAACATAAAATTATTTATCAATACCAATAAATAATTACTTAATTACAATTAAATTACTTCCCACCCTATTCCCCTATAAACCCACAACCCGCTACAGACCTAAAACGCTAAATTTACTTAAAAATAATTACTAATTCCTAAAATTTTTAAATTAATGTAATATAATTAAATTACTTCCCACCCTATTCCCCTATAAACCCACAACCCGCTACAATACTAAAACGCATAATTTACTTTAAAAAAAATTACTAACTTTTAAAAATGTTATACATATATTCTAAAACTAGTACAATAATTAACAAAAAATATAAACACAAACATATAAAATACATAATAAAATACCTAACACTAATATAAATATCGATATTAGTAACATCGATATTTTTGCTATCGATATTACTAACTTAGATATTAACAAAAACGATATTTCTTACCTTCAGGTCGATATTCTGGTCGTCGATATTCTTGACTTCGATATTGTGTCCCTATGATATTTCAAACTCGATAATATTGTAGGTCGAAATTAAAAACTCGATATTTAGACTGTTTACCCGTCTGTTAATGGTTCCCCCATCAAGAATGTGTATTGGGCCCAGACATGAACAATGGGACCTGGGTGTACCTGGGTGAGGGTCTTCCAGGCAGGATGGATGGGGAGCAGCTGGACCCTGGCCTGATTACATTTCAAAGGACTTTGCCCACAGCACTCACAAAAGAACTAATACTTGTAAGACACCCAAAGAAGGCCCTAAAGGCTTATAGGCCAGGGTGCATGGTATTTAAAATGTAAGATATGATTAAGTTTTACTTTTCCTGAAAGTGAAAAACTCCTAAATTTGTGTTTCTCTGTTCAAATGTCTTTCCCATAGGCTAAAACTGGGTTAACTTATTTCAATTAGTAAATCCTAACTTCAGATTGGGAGCAGTTGAGAAATTATATCTACACTTAAGTGAACTGTAATTTAAAATTCTCTTTAAAGGTAAAGACAGATTTTAGATTATAAGTTTGAAAATGAGTCATTTAGAAAGTTGCCATTTTCCTGACCAAAGTTTCTGAGTCCTTTTAGGAATTTCCAACTGTCTGGGTCGGTTAACGGTTCCCCATCACGACTGTGCATTGGGCCCAGACATGAACAATAACATAACATAACATATGTATTTGTAAAGCGCACGTTCACCACTACGGGTATCTTGGCGCTGAATAACAGATGTTTGTTGTTACCCAACTCAATGGTACTCATTTTATCGACCTCAGATGGATGAAAGGCTGAGTGGACCCGCCGGGATTTGAACCTGTGACCATGAGGTCGAACACAGGCCCCTGCAGTAGACGCATTAGTCCAATGAGCCTCCAGACCCGGCTGGACCTGGGTGAACCTGGGTGATGGGGAACAGCTGTACCCTGCCCTGATTATATTTTAAAGGACTTTGCCCACAGCACACACAAAGGAACCTGACTCCAGAACTGCCCTTGCCTTTTCCACACTAGACAGTTTGGAGCCGGGACTAGGGGAAGGGGATCAACTGACCAGAACCAGTTTTGGGGGTAGGTCACAAAATTTCAGGGAATTCACCCACACAAAGCCTGGCACCAGGTAGCACAGTATGATCCTCAGAACCTCTCATCAGAACACTCCTCGACCTGTGGAAGATTCAGAAAAATGACTTAACTGCTGCTTGAGGGACTGCCTTGCTCTCTGAAGAAGGAAGATTGGACCTGCTTGCCTTGATCTCAGAATATTCAGAGTGATTTGAAGGGTCAGCAGGTTGACCTCCTGTGTGAGCTACAGAGACACAAGTTTCCAGAGGCTTCTCTGCAACTGCCCAGATGGCCAGAACCAACTGGGCGTGCCTGGACCTGTCTGAGCACTGCTGTTGGCCTCTGCTGGAGGGGGTTCTGAGCTCCAAAACGTGCCCTCTAGGTGTTGGACCCATGGTTACCATCAGTAAGATCTCCTCCATAACTTAAGGAGAAAATCCTTAAGTTTGGTCTCCTCATAATGATGAAGTGAACCTCTTTGTGCCAAAGACCGACTGCCTGTGATGACCTCCAATGCTCCTTTTGCTGACAAGCACTGTCTGCCTGGACCAGCAGTGCGAGACTTGCACTTTATGCTACAGCAACAGCAACCCGTCTCAAACTCAAACACAATGCTCCAGCAATGACTGGCTCTTCGCCCTACAGCGATGACTGTCCTTAATGCTCGACCTGCTCTTCTTGTAAAAGTCTCCTCCTCACGGCCTCCTCAAACGAGAACAGAACTGTTTGTGCAAGACTTAAGAAGGTAACTCTTCAGCTGGGATAACCTGGTCCCTGTATCCGACAGCGCTATATAGAGGTTGGCCTCAACTTTTGACTTTTTGCTGGTCCAGTGCGACTAGATAACCACGAGTAGCACTTTCTGCTTTTTTGTGCTATTTTCACTAACAATTTTAAAAATCAGTATCTCCGGTTCTACTGATTGGATTTTTGTCATTCTGGCATCATTTTATTTGCTAAAATTTACTATAGTTTTCGAAATTGGTTTGGGATTTTTTGTGTTTTCACTTTATTACGGTTTGTGTGTTGCATAACTACTTTACACAATGGGGCCGATTCCGATCTCGGCCGGTAGCGCACCGAATCGGATTCGGCTTAACCGGATCCGATTCGGAGCCTTCTTTTCCGACCGATTCGATTGCGCGTCCGGCCGAGCGAGTACGATGCAAGCGCACGCGAAATCGCCGACCGACTCGTTCACGGGTCCGAACCGCACCGACCGACTCGCTCGGACTCGACTCGCACCGCGCGATGGAGACTTTCCCCGGCCGGGCAAGTACGATGCGCGCCTTGAGCAGTCCGACCGACCCGCACCGTCCGGCTCGAAACAGCTGTCGGAGCCGGACTTTGGGGGTTCGTGTCGGACCCCTCTGTACGCGTAGCCACGCAAGTCGCACACCGGTGTGCGTGTGCGGCGCGAACCGCATCGACGCGAACCCGCTGTAGGGGGCGCCCTCGTTCGCCTCGCACCCATTGAGTCAATGGGAGCCCGCGTACGCATTGTACGACCGGCTCCCATTGACTTCAATGGGAGTCCGACCGAATCGAGTCCGATAGCATGCGTGCGCATCGTACTCGTTCGGTCGGACTGCTAGAGTCCGATTCGGTTGGAAATCTCTCCGGGTCCGGCTCGGTCGGGGAGATTTCCGGCCTGAATCGGAATTGGCCCCATTGTCTCTAATTTAAGCCTGAGCTACCAGAGGGTTATGCTCAGGCTAATTTAGTGACTTTTGTGGTTCACCCAGGCAAGGATTGTGGTTGTTGACTGAGTAGGGCTTCTTCCTTCCTCAACCAATAAACCAAATTCTTACACCAGCCAATTATCAATAACTTGAATGATAAAAATATGCACTCAGATGGTCCTATTATAGCAACTCTGTTATCTTAGTCCCTGCCACATAAAGACTATCCCTATGGGCTGGTGCTTTCCACTACTTCAGTCTTTGCATTCTTAAACTTGCTGCAAACGCACAGTACATCTTAAAAAGAACCTCCCAGAAATGAATTGTATTTCTGATTCAGACCACAGAAGACAGTAAGCATTGTAAGTAAGTATGGTGAGTATAACTGTGATTATCTCTCACACTTCTTTCTGATTTTCTGCATGCTAAAGAGCAGCTACAAGGTCCCCATGAGCAACATGGTTGAATATACTTTCTGATTTCACGTGACAGAAACAATAGTCAAATCTCCTAAATCTACATGACAGAAATCCTAGGCAACAACATAAATGAGTAATTGCTTACTGATTTTCCATGTAAGCAATGTCGGGCCTAACGATTTGTAGAAAAGCACTCTGCATATACATTAACATACATTTGTGTCACTGATACAAAAAAATATATATATTATTGTTGGACCTGGTCCTCTCTGCAGGGTCACCTCCAAACTTTTAGCCTTCACACTCCTATTTTGTTAATTTTGTTTTTGTTGGCTTTAGGACTATGTGCACTTTGTCACTGCTAACCAGTGCTGAAGAGCTTGTGCTCACTCCCTAAAACATGGCAAAATTGGCTTACACCTGATTGGCATATTTAATGTACTTATAAGACCCTAGCAAATTGGTATATCATATACCCAGGACCTGCTAATTAAATGCTTCTAATGGGCCTGCAGCACTTAGTGTGCCACCCACGTGAGTAGTCCCTTAAAACATGTACCAGGCCTTCATTGCAGCCTGAATGCCCTTTTAAACTGACAATTTGACTTGGCAATATAACCCCCTTGCCAAGCCTTAAACTCCCCTTTTAATGCATATAAGCTACCCCTATGGTAGGTCATAGGTAGACTATACGGCAGCCTATAGGGCATGGTGTTTCTACTTTACCTGCTGCTCTAGTGGCATTGGCCACTGCAGTGACAATAGTGAATGTCAGTTGCCGCCACCAGGTGTACAGGACTGATTTGAGGTTTCTTTTCTTCCACGTATAGCAATTGCCTTGCTGCAATTTTACGATGGACAGCCACTGTGTTGGTAGCTCCTGGATTTTTGGCTCTAAAAAGGATAAAAGCCATTAAATAACACATAAAGTAAGCACATATTGGTTCAAAAGCACACATACCCTTCATTTCCATGCTCTCTCCCTTCACATATAATACCACCAATTTATTTCTTCACAGGTTATAGTGTTGCTCATTATTATTTCTCGGTTAGATTTGGTAGTTTAACCTTGTGGGAAAAATTAATAAGTAAGGAATGGTGTAAGAAAGGGTGTTTTTTATGGGTATTGTTGGAGTAAGGGTTATAGTTTAGGTAAGTGTAATAGCAGCGCTAAATCAGTGATAGATTAAGGGGGATTAGATTATATTTTGGTTAGATTACGGTTAGAGTAATAGAATGTGTTTGGGATTGTGCTAAAGAGAGTGTAAGAAGAAAGTGTTTTAAAACGTTGACTACAGTAAAATGGCAAAGCCACCCGATGATATAAGAGCAAAAGTTTAGGGTTGGAGTCAAAGAGGGAAAAACAGGATTTAGGGTACAGATTAGCCTTTGCCTAATAACATTTCATAAAAGTGTTGTTCATTATTATTTCTGGGTTAGATCTGGTAGTTTAATTTTTAGGGGGAAATTAGTAAGTACGTGTTAGACCTGGCATCCTTGGCGTGGGTCTCCCTTCCATTTTTTCATAATGCCTCCACGGTTGCCGATATGTTTTTGCTGGACTAGATGTCATGGGCACTTTGCCGCTGCTAATCAGTGCCAAAGTGCAAGTGCTCCCTATCGTTAATTGATACATGTATTAGTGACTCCATGATTGGATGATTGGTTTACTTGTCAGTCCCTAGTACAGTGCACTCAGTGTGCCCAGGGCTTGTAAATCCAATGCCGCTGGTGGGCTCGCAGCACTGGTTGTGCCACCCACAGAAGCGGCCTGTAAAATATGTCTCGGGCCTGCCATCGCAGAGCCTGTGTGCAGCCTCGGGCTGCCATGTCGACTTGGTGAGTACACCCACTTACCAGTCCCTAAACCTTCCCTTTACTGCATGTTGGTCACCCCTAAAGTAGGCCCTAGGGCAGGGTGCATTGTAAGTATAAGGTAGGACATGCCCTGGTGTGTGTGGCATGTCCTAATAGTGAATTACAGCCATTTTCGTTTTTCACTATTGCAAGGCTACCTGCTCCCCATAGGCCAGAATGGGCAGACTGACTATTACACCTTATAGTCAGAACTGACCCAGGGAACCTGGTAGAAAAACGAATTTAGTATGCCTGAACTCAGGATGATAAAATACATCTTTTAGTGAAGTTGGTTTTAACATTCTGTGTTCGAAAATACCACTTTTAGAAAGTGGGTATTTTCTTGCCTAACTATCCAAGCCTGCCTCTGCTAGGTTGTGTATTCCTTGTCTGGAGATTGAGTGACAGGGGCTGGGGGTGGCTACAGGAGACAGGGTGAGTCAGCGCAGGTCTGAATAGGGCTGTGCCTGCCTTCCACAATGCTGGCTCCACCTCCTGCCGGGCGGCTGAGCACTCTGCCCCACATTCTGAAAGGAAAGAAGGAGTCAGAAAAACAAAGTGCTCCAGGACTGACCAGAACTGGTTTTGGACTAGGCAGAGGCCTCTCTGCCTCCAGAGAACAAAGAGAATCAGGGTATAAGAGGGGCACCCAGACCCCAGGAAGATTAGATCACTTTTGGGAACAAGAAGAAACCTTTACTGAGGAGCGGAACCAAGAAGAAACTGAGGAGAAACTATCCCTAAGCCTGAAGTGCTGCTTGGGGGATTGGCCTGCAGTGGTTTGCCTGACTGCCAAAGAGAGGAGAAAGGAACTTTTGCTTTGCTGTGACTTTCATCAACTTGTGAAGGATCTCCAAGGGCTTGGAAGAGAGCTTGCCCCCTGACCGAAGTCCCAGGACCATTGGACTTCACCCCTTTGTGAATTGCTGCTGGAAACCTGTTTCAGTGGCTACAGAGGTAGGGAGCTGTGACCGACTCTCACGACCGACTCGGTGTCCTGCAAGCACCGCATCGAAGCACCGTCTCGCCCTGCAACGCACGGCCCTGGTCTCACCGACTCGTCAACGAGCCGCTGCCTGCACCGCATCGAGGACAACGCGTCCTGCAACGCTCGCTACGCCGAATCGAACTGGTCCGACCGACACGGTCACTGCTGCTGAGTTCGAGTCCTGTGACCGCACCGGAGTTGGGCACCGCCGCACGCTTTGCGACGCACCGCCCGACTCGCACCGCTGTCCGGACTGATCGACGCCAGCTCCTGAATCCGGCTCCGTCGCCGCACCGCAACCTGCCAGCACCGCATCGAAGCACCGTCTCGCCCTGCAACGCACGGCCCTGGTCTCACCGACTCCGCCTCGACGACGTCAACGAGCCGCTGCCTGCACCGCATCGAGGGACAACGCGTCCTGCAACGCTTCCATTTTTGCATCGCGACCGCGACGAACAGCCATCCGGCTCGCACGCCCGTGCCTGCCGCTTCAAGTAAAGGTACTGTGACCGAGTCTGTCTACGCTGTGTTGGCCCGTCTCGACGCGGTCAGCTGGATTTGTTAGACTCTGTTTGTTCTCGACATCGCCGTAGCCGGAGGAGGCTACCGACTCGCACAGAACCTTGAATTAAGCCTTTTTGATCAGAACTAAGTATTCTTAACAGTATTGTGGATTATTTTTGTCGTTTATGGTCTTGTGATAAATCTATATAAAGTATACCTATTTTTATAAATATATAACCTGTGTGGTGTCCATTTGTAGTGTTGTCACTTGATTACTGTATGTGTTCACAAATGCTTTACACACTGCCTCTGAACTAAGCCTGTCTGCTCGTGCCAAGCTACCAAGAGGGTGAGCAGGGGTTATTTCGAGAGTGTACCTACTCTCCCTGACTAGACGCAAGGGTCCCTATTTGGACAAGGGTACATACCTCTGCCAACTAGAGACCCCCAAATCTAACATTGGTGGTCAGCGGTGAGGATTCTGGACTTGCATTTGTGACTCATGTACAGTGATTGGTGAACACTACTTAGTGAGTGCAGACCAAAACGCAACCACATACTTTAATAGCATTTTTTCTGGGATTTCCTATTTTTGCAAATGCCAAGTTCAGTCACTATGGAGAAACCAGCATCAGTAGCCTCTGTTGAATGTGATTGGGAAGAAGAGAGGCTAGAATGCTACACCCTTAAGCAGCTCAAGCAATTCTGCAAAAAGTTTAAAGTGTCCATGACCGGGATCTCCAGGAAGGAGGACCTCCAAAAGGCGCTGAGGGCCTGGGTCGAATCAAGGAGTGCCCCTGTGGAGGGGGCTGAGAATGCAGAAGGGCAGCTGGAGGGGCTATTGGGTCTAGGGGCTAGAAGACCACCTTCCCCAGTAGGTAGCAGTGTTTCTGCCAGAGGACTGTCTCCAGAGGAGTTGGAGGACAGGAAAGAGAGTAGGATGCACGAAATAGAGCTGACCAAACTCAAGCTGAATAAGCAGTTAGAATTCGAAATGCAAACAAGGAAATTAGCCCTAGAGGAAAAGAAAATGCAGTTTGAACATGAGAAAGTTTTGAGGGAGTTGGAATTGAAGGCCAAGAGCTTAGAGATTACTCCTCTGGTGGCAGTGTACCGCCTGTGCCTGTTGAAGCTAGGGTGTATATTCCCAAAGATGTGGTGAAGGAGTTTTTTAAAAATGACGACATAGGGCAGTGGTTCAAAGCCTATGAGGTAGCCATGTCTTCCCACCGGGTCCCTGAGAAGGATTGGGGAGCGGGGTTGTGGGGACGGTTCCTCAGTGAAGGGCGGGATACCTTGTTGGATTTGCCCTCTGAAGTCTATAATTCGTACAGCCACATGAAGGAGGCCTTAATGACTAGATATGGTTTGACCCCTGAGCTTTATAGGCAAAGGTTCAGGAACTGTAGTAAGATTGAAAGCAGTACCTGGGTTGAATATGTGACCTTCTTTTTGCAGAGCCTTGGATGGTTGGGTAAAGGGTAGCAAAGCGACTGATTTTCAGGCGCTCTTTGATTTGATTGCCTGGGAGCACTTGTCCGGTAATTGTTTTCCTGAGCTACGCCAGCACCTGATTGATAGTAAGCTGACTAACCCTAGGCAGCTTGCTGAGGAGGCGGACCGCTGGGTGAGTACCCGGGTCCACAAGGGTCACGTGGGAGACTCCGCCAAGGGTGGGCAGGGTCCCCAGCAGAAGAGTGGGGGACAAGGGTAAACAGAAGGAGTTCCATAAAGGGCCCCAAAGTAGACCCCAAGGGAACCAAGGGAAAGGTTCCCAGCCTCCCCTGAGAAGAAGCCAGTGGCCCTGACAGGCCCCCCTGTTCACCAGGGACCACTGGTATGTTACAAGTGTGGCGCCCTGGCCACAAGGCAAACGATCCTCGTTGCCCTTTGCATGGAAAACCAGCACCCACCAGTGCAGTCCCCCGGCAGTTGGCTAGTGTAGCCCTGGGGGAGGAGTTGGGTGCCCAAGGTGGGGGATCCCACAGTGTTTTCCCTTGTCTCATTAGGAGACTCTGAGATGGTCCCTAGGACCCCGCTGCCTGAGAACACTAAGAAATACAGGCAGTGGGTGACCATCAATGGCCATAGGGTGGAGGCTCTGAGAGACACAGGAGCCAGTGTGACAGCTGTCAAGTGTCACCTGGTGTCTAAAGAGCAGGTTATCCCTGATGCATTCTATCCGGTTGTTGCCGCTGACAACACAGAGAGTCACTGCAAGGTGGCTCAGGTTCCCTTTGAGTGGGGGGTCTCGGTACTCTTCAAGTAGCTGTGAGGCCAGCCATGCCTGTTGACTGTTTGTTAGGGAACGATTTGGAGAGCTCACCTTGGGCTAAGGTGGAGCGGAGTGCGCATTTAGAAATGTTGGGCTTGCCTGATTGGGCATGTGTGACCACCCGGTCAATGGCAGCTAAAGGTGTTCAAGAGGACCTGGAGCCTGAGAGGGAGGCCCAGGTGCCTGCCGGAGAGAGAGGAGGCAGGGGGCGCGGGAAACCGGCCCCCGAGGTTCCCACGGTCCAGGAGGAGGCAGACCCTGAGGGGGATGCCCTGGAACCTACAGGGGAACAGGTAGCTGAACTGGGGGACCTACCTGAGCTGACCCATTGGCAGCAAGAAGGAGGACCCTCCAGGGAAGAGTTCTGCAAGGAGCAGAACACATGCCCTTCTCTCGTGGGTCTGAGGCAACAGGCCACAGACCAGGCAGCAGGTGATCAGTCTGGATCACATTGGGTTTACTGGGAGAATGGTCTCCTGTATTCAGAGCCTAAGGTTGCTGAGCCTGGGTCAGCCCGTGTGCTGGTGGTACCCCAGCGCTTCAGAGCCTTCCTACTGGGGTTGGCTCATGATGTACCGTTAGCGGGACATCTGGGGCAGGACAAGACCTTTGACAGGCTTGTTACCCATTTCTATTGGCCCCAGATGCGCAGGAGTGCCGCCACTCACTGCAGGACATGCCAGACTTGCCAGGCAAGTGGAAAAAGTGGGAGGAAGCACAAGGCTCCTCTCCAGCCATTCCCTGTGGTCAGCACCCCCTTTGAACGGGTGGGTATTGACATTGTGGGGCCACTGGACCCCAAGACAGCCATGGGCAACAGGTTTATCCTGGTCTTGGTGGACCATGCCACCCGGTACCCTGAAGCCATCCCTCTGAGGACAGTGACGGCCCCCGTGGTGGGACGGGCACTGATGGGAATTTTCTCACGTGTGGGATTCCCTCAAGAGGTGGTGTCTGACAGAGGTACCAACTTCGTGTCCAAGTACATGAAGTCCCTGTGGCAGGAGTGCGGTGTAACTTACAAGTTCACCACTCCTTACCACCCTCAAGGAAATGGTCTGGTTGAGAGATTCAACCGGACCCTCAAGGGCATGATTATGGGTCTGGAAGAACCCATGAGGCGTAAATGGGACGTCCTCTTACCATGCCTGTTGTTTGCATACCGGGAGGTGCCACAGAAGTCTCTAGGGTTCAGTCCCTTTGAGCTCCTCTATGGACACCCGGTGCGAGGACCTCTGAGTTTGGTCAAGGAAGGCTGGGAGCAATCTCCCAGGAAACCTCCCCAGGATGTATACAGTTACATGCTGGCCTTCAGGAACCAGACTAGGCGTTTCAGAGAGCTTGCTGAGGCAAATCTGGAAGCCAGCCAGGAGGAGATGAAGCGGTGGTACGACCAGAATGCCACTCTGGTAGAGCTTCAGCCTGGTCAGAAAGTGTGGGTCATGGCCCCTGTGGAGCCCTGTGCGCTCCAGGACAGGTGGACCGGCCCTTTTACGGTGGTGGAGCGCAAGAGTCCAGTTACCTATTTGGTGGACTTGCAGTCTCCCAGGAACCCCTTGCGGGTCCTGCATGTGAACCGCCTGAAGCCCCACTTGGAGAGGTCCCAAGTGGGCATGCTCTTAGCTACAGATGATGGAATGGAGGAGGAGACCGAGCCTCTTCCTGACCTCCTGTCAGCCCGAGAGCAAGATGGATCAGTGGAGGGAGTAAACCTCTCTACCTCCCTGACACCTGAGCAGCAGGGTGACTGTCGCCAACTGTTGGGACAGTTCCCTGACCTGTTCTCCCTGGTTCCCAGTGTCACTCATTGGTGCGTCCATGATGTGGACACTGGGGACAGTCTTCCTGTGAAGCACAAGGCTTACAGGGTGACTGACAGGGTCAGAGCCTGCATCAAGGAGGAGGTCTCCAAGATGTTTGCGCTTAGGGGTCATTGAGTCCTCTAACAGCCCTTGGGCCAGCCCAGTGGTCTTGGTTCCAAAGGCTGCCGCGCCTGGTGCCACACCAGAACTCCGGTTCTGTGTGGACTACAGGGGACTCAATTCCGTCACCAGGACTGACGCCCACCCCATCCCCAGAGCTGATGAGCTCATAGATCGGTTAGGGGCTGCGCGGTACCTCAGCACGTTTGACTTAACGTCTGGGTACTGGCAGATCGCCTTGACTGATGGGGCCAAAGAGAGGCCAGCATTCTCCACACCAGATGGGCACTACCAGTTCCGGGTGATGCCCTTTGGGATGAAGAATGCCCCTGCCACCTTTCAGAGGTTGGTCAACCAGGTGTTGGTTGGACTGGAGGATTTCAGTGCCGCCTACCTGGATGACATCGCAGTGTTCAGTGCCCGTTGGGAAGAGCATCTGCGCCACCTCTGGGAAGTGTTGATGGCGCTGCGGAGGGCAGGCCTCACAATCAAGGCGAGTAAGTGCCAGATTGGGCAGGGTTCTGTGGTGTACTTGGGACACCAGGTTGGGAGCGGCCAGGTGGCGCCCCTCCAACCGAAAATTGAGACCATTCTGGCTTGGGAGCCCCCAAGACCCAGACAGAGGTGAGAGCCTTCCTAGGACTCACCGGGTATTACCGGAGATTCGTCAAGGGGTATGGCAGCATTGTTGCCCCTTGACCGAGCTGACTTCCAAGAAGCAGCCCAGGAAAGTGATTTGGACTGACGCCTGTCAAAAAGCTTTTGACACCTTGAAGACTGCCATGTGCACGGCGCCTGTGCTCCAGGCACCCAACTTCTCCAATGAGTTCATTGTTCAGACCGACGCTTCAGAGCATGGTGTAGGGGCTGTTCTATCACAGATCAATGAGGAGGGCCTAGACCAACCTGTAGCCTTCATCAGTAGGAGGTTACTTCCCGGGAACAGAGATGGAGTGCTATTGAGCGTGAGGCATTTGCTGTGGTCTGGGCACTGAAGAAGCTGAGACCATACCTGTTTGGGACTCACTTCCGGGTTCAGACAGACCACAGGCCCCTCAGATGGTTGATGCAGATGAGGGGTGAGAATCCAAAGCTGTTGAGGTGGTCCATTTCCCTACAGGGGATGGACTTTACGGTGGAACACCGCCCTGGTACAGAACACGCCAATGCTGATGGACTGTCCAGATTTTTCCGCCTTAGCGATGAGAACTCCCTAGGGGTAGGATAGTTCTCCCCACATTTCAGCTGGAGGGGACACGTGTTAGACCTGGCATCCTTGGCGTGGGTCTCCCTTCCATTTTTTCATAATGCCTCCACGGTTGCCGATATGTTTTTGCTGGACTAGATGCTCATGGGCACTTTGCCGCTGCTAATCAGTGCCAAAGTGCAAGTGCTCCCTATCGTTAATTGATACATGTATTAGTGACTCCATGATTGGATGATTGGTTTACTTGTCAGTCCCTAGTACAGTGCACTCAGTGTGCCCAGGGCTTGTAAATCCAATGCCGCTGGTGGGCTCGCAGCACTGGTTGTGCCACCCACAGAAGCGGCCTGTAAAATATGTCTCGGGCCTGCCATCGCAGAGCCTGTGTGCAGCCTCGGGCTGCCATGTCGACTTGGTGAGTACACCCACTTACCAGTCCCTAAACCTTCCCTTTACTGCATGTTGGTCACCCCTAAAGTAGGCCCTAGGGCAGGGTGCATTGTAAGTATAAGGTAGGACATGCCCTGGTGTGTGTGGCATGTCCTAATAGTGAATTACAGCCATTTTCGTTTTTCACTATTGCAAGGCTACCTGCTCCCCATAGGCCAGAATGGGCAGACTGACTATTACACCTTATAGTCAGAACTGACCCAGGGAACCTGGTAGAAAAACGAATTTAGTATGCCTGAACTCAGGATGATAAAATACATCTTTTAGTGAAGTTGGTTTTAACATTCTGTGTTCGAAAATACCACTTTTAGAAAGTGGGTATTTTCTTGCCTAACTATCCAAGCCTGCCTCTGCTAGGTTGTGTATTCCTTGTCTGGAGATTGAGTGACAGGGGCTGGGGGTGGCTACAGGAGACAGGGTGAGTCAGCGCAGGTCTGAATAGGGCTGTGCCTGCCTTCCACAATGCTGGCTCCACCTCCTGCCGGGCGGCTGAGCACTCTGCCCCACATTCTGAAAGGAAAGAAGGAGTCAGAAAAACAAAGTGCTCCAGGACTGACCAGAACTGGTTTTGGACTAGGCAGAGGCCTCTCTGCCTCCAGAGAACAAAGAGAATCAGGGTATAAGAGGGGCACCCAGACCCCAGGAAGATTAGATCACTTTTGGGAACAAGAAGAAACCTTTACTGAGGAGCGGAACCAAGAAGAAACTGAGGAGAAACTATCCCTAAGCCTGAAGTGCTGCTTGGGGGATTGGCCTGCAGTGGTTTGCCTGACTGCCAAAGAGAGGAGAAAGGAACTTTTGCTTTGCTGTGACTTTCATCAACTTGTGAAGGATCTCCAAGGGCTTGGAAGAGAGCTTGCCCCCTGACCGAAGTCCCAGGACCATTGGACTTCACCCCCTTTGTGAATTACTGCTGGAAACCTGTTTCAGTGGCTACAGAGGTAGGGAGCTGTGACCGACTCTCACGACCGACTCGGTGTCCTGCAAGCACCGCATCGAAGCACCGTCTCGCCCTGCAACGCACGGCCCTGGTCTCACCGACTCCGTCAACGAGCCGCTGCCTGCACCGCATCGAGGGACAACGCGTCCTGCAACGCTCGCTACGCCGAATCGAACTGGTCCGACCGACACGGTCACTGCTGCTGAGTTCGAGTCCTGTGACCGCACCGGAGTTGGGCACCGCTCGCACGCTTTGCGACGCACCGCCCGACTCGCACCGCTGTCCGGACTGATCGACGCCAGCTCCTGAATCCGGCTCCGTCGCCGCACCGCAACCTGCCAGCACCGCATCGAAGCACCGTCTCGCCCTGCAACGCACGGCCCTGGTCTCACCGACTCCGTCTCGACGACGTCAACGAGCCGCTGCCTGCACCGCATCGAGGGACAACGCGTCCTGCAACGCTTCCATTTTTGCATCGCGACCGCGACGAACAGCCATCCGGCTCGCACGCCCGTGCCTGCCGCTTCAAGTAAAAGGTACTGTGACCGAGTCTGTCTACGCTGTGTTGGCCCGTCTCGACGCGGTCAGCTGGATTTGTTAGACTCTGTTTGTTCTCGACATCGCCGTAGCCGGAGGAGGCTACCGACTCGCACAGAACCTTGAATTAAGCCTTTTGATCAGAACTAAGTATTCTTAACAGTATTGTGGATTATTTTTGTCGTTTATGGTCTTGTGATAAATCTATATAAAGTATACCTATTTTTATAAATATATAACCTGTGTGGTGTCCATTTGTAGTGTTGTCACTTGATTACTGTATGTGTTCACAAATGCTTTACACACTGCCTCTGAACTAAGCCTGTCTGCTCGTGCCAAGCTACCAAGAGGGTGAGCAGGGGTTATTTCGAGAGTGTACCTACTCTCCCTGACTAGACGCAAGGGTCCCTATTTGGACAAGGGTACATACCTCTGCCAACTAGAGACCCCCAAATCTAACAGTAAGGAATAGTGTAAGTGTAAGAAAGGGTGGATTTTCTGGGTATTGTTGGAATTAGGATTATAGTTTAGGTAAGTGTAATAGCAGCGCTAAATCAGTGAAAGATGAAGGGGTATTAGTTTAGATTTTGGTTGGATTACGGTTAGAGTAATAGAATGTGTTTGGGATTGTGTAAAAGAGAGTGTTAGGAAGAAAGTGTTTTAAAACTTTGACTACCATCAAATGGCAAAGCCACCCGATGATGTAAGAAGAAAATTTAGGGTTGAAGTCAAAGAGGAAAAACAGGATTTAGGTTGCAGATTAGCATTTGCCGATTAACAATTCAGAAAAGTATTGGTAATGCATCTTTTTACCTCTGCATGATTTAATTTCCTCAGATATACATGTTTGGTATGAAGTTTATCGCTCAAGTTTTTTATTGACATATATGTTACATACAATTGATCCATCCACCTGCTTTGGATACATTAAGGAAGAGGAACTACCATACTAACTGTTTGATATGACCCAATTTACTTTGCAATTCCCAGTGCAACAATTTGAGCTAGCTCACAATACCACGCAGGAGCGCAACTGGACAATCCAAAGAGTAGGAGTAATGCATCCCATTACTCACTACATCTAACACCAGTACACTACCCTTATAGGACATTCTCTTGCAACTAAATACGTCAATAAAATGTAAAGTACAGGCGAGGTATCCCTTGCTCTTCTTCTTTCAATTAATAATCTATGCTAAGCTACCTATACTGGATGCACCATCCCTGCCAATCATCACCATTGCAAAACAATGGTACCGAAGCCACCCTGCAAAAACTGTTCCAACCATGAAAGTGCCTCCCATAGTCAGCACACTAACAGTCTGCTCATATTGTTGGCAGTATGAAACACTTTGTAAAAGTAAAAACGTAAATTCAGTACTAATCTGCTCTCTCTCTCTATTAACACCTGGAAAGAAGTTATTCTGTAATGAACGCTTTAAAACAGCATAAGCATGAACCTTATTATGTACTTTTAACCTGCAGTCCCTCAGAGGAGAGCAGACTGTAGAGAATTGTCTGATTTTCCTTGCTGTATTTCAAGCTTCCCCTTGCAGCTCTGAATATCAGTGGGAACCCTCACCCAGTCACACAGGGACCTCTTTGAAGCTTCTTGTGCAAGATTTCAACTTTGGTAAAAATTTGGCAAAAAATTTGTGAAGCTACAAAGCATTTGTTTTAGCAGCTTCACTAACTAGTAACAATGGCTGCGGTATGCTTTAAAAAGGTAATTTATCAAAAGTGTCATTATAATTTTGATTAATAAATATGAAAACATAGTAGAACAAATATGAATTACCATATAAGTGAGGAGTAAGTTGATGTTATGATTTATGACTAACCAGAGCATCATTTTGAACTTGAAATTTTGCAGGACTCGGCCCTTTGAGAGACAGTCTCAGTAAGTGTGTGTGTGTGTGCGTGTGTTTGTGTGTGTGTGTGTGCGCACGTGTGTGTGTTTCATGACTGTTTAGGAATCACTCAACCAATGGACCTCAACATGTTAATGCAATGTGTAAAGGTGTCATTGGTGTATGATTGTAATAATCTTTTTCTTTGACAGCATTTGTCTGACAATATTCGCTAGTCAATCAAATGTCAGGATAACCTCTAAAACACCAGTTTATAATACAAGGGATGCTGCAATCCCTGTATAAAAGTCTGCCTCTAATGTCCTTATTACAGGCTATTTATGACTCACCTAGTCGCCTGTAATAAAGAAATGATGTCGCCGCTCAACTGTAATAAGTTATTACAGTTGAATTCGGATGTCACAATGCCTGCTGCCTGAGCCAGCAGCCAAGGGGAAAGGCAGTCCACAGAGCATAATTAAAGCTGTAGTAAAAAACGCAAATTAAATGTGGCTTTTGCTTCTTCTGCTCTGCTTTTCAACATGATCAGTGATAAGCAGAAAGAAGATAGTTATGGCAGCATGTTTATTTTTTGTAATTATGGGGGAATTATTGGAAAGCCAGAATCTCTATGAATGTATTTACATTCTGAGAAACAAACTGTTTTTAAACCTGACAAATATTAAACTGATTCTAATAGCTTTTTGCAACACATATCCAAATGCTGTTTGGGGTGTGTAATTTTGCACTTCAGAAATTACCTAAAATTCCTCATGTTTGCAAACATGCCCTCTCTTTAATATGATAAACTACCACATCAAGCATGTAAATAGTTTGTGGAAAGGGTGCTGGTGTGACCATTTATTAAAAGGAGTAAGGTACACACCACCATACATCATAAGGATATTTAAAGTCACCTCAGAGTTCCATTACCTTATAAGTAAACTCAGACTTCGACCTTGTTCCTCTAGATGTTTTTTGGAACTCGGTGTGCTCCTTGGAGCGCGGAATGCAGAAAACTCTGCAAACTCCGTGAATGGAGTGGAGTTCACCTCCCGGGCTTACTTCTATGTTTGCTATATAAATAAAATCCCAATTTGTTTACCTTTCGTTATTGCCACCCCCTTATCTCTAATGAGACTTACATTTCTTCTGCTGTGCCGCTAAAAATGCCAAATACAAATACCATTCCCTGGAAATTGGATGAGAAAAACATTTGTGATTTTGCCAGGGGAATGTTTTGTGGTACGTCCAGGGAGACCGTTCCATGTGATAATCGGTAATTCAATAAAAAGTAACATATTTTTTTTTAATAACCAATTTATTTTGCTTGCTGAATGGTGTGCTGTCTGTGGTTGCAAAACTAATCCTGCACTTGAAAGTTTCGAATTTCTATAGGTTTTGGGGTTTTGCAGTTGAACAATTGCACCTTTCTAAGTGAGTGTTGTATGTAAAACCCCATATATGCTACTTTCAGAGTGCTCATATGCCTGGCCAATTAGCTGTTGAGAGACCATTACCTATTACACAGAAATGCAACCATGCCATCTAATAAATAATGTATCCCTAGCAATTATTTTTCAACACTAAACGATTGCTGAATTATCAAAGATTTACTGCAGACTCATAGATTTACTCGGCGTATATATATTGAAAAATTTGGATAATACTTGAAAGCATCCACAAACGCAGTGGACAGATACAAGCGGCAGGGTGACAGTTACTGTCTGTTTCTGTGAACTTCACATAAATCGCACTGTTCTACCGGTAAAATGATTTCAAGAATGCATTTAATGTTGATTACTGATGCAATGCATACTCATTATGGAATTCCCATTGTGGAATATTCTGAGGAATGAATACTTACCTAGTTTCAAGAAATTAAATTTTTCTTATGATTGATAATTGAATGACTTTTTTAAACAAAAAAAAACTTCCAGAAAAAATGCATAGGATTTTCTTCTGTCACCTTAAGCGTGATTGCATATCTTTGGTGAGTCATGATTTGTTTAATTGATTTCAAAATAAATCTACCATTGTGTAAAGGACACATACAGCTTCTTTCATATTTCTTGCTATTTACTTATAATTCACAGGACTGCAGAATATCAGTGCAGAATTAATGCCATTGGCCATTAACAAAGGACTATGACATTATTGTATTTGCTAATCTTTATCCCGTAGTCCTTCTCAAAATCTCCTCCATCAGAAAGTAAACTTTAACAGGCCCTGCCCAATTCCATCTCAAAAGAAAAACAGAGTAAAACATTAGACAAAAAATTACCATACAAAACATCTCTCTCTCAAGAGTAACAGCCCACTACATGATCATCCTCAGATGATTAATAAGCCTGGGACAAACTTATTGCCCTGTGAAACATTTTTCACATCATTTGATAGAAAAACCAGAATCATAATTCACTTGACCATTGAATGTTTGTTCTTGCTATGACAAAGTATTAGCACATATATTTATCTAATAATGAAGCTCAATGTAGCCACATTTGCATGCCTAGCAAGAGTCCTTCGGCATTTGCTTTATAAAATAAAACCAAGAGCAACCACCAATTGTATAATTAATTTCAGATACGCTTTATTAGTGTAGTACTAATTTTACTACGATTGTAGAACATAATAGTTAGGGTCTGATTAGTACTCATCTGGTAACGGAAAGCACTCCAATATTTAAGGAAACACTACTTCCAAAAGAGATTTCACTAGATGAGTTTCAGCTGTCTTACTAATTCCACCAAGTCGGCAGGTAGGATTTTTGCACAAAATATCTTGTGGACAAAATATTGTGCCAACAACATCGAGGACAGCAATGTTGTGAAGGTAGGTTTCTATGGGTAAGCAAACTTGTACTATACTTAGCTCAACATATATGTACCTTGACGATATATATAACTTCAAGGTATGGATAGTAAATCTATACTTACATATTTGCACTTACCTTCTCAATATTTTGATCCTCGATATTTTTGACATGATATTCTGTTCACACAATATTTTTTTCAATGTTCTATCAGACAACCAGCAGTTAGAGATCCCAAAATGTAAATTTGTGGAGTCCAATGCTAACTAAAAATTACCCTTTGTTACACAATGTAGAGATGACTCCACTTTGCTCTGAAGTTACTAATACACACCAATGTAGAATTGTGCTCATGGGTGGAATCAAAAGAAATATATTTTTCAAACTTTTACTTGGCTGCGAATTGTTTAAGTCATTTGGGATCAGGAAAATGACTGTTGCTAATTAGTTCCCTTACTTTGCAAATTATGCTTGTGTTTTATATATGTTGTTATATTCCTTCAAGCAAGAAGTTTCCCTATTTATTTAGTCATTTCTTTTCAGGGACCCACTACTGACGGCTTCAGAAGTTTGCTGAGAGTTAGGTGGTCATGTGTTCATCAAAATGAATTGTAAAGAAGTGCTGGAGCCCAAAATGTTTCTCCTCAATGGTTCAAACCTTTACATACACCCACTTAAAAATGGCACCATGGGGAATCCTCCAGGCTCCGGAGAGGCTCCACAGGGGTTGATGGACCTTTTCCACTGTGCTCAGAATAAGAGCTCCCTGCGGAATAATTTCATCAAAACATCATGGTCTTTTATAACTTATGATGAGTTAATGAAGAAAGGTTAAGATATTTTTTATTGGCTTTATTTTAACTATAAAGTTAGAATCTCAAATATCTTTATTCCGTTTAGTAATTTACAGAAATAATAAAAGAGATTAGTAATCAGCAGTCAAGACATGTGTTCCATAGAAACCCAATGTGCAAGCTAAGGGACCCATTCTAAATAAGGACCCATAAAGAGTTCCATCGGTAAAATGCAGAATATAAAGGACAAACTTCTCATGAAGAGTAGTTCTGGAAAACTCAGCCGAGTTGCCCACATTTGCATTAGCAACTGTTTAGAGTGCCGAGCTGTGCAGTAGCATTGATCACAAATGAATCAAGGAAATCACCTTAAGATATCTAATAGGAAATCAACTCTCTAAGAAGAAGAGTCTCGGCCAGAAGAGAAATCCAGCAGCAAGACTACTGGATGGGTAAGGGAAAGTAGAGGTATGGTATTTAACTAGCTAGAAACACTCATTATTATAACCTTTAATACGTGTGTCAATTCTTCGAAGAGGCCTTCACTCAATGTCCACTCAAAACAGCTGGTAAGGTGATGCTGTCAGTCATACGATACATCCTCTTCCGATTCCAACAGTCCTCACTCTTGTTATCTGAATTGATACAGTTTTCTAGCAAATTGTTACATGAGGAAATGTTCCCATGAGAACCCTCTTACCTAAGCTGAAGAAGCACTATGAGTTTCAGTGCAGAAAAAAAGGCTGGTCAGCAAATATGAAAACATATATCAAGTTAATTTGAAGCAACATTTATTAGTCTATACCACCATTTGTACCCTACAGTTTCAGTAAGTCTATTATTCATAGTGGAAATTATCTAACATGGGGTGAGATGAAATAAATGAACATAATATTAAAGACAGCACATTTTTAGGATCACACCAATGTTAGGCTGTTGCACAGAATATTTTACTATGAGCAAAGGTTGAAAGAAAGCTTCAGGCCTTGGGGTACATGCATCAAGCTAATTACCAGTCGCAAACGGGCCGATTCGCAAATTCGGCCCATTTGCGACCAGTAATTAGCCTTTTGGGATGCATCAAGCCCTAAGCTGTTCGCAAAATAGGTAATCGCAAAATTTGCGATTACCTATTTTGCGAATGCAGTTAGGGAATCGCAATTTGCGACTCCCTAAATGCAATGCAAGAAGCATTCTCAGAATGCGACTTTGCATTAAGGACTCGCAAATTACCATCAACTTCAAGTTGATGGTAATTTGCAATTCCTTGGAAAAATGCACGTAATTGCATTTTTCTAAGTGCCATGTGGTGCACACACATGCCCGTGTGGCATGTGTGTGCACCACATGTGCACACATGCCAATTTTAGGGGTGCATCAGGGTGGCCTTTTGGCCCCCTAGTACCCTTGAAATTGCATGCACAATTTGTGATTACCTTTTTGGTAATCACAAATTGCGGATGGCTTCCCATTCATTCCTATGGACCTGTAGGCCCATAGGAATGAATGGGAAGGCATTCCCTATTAGCGAATTGCAATTTGCAATTCGCTAATAGGGAATGTGTAGGAATCGCAATTTATTTAGCGATTCCTACATGCATAAGGAATTGCAATTCCTAAATAGCGATTCCTTAATAATCGCTTTTAAGGAATCGCAATTGCTTATGTTGATGCATGTGCCCCTTAGTCACTACACAGGCTAAAGTATAGTTGCTTGGTGCAAATTATAGAAAAACACGCAAATATAAATGAAGAATTTCTAATAACATCTTTCGCGTGACATTTGTCACGCTGCAATATGTTTTTGGTCTTATTTATTTGTTTCACTCAAAAGTATTTCACACATTTTGTGAGTCCTTTCCAAAAAGTGCACTTCATTTGTATTTAAACATGTTCTAACTTGCATTTCTAATGTGTTAAAATGTGTCAATTTCTAAATATGGAGTCATTTCTCTCAAACTCCCCCCTTTTGATGATGTATATCATACAATAGTTGTTGGTTTCACCCTCACAACCAAATCCTTCAATGTATCCCATTTATTTCTCTTTACCCCCTTGTGTCTTTTAATGTCTTCATGTAATCATCATTCATTATTCATACTAATCCCATGTGTTTTTCAAAACATTTTTGTTGGTAAGCATCATGTCCCTTATGCAATATATATCTGCAGGTCAAATATAGGACATATTGGAGTATCAGGCATAATCCGACAATTAGTATGGTCATTAATATACATTTTATTACCCCCTTTCCTGCTGTTGAGAACCAGTTGCCAATTGTATTTAAACCTTTCCTGAAATTTTCATACAGACTTCATGTTCCAAATTCTTGTAATTTGGGCCTCAACTTTTATATATTTCCTGCAAACTCCTATTTTCCTACTCTCGTCTGGGATATATAAACAGCAGTGAGTTAACTTCAGCATGTGACAGACACCCCCCTTCTCGGCCAGAAGGAGGTTAAGTGCGAGACTGTCTTGCAAAACCATGGACCGTATAGCGATTAGTTCTGTATTAATAGGCAATAAAGCTCCAGATGTACTAGTTGCCATTTTGTCCACAGCTGTGGCTAGTTTTTGGATCTTTTCATCATTAAAATTATCCCCACTGGTGTTATTACTGCTCCAAATATATCTCCTGTTAATGAAGCTCCATTCCCTGCATTTCGCTTATGTCTATGCGGTGATGTTAGACTTAATGCTTCTATACTATTGACATGATACATGTTCGGGATTAATGTACCTAGATAGCATGTTCCTTCCCAGAAAACAGGTAATAAAAAATAAGCATTTTGTCCACAAATGTAGTATGCCCCGGGAATGATGTTCTCAGCTCCTTGTAAAATTTGCCAAGTTCCCCCAAAGAATTCAAAGTGTGGTCATAAATGCTAATTCCTACATGTCTTGCTCACTTTTGTGTTCATCTCTTATAAAAGCAAACCTTTCCTTTAAGTTGGGCATCCAAACTAAGTTTAGGATATGTCATATTCTTCCTAAATTCATTTTCCTCCTTTATCTATACATTCTCTAATACATATTCTTTCTGATCAGCAATTTGTTTCATGTTGATGTTTCTTTGTTCTAGGGTCATACTGTATGCCTTTTCTTTGAGATGCATCAGACAAGTTAAATTTCTCTTTGTAAGATTCTACAGTGTTTACTGGTAAATGGGGGAAGAGATAATACCAAGCTGCGTCCATTGTTTTTCTTTGGGGGTGTAAATTCGTGCTTTTTCTCAGAGGTGATTTTGATAGCACTTAGTCATAATTATAGTATAAGTATTCAAAATGTTCTCGCCTACATACTAATGAAAGCAAAATGCTACATGATATTGCATAAGATAAGGATAGGTGATAATAGGTGACTTCCTCCGAAACTGAAGATGGCAAGTGTGCACAAACATAACAATTCTTAACATCTAAAGCAGTCGTATATTCTTGCACTAACCTAGAATAGACATTAGTAGAATAATCTTCTCCTTTAAAATTCTTGAAGTGTTTAGTAAAGACGTTGTCTCTAAAATGTTGTGCATAAACATTAGTAAATTTAACTCTAGGGGTTTTAGGTTCAGTTGTACAATAAAACCCTATTAGTACTATGGATATCATGATAACTGTCACTATGAAAACCACACATATAATGTATTTACAATGCCTTCTAATGTAACACATCCTTTTGAGTCAATAATTGAATTTTTTTTTTCTTCTTCTTTCTTTTTTTTCTTCTGGACAATTCTTAACCCTACTCCGTGTTCTTCTAATATGTTATCCCTAATCGTCGGTAACTTTCTTCTCAGACAAAGGTTAGTCTTCTGTAAAACAAGTAATTAAAATGACAACCATCTGATAGACACAGTTCAATGTTGAACTTGTATTGTTAAACTTTCCAAATTATGGTCTTAATTCTCTTTGCAGGGAGGTTCTAGCAATTCAGGATTTCCCTTGCAAATGTCTTCCAAAGTTACATTCAATGCTGAGTTCACGAAGACGGACCATTCAGGAGCTGAAAATGTTCTGCAAGGAATTCGAGTTCTCTTAGATCTTCTCACCACCTGATGTTTTTGATCAAGTGAATTGCCATCCTCTGTTTCGCTTTCTTCAGGTACTGTTTCTGGAATGCAGGCAATTGATTAACTCCTTTTTAATTCCCTTTTACTTGAACTTCTTGGCCATTCAGCTTGTCAACACTGTCTCTTAGCTTCAGATCTTGATTCTTCAGCAGCATTTTCTTTCTCTCCGAATTCTGTTTCAGCCTTTCTAATTTCTCCACTGGAGGCTTCAATACCACTTTGTGATATTTCAGAAACTTGTACTTGTTTTCGTCTTCACCCCTTACTTCTTTCTGCACTTATGCTTGTTCTGCTGCTTGTTCTCCTGCCTGCTCTCTTGCAGGTGCCACAGGTCGGTCTGGTCTCTCCACTGATGGTGCAACCACTGATGCTCTTCTTTCAGGATCATAGACCAATGATCCTTCTTCTGGACTGTTCACTCTCCATGTGTGTGAGGCCTGAATCCAATTTGGAACTCCTGCACATTTGACAGCAGTGTTGGTCGTAAGCAGAATTTGGTAGGAGCCTTTCCATTTGGGTTCAAGACAAGTCTTCCGAATATGCTTCTTGATGATGATCCAATCACCAGGATTGAGGTCATGGCACTGCTCGTGATAGGGATCTGATGTAGCAGCTGACACCTGGTGAGAAACAGGATGAACCACATCAGTGAGAGATTTGCAGTAGTCCATAATCATATCATCAGTGATGTTCACCCAGGCATTAGTTGGAACAGCAGGTAATCTCATGGTTCTCCCTATAAGGATTTCCTGAGGAGATAAGCCAGTCTTTCTATCTGGCATACATCGGATACTCATCAGCAGCAAAGGCAATGCACCTGGCCATTTCAATGGTGTAGAAGCACAAACTTTTACCAATCTGGACTTTCTTATTCCATTCATTTGCTCAACTATGCCTGATGCGTCTGGTCTATAGCTGCAATGTAATTTTTTCTCAATCTGTAAAGCAGCA
Organism: Calotriton arnoldi; assembly: GCA_963921515.1. NCBI lineage: Eukaryota > Metazoa > Chordata > Amphibia > Caudata > Salamandridae > Calotriton > Calotriton arnoldi. The sequence continues at coordinate 415,458 of CAWUFW010012234.1, forward strand.
CGTAGCATGTTCATCACTTCATTGTTAAAGTGTGTTCCTCTTTCTGACTCAAGAAGGACCGGCATTCCGAACATGGGAATGATTTTTCATAGTAACTGTTTGGCTACAGTGAGACTGTCATTTCTCCTCGTTGGGTAGGCTTCCCCTCACCGGGAGACTACACAAATAATCACAAGGATGTTTTAGACAGGCATCTCGATAAAATCCATTATAACCTGTTAAAAGGACCACTTGATCTCACTAAGTGTGTACCTCTAACTGGTGTCTTTTTCCCTACATTCAGTTGTTGGCATGTGACACATCTCCTGCAATTTTCCTCAGCAAATATTCAGAATCTTGGATTAAAGCAACTTCGTCTGAAAAGCCTTACCATTGCATCTCTCCACAAGTGTTTGTACCCATGATAATACCTGGCCATTGGAAACAACAAGCTGTCTGGCAACACTAGTCTCCCATCTTCAGACATCCAAATGTCGTTTACATCTGGTACAGCCTGCCTTGATCCACCCATTTTGTTCAGTTTCTGTTACAGTTTATTGTACTCCTTTTAATTCTTCCCATGTGTCAGTTATTTCCATCATCATTGCAAAAGCACATTCTTCATCAGTTCTGTAGGTGAAGCCATAGTTTACTGTAAAATCTCCATTGATTTTGCATGTTAGCAAGGCACAATACCTAGCTACTGAGTCAGTGTATCTTTTGCCAATGGCAACGTATCCACTGACTGTTTGATGTCCCGGACACTTCACAACTGCAATCTCCTTAGGCAACTGTAATGCTTCCAATAGGTTCTTTACATGTTGCCCATTTTTGATGGGCGATCCAAGTTAAAAATCCCCTTTGCATCCATAATTGCCGAAAGTCGTGAACTACACTGAAGCCATATTGGCTAACTGTAAAGATTGTGACTTTAAAATGGTGCAGATAAATTGCCGGCTTGGGTAAGAGAAATTAGTTCAGCAACTTGTGCAGAAAAGATAGATTGGAGCCAGGAGGCTTCAACCACATCATTTATAGTGCACAAGGCATATGCTGCTCTCAGTGTGCCATCATTACTTTGCAGACACGGACCATCAACAAATAGGACATAATCAGGCTGAATCAGTGGTTCATCCTTAATGTCTGGTAATGGCTTTGTTCATAGGTCAGTGACACTCAGGTAATCATGACCAAAATCCTCAGCTTTGTCTTCTTGATCAATTACAGGTAAAAGAGTAGAAACATTTAACAGATTACAGTGCCTAATTGTGACATTCTCTGGTGCAAACAGACTCTGCTCATATTTACTGAGTCTGTTATGCGTCAGTTACTGTGTCTTTCTTCTGGTAAGCAGCAACTTGACAGAATGAGGAACCATCACAATCAATGGGTGTCCCATCACTATGTTTTCGCTTTTTTCCAGGCTTATTCTCACTGCGGCCACCGCCTTCAAGCAGCCGGGGAGTCCTGACGCTACAGAGCCAAGAGTTGTTGAAAAGTAAGCCACAGGTCTTCGGTCTCCTCCATGCATCTGTGTTAACACTGAAAGTGCACACCCTTCTCTTTCACTACAAAACAAGGTAAAATCCTTTGTATACTCTGGCATTTCAAGAGCTAGGGTGTGACACAATTTTTCTTTCAGCTCCAGGAAGGCTTTGGTACATTTCCTATCCCAACGGATTGGGTCTGACACATCAAGATGTGTCAACCTCAGGAGAGGTTTTGCTGTCAGGGAAACATTTGGTATCCATTGTCGACAGTAGCCAACCATTCCCAGAAACATTCTGAGTGCTCCCTGTGTTTGTGGTGGATTCATCTGCAGGATGGCTTCAACACTCTCTGTTGACACCTTTCTAACTCCTTTCATAATCAAGGGTCCCTGATAATGAACTTCTTTTTGACAGTACTGCAGTTTACCTGGAGACACTTTGTGCCCATTTTCTGACAGGTGATTCAATAATGCAAAGGGGTCATTTTTGTAAGCTTCTCGAGATTCAGAAGGTATTAACAAATCATCAATGTACTGAACAACCGCAGAATCACAGGGCATTTGCAAAGACTCAAGGTTTTTCTTTAGGACCTGACTAAAAATAGAAGGACTTCCAGTGTACCCTTGAAAGACACAAGACCAATTGATTGTTCTCTGTTGGAAAACAAATGAGAATAAAAATTGGCTGTCTTCGTGCAAAGGCACTGAGAGGAAAGCCTGCCACAGATCAATGACTGCAAACCATTCTGCAGTACATGGAATTTGAAAAAGCACAGTATCTGGTTTTGGCTCAACGGGGCAACAAGGCACCACAATCTCATGAATTTTTCTCAAATCCTGTATGATTCTACATTTCCTCGTTGGTTTCTGAATTCCCACTATAGGCGAATTACACAGGCTGCCAATTAATTCTTTCAATATGCCTTTCTGAAGCACATCTTTAATTACAGGTTGTATCCTAGCAATTGTTTCTGTGGACAATGGATAAGGTGGTGTTCTTGGGAAGATTACATTTGTCTCTTTTTGGATATAGACTTGTTCTACCCCTTTTATGAGTCTGATATCTTTTCCTGTAAAATCCCAAACTTCATTATTCACTGTAGTTCCAAGATACTCTGGCAGTACAGCAACTGTAAACATGGTAAAATTTGAAATCACCTTCCTCATTATGAGTCTGAAATGCAACACCATCTGGTATGCAATAAATTGTACAATTCTATTTGCACAGTTAGTCCCTTCCTAATAAGTTCACTGGACTGGAATCACAAGCCACAAATTGGTGTTTTTCTTCAAAGGTTTCTATTCTGACGGGGACCTCTTCTGAAATTAGATTTGACATTTGTTTATTTGTAACCCCAACTACTTGGATTGTTCTTCCCGAGAGAGGTAAGTCTGGAACTTCCACTGTTCTAACTGTGGATCGGGTAGCTCCTGTATCAATCAAGAATGATACATTATGGGCCATAGACATTTGAATCTACAAAGGGGCCACTTTGGTCTACCTCTAGGATACACCAAGTACACAGTCCTCTTCCTCTCTCAGGCACCTTCATTGTGAATTTTCAGAACCAAACTCATCCATTTCAAAGAAGGGAAATTGTCCTAACATATTTGGATTCAAGTTCTGGACTTTTGGTATAACATTTGATTTAGATTCGGGTTTCATTTTGGTACCTGATTTATATTCATCTGGGAATTTCCTATTTGACCTGGTACAACGGGTGCCATTTGGTTCTGACTATGCATTTGGTTTTGAAACAGATGTATCTGCATTCCTTGGCCTGTCATTCCCTGTAAATTTTTGACCTGTTCTGCAATATTTTCAGGATTAAATCAACATTCTCGCTTCCAATGCGCCTCCCTATTGCAAATGTGTCAAGCAATAACTTTCTTGAAATCAGCAATATCGGTTCCAGATCCTCCACCTGTAGGAACACGTCTTCCTCATCCCTGAGACACTCGCATTCCTGGATTTGTCACAAATTCTGCCTATGGGGCAACAACTCCCTGCATCATACTCTGACCTTTAGCCAGCGACAGAACTTGAAATCCCTTTTGAAACAACTTTGTCTGTGCCAACATAAATGTCTCCTTAATTTTATGGCATGACACGGAGGCTAACATTATGCTAACGTTATGCAAATCTCCTTTATTGCCAGCTCACAGCAGCAACATTTGAAGAATAACATTATAATAGGCTGTAAAGTCCCCCCACACACAGTGTTCTCCCTTCTTTGTTGCTGCTGCTCACAAGATAGGTACATTTTCTATAATACTAGTACTTACTATGTGTTATTTTACCTTGAGATATCCCACCCTCTCCTAAAGAAAATAAGAATTATGGGCCAGATGCATCAACAAACCATTTTGCGATTTCCTAATTGCGAATCCTTATGATTCGCAATTAGAAAATTGCAAAACGGAATGCATGAAAGTGTGTTTAACACTTTTTGCGATTCCTAGAGGATCGCAAATGACCTACCTCATGAATATTAATGAGGTAGGTCGCAATTTGCGACCCCCTAGGAATTGCAAAAATCACGGGGATGGTGGCCTGCTGGGTTCAGCTGACCACCATGTCCGTGATTGCTTTTTAATAAAGCAATCTTTTTTTTTTGTAAAGCAGCCCGTTTTCCTTAAAGGAAAATGGGATGCTTTACAAAAGAGAAAATGAAAACTTTTCCTTTCATTTTCTAAGAGCAGGCAGTGGTCCATGGGACCACTGCCTGCTCTTAGAAAATGCATTTACAGACATTCACAAAGGGGAAGGGGTCCGATGGGGACCCCTTCCCATTTGCGAATTGGTTACCACCTACTTGACGTAGGTGGTAAAATGCGAATGTTTTGCTTCCGCATTTCTGTCGCAAAACATTTATGCATACCGATGCGATTCGGTATTAGGAAGGGATGCCCTAAACACGCCCCTTCCTAATAGCAAATCGCAAAATAGGGTTTCCTGCATCAGAAGAGCATTTTTTTGCATTTGCAAACGGCCGATTCTGAGAATCGGCCGTTTGCGAAGGCAAAAACTGCTTGATGCATCTGGCCCAATATCCCCTCTTACCCTGGTACTAACACATTCAACCAGGGTATTGTGTAACTTCCCAATGTCTCTCAATGTCTTTTCCTAACCCTCAGAAAGAGAGTGGTTGTTTTTATATCTAACTTCTCCTCTCTGATAGCATCGGATCTAAGGTCCTACTACCTCTGTACCCGACACAACTTTTTGGTGTTTTCCCTCTGGGAAATACGCCCTCTCCTTGGACCGATCTTTTCTTTCGAAGACCGGCCCGTGCAATTTGTTGCTGCAGGCCGGCTTCCTTTAAAAAGCCTGAGCCAGCGCCCCACTGCCATAGCAGCTGGAGCTTCTTGAAAAAAAAAAAAAACCCTTGAGCTGACTCTACGAAAAGACCTGCTCGCGAAGGACACCTCCTGCTGAGGCTGTCGAGCTGTGCGTGGTGACACCCATCAGCAGCAGTCCAAGGAGTCATCTTGCGGGCACGGCCTCTGAAGGGACTCTGTCTGCATAACAGACACCGGAAGTCCTCCTCTCCCTCAGCAGCTATCGGCCCCTGTAAATAAACGTAATGGTGCGATGCACAACCATTGTACAGTTTAATAAATAAAAAAATAAAAAAATTTAAAAAGAGATAAACAGACTGGGGCACAACAATAGAGAAAGGACCTCACAATTAGAGGAAAGACCCTTAAGAGATGATCAGGCACGCTCTGTACGTGCCGGGGCCATTTTATGAGATTGGGACACCCTAGTAAAGACACTACAGTGGCCATTTTAACTGAATAGGCAAACTGCTTGAATTCTGGCAATTGTAGTCCGATGAACTGCCAGAGCAGCAGTTTCATTACACTGAGCCCAGTAATCTTAAATAATATTTACCTTCTGCCATATCCCTTGAACCTTCAGAGAATACTATGAAGGATAGACTGGAAGGACTTATAAATAAGGCGCTGGATAAGGTAATGGGGTCACTGGATGAGACAATTAATAAAAATCTGGAGGTTCTCTTCAAGAAGGGTTGGCCAGTTGCTTCGCAATGACACCCTGAAGGGGCAGATGGGGCGGTTAAGGCCCAGAGGAAAAGGGCTGCAGGGAAAAACCTGCCTAAGGATGTGTAAAAAAAAAAAAACAAAGCCCCAAAACAAATGATTTCACGCTTTGGCGGTGACAAGGATGGTGCCTCGGGCACTGCAGATGGGCAAGAAAAAGACCCAGAAGTACCTATTCCTATTGATAGCGATGAAAATTAGACGATGAAATTAACCTATCCAACTCCTCCAACTTTGATACGGTTATTGAGGAGATAGAGATGAGGAATATGGGTACAACTAATGAGGAATCAAAGGCCTCCGGGTCAAAAATGGGCATTGTGGAGCCATTTGGAGAGAGTATGCTTGACCCGCTCAACATCAAACACCCATTTTGCCTCCAGAGTGGGCTCCATCGCAGCATATTGCAGAGTACCTCTCCTTTTGGCTTAGGAAGGAAATCCCAAAAGAGGTCAGGTCCTGTCTTAGATCTGAATGCCCACGCCCCTCCCTCCCGGATAAAGTTGTGTCAACCCCAGAGCTAGACGCAAAAGGTGGTGACGTTTATCGCCAAGGGAGGAAAGGACCCTAGGAAAGGTATCAATAAAGGCCTCAAGTCCTGCCAAGACCATCTACTTGTTATTACTGGCCCACTCACAAAAATGTTTGAGATGGCTGAAGTGGCTTATCATGAAGATACCCTCATTGACCCCAAGGAATTGCGCCAATGGGCTCAAAGAGCCATCTGCTGACTGGGGAATGCAAATACTGCACTCTCCAATGAGAGAAGGAAAAGCTTATTGCTAAAAATAGATCCCAAATTGGTCAAACTGGCCACTAGAGAAGGAGGAGCTGCCTCCCAGGGTCTACTCTTTAGGGATGACTTTATCAGGGACATGGCTATGTACATGGGAGTATTCAGCTCGATTCAGAAGTCCCAGAAAGAGATTAAGAAAGTCATCCAGGATAGGGTTTTTGGTAGGGCCAGAAGAACACAGGGTCGGTTCCTCGGCTGAGGCCAAAGCTCTTCAAGACCATACCTGAGATGTGGCGCAAGATTTGTGCACCCAAACTTCGCTCCGCACTCGTCATTATACCCACAGAAACAAAGACCTCGCAGAAGAGGCTTCAGAGGCAAGCGAAGACAAAGAGGCTTTTCAGCAGCTAAGAACTATGAAAGACCTTTCAGATATCCCTATGAAGGTGGGAGGCAGACTAGCCCAATTTTGTGGAAACTGGAATTTGGTGACTCATGACCCTTGGGTCCTAGAGACAGTGAAGTGATACAAGATCGAATTTACAGATACACCACTACAAAGGAAAATTCCCCCAGAAATGATATTATCACAAGAAGATTCTATGTTAGTAACACAAGAGGTAGAGGATTTTTTGACTAAAGGGGCAATACGAGAGGGAACAGAGTCAGGTTTTATCATCAATATCGTTCTAGTAGAGAGGAAGGACAAAGGGATGAGACCAGTGATAAACCTAAATGAAATGAACAAATGGGTGGTCTACCACCATTTCAAAATGGAAGGGGTGCACCTCGTAACAGATATGCTAAGGAAAGAGGATTGACTAACTTGGTTAGATCTAGAGGATGCATACCTGACCATCCTAATTTGGCCACCATAACAAAGGTTTCTCCAATTCACCTGGATGGACAGACTTTGGCAATTCTACAGTCTCACTTTTGGACTTTCCTCAGCCTTGTGGTGTTTCACCAAGGTTCTTCGTCACATAGCGGTATGCCTGAGGGCAAGAGGGGTGAGTCTAATACTTTACTTAGACGATATCCTGACAATGGCGCAGTCCAGAGAAGTGGTCTCATGCAACACAGATCTTACTATTAGCCTACTAGAACACCCGGGTGTTTTCTTACATAAGAAAAAATCTTGCATGGTACCAAACCAGGAAATGCAATTCTTGGGTTTTGTCATAAACACAATAAGGGCAGGATTGAAATTACCAGGAGAAAAGTTAAGGAAACTTCACAAAGAATTGACGAAACTCTTAGGGAGAAATAACATTGAAATTACCAGGAGAAAAGTTAAGGAAACTTCACAAAGAATTGACGAAACTCTTAGGGAGAAATAACTTCACCTTGAGGGCTCTCGCAAGGATCCTAGGCCTTTTGTCCTCAACAATCCAAGCAATCTACCCAGGTCCCTTGTACTACTGGGCACTTCAAAGACTCAAAGCATTGAGAACATGTACTCTTATTCTCAAATGCTGTCTCTGGACCCGGATTCAAAGAAGGAACTATTTTGGTGGCTGAGGATCGCAGAAGCATGGAATGGCAGAGCCATTTTTGGGGAAGATAGTGATAGAATCGGATACAAGTTTAGAGGGATGGAGCGCAAGATGTGGCGACTCATCGACAGGGGGATGCAGGACAGAACAGGAGAAGGAGTTGCACATCCACTGCTTGGAATTACTGGCAGGTTCATTTGCAATTTGCTGCTTCACAAAAGACTAAATGAAGTGTTCTGTGATGTTACGCATTGACAATGTATCTGCAGTTAGATATGTCAACAAAATGGGGGGCCTTCACTCCAGGGGTCTTGCAGATTTAGTCAAGGTCTTCTGGAGTTATTGTCTGAGCAAGGGCATTTCAGTAGCAGCGGAGCATATTCCGGCATTGAACAACGGTGTTGCGGATTGGTTCTCCTGGAATTTCAGAGACTCCAGCAATTGGAGGTTGAACAAGGACATTTTCCTCAGCATCCAGTCTATATGGGGACCCTTCAGGGTGGATCTCTTTGTGGACAGACTGAACACTCAACTATTAAAACTTTTCAGCTGGAGGCTGGACCCCCAGGCCTTGGGAGTGGATCCCTTTCGTCAAAATTGGCAGGGATTAGTGCCTTTTGCTTTCCCTCCTTATGTCATGCTACCAAGACTACTGTTGCACCTTCACAGAACCACAGAGGTCATGGTAGTGCTAACACCACTTTGGAGGTCACAGTCCTGGTTCCCAGTCCTATTAGAAATGAGCATACAATATTAATTCCAACTTTTAGGGAAATAATTACAGGCCCAGAAGGAGAGTCACATCCTCTTGTAGAGCAGGATGACTGACGCTGATGGCCTGGAGGATTTCAGGAGACAGTGGTAGATCCCAGGCCTTTCGGCAGACACTTTCAGACTCATATCTGAGTCATGGGCACCTGGCACAAGGAAAGCGTATAGACTGGCTTGGAAGAAATGGGTTTGTTGGTGTCTTTGAAGGAACTACAATCCCGTTTCAACTGATTTAGTACATGTAGTTAATTATTGATCTGACTTGTTTACATCTGGACTCTCTTATAGAACAGCTAAAAAAAAAAAATCATGTAAAGTATGTAGGTACTAAACCCAACTTCTGAAAAATACGCTGCATAATGGGACGTTAAAGATGTCCTACAGGTCATAATAAGTTGGGGGCAAGAATTCTGGCTTATCCCTAAAATGTATCTCTTATAAACACACTGTCTTGCTGTGCATGGTATCTTTTAGATGGACCTCAGACGTAAAAGCCTTAGACATCACCAGCAGGGCATACCAACCTGAAGGGGTTTGCTTTCACTTAAAAAGACGAACAAAGACCATGTCAACTTCTGTTTTCTTCCCCTTCTTTACACAGAATGAAAAACCTTGTGTGGTGAAATGCTTGATGGAATATGAGAAAAGGACTGCGAGTATGAGAGGAAATACAGAACAATTGCTAATATCCTATAGATCGCCTCATAGAGCAGTGTCTTCTCCCACCTTAGCAAGATGGGTGAAGTAAGTAATGAAAGAAGCAGGTGTAGACATTACTATGTTTGGTGCACACTCCCTTATGGGTGCCTCAGCCTCCAAAGCTTTCTTCCTGGGGGAGATCTGCAAGATATCCTCAGGGCTGCGGATTGGTCTATTGAAAGTGTGTTTAAAAGTTGCTATTTTAGACCTGTTACAAGGGCTATTGACAATGTGTTAAATGCACTTTAAACTTGCATAATGTTAGCCTCTGTGTCATGCCATAAAATTTAGATTTTTCACAGCCTGGTGGGCAGAAAATCTGGATTTTATTAAAGACCAGGAGGCTAAGATTATACCTCCACCTTGGCACCCTCCCTAATGGAGAAAAGTTATTGATTTTGTATTGGTGTTTTCTTTTCCAGATTAAGAAGTTCTTATTGATGAACGTTTTCGTTTGGAAGTTATGGATATTAGAAACTATCTTGTTCGCAACGCCAAAGAAGAGAGAACACTGTGTGTGGGGGGACTTTACACCCTTTTATAATGTTATTGAAGTTCTATATTCTTCAATTGTTGCTGCTGTGAGCTGGCAATAAAGGAGATGTGCATAATATTAGCATAATCTTAGCCTCCGTGTCTTTAATAAAATCCAGATTTTCTGCCCACCAGGCTGTGAAAAATCTAAAATTTCCTCTGCTTCATGCCCAATTCATCACTGCAATATTTTGCATATCTCAGGACTTCATATAGCGATTTTGACTGCCAACAAATGACATTTTTTGTGATGTGTGTACTGTTCTCAGGCTTCAATCCCAGAAAAAAAATGTAACACGAAAATCTCCATATCCTTCTCTTCAAGATATTCAATTCCAGTATGCTGTTTGAAAACACAGCACAACCTTTCAAAGTATTCATGAACAGTTTCTTTTGGTTTCTGAGTAGTACTTTTAATTTTCAACCAATCAATGTCTTTGGGAGGAATCTTCCCTTTTAGGAAAGTTATTACTGCCTCGTATTTCTCCATCACCAAAGGTGACAGAGCACCTGTTCCCTTCTCTCTCTGGGGCTCAGCCTTTGGCCACTGCACAGACATCTTACATTCAGACCACAAATCTTCTAGAACCACAATGTCAAATAATGTATGCAAGTCTTTCCACAACACCTTTGAAATTTTAATGAACCTTTCCACTTGATCATACCACTGCTCTGGATTGTCGCTCAGCTTTGGAAAATTGTTTGTGAATGCAGTCAAATCACCTCTATTCCAAGGAACATGCACATAAGTACCCCCAACTCCTTCTCTCAATGGATACTCTGTCGTGTCTCCCACTTCATCATGTCTCGCTTCTGTTTCCCTCTTTTTCTTTTCATGCTTCTTTGCCCATTCTGGTTTCTCCACATCTTTCCATCTGGGGATGCATTCTATTACTTCAATCATATAATTTCGCATCCCTGTAATTTTCTAATTCTCAATAGCTTGGTCATCCTATTCAACTCGATAATTTTAATGCAAATTCACATTATTGGTAAGATCAATATCATATTTCTTTGCTATTCCTGCCATGTAATTGTGTGTAATAGCTGCTGTGCGGGGAATCTCCTTACATAAAAAGGTAAGTTCCGGTCTTTCGCACTGATCCAATTGAGCAAAATCTATGCATCCCATAATCAGTTCCTCTAGATCAATTTTTAGTTTTGGAATATCTAATGCATTATCCTTTTTAACTTCTGCGCCCTTCTGGGACTCTGCAGCCTCCACCCTTCTTTCCTTTGTCAATTCCTCAATCCAAGCTGGAAATTCACCATCTCCACTTCCAGATAGTTCACTAGAACTCAAAGGAGTTGTAAAGACCAAAGTTCCTTCATCTATAAAAGCTTGTAAGGTTTGTTGAGGCCTTCACAGCACTAGCTGTCTGTTGTGTGGAGTTGGTATAACTGGAGTCGTCATAACCTCTAGGCTTCGTTCAATTTGGGGTGGTGCAGTAGGGGTTACTTGTGACACAGCTGGGTCTGTGTCAATGGGGACCACATTTATTGGTTGCCTCATTTCTGATGGCGCAATTTGTAAAACCTATAAAGGTCATTTAATTGAGGCTACTTCTGGTTGTACTGGGGCAGTATGCACAGTCTGACTCGCACTAGTGCTTATCTCTACTGGATCAGTATAAGTCACAGGAGATGGTTGAGATGACAGCATTTCTTCCAATATCTCATCTCCTGAATTGGTATCTGACTCTTACCCTTCTAGCTTAACTGCACTTTTATCCTTCTCTGTATCTTCTGATGTAAGAACTGGATACAATCTAGTCCCCTCAATGATTCCCTTCCTCCATCTACGCTGCTCTTCATCCCATTGAGCATTTTCATAATTCTTCATTGCTCTACCTGCTCTCCTCTGATATTTTTCCTTCTCTTTCTCTCCTACAACCTTTTCCCATATTTGTAAAGCTTCAAAGTGCCTGGGTTGAGGTGATGGCTTCTTTTCATACAATTTTCCCACTCAAATGATCTAAAATTCTGGTTTTAAAAGTTCCATACCTAGGAAAACATAATGCACCTTCATCCTCAGTAATACTCATCCATTGTTTCAACCACAAACTTGATTTTAATCCATGCTGAGTAGTCATTATGTAAACTGGAATACCCACAGGAGGAGACTCCTCACCTTTATGAACAGGAATAGTAACATCTCCTTTCACAAATTTCTTAAAGTCATTTAAACATTTCATTTTTGCAAATCAATTGACCAAATCATTTTTGTGGAACCGAATGCTTTGATTTAGTTCTGTATATGTTAGATTTTTAAATAACCAATAAAATAACAGTTTTAAATTTCAGTAGCCCTTTATCCAATCTGTAATCCAGACTCAAGCTCACAATGTCCAATACACAGCGCGACACAGAACACAAACCGACCAGTACCAGTGCAAAACACACCAATCAGCCAATCTCAGCACAAACTATCTGACGTCAACCCCTCACTCTTTGCAGCATCCACCCTACTTCACAATTTTCTATGTTACTACAAACAACTACATTTTGACCAATCTTGTTTGCTTAACTCCTTTCTATCAGAAACTATTTAGAGCTTCATTCAATCAGAAAGATTCCACAATCGCAAGTGACTTCTCGACCAGCGAAAATTCGCACCAATTAATGCAGCTTCACTCTAGTGTGCAATAAGGTTTCACCAGCATTAACAAACTTAATGAACCACCAAGCCTTGTCCCTACTGTTAGTGAGGTGAACAATGGTACCTCACACATCTACTGATTTCTTTGCAAACAAGATTAATATCTCAGGATCTTTCGACTCTTGGACCCTGAAATCAACTTCTTCACAGTGACAGCTTTTAATATTGTTCCTGTAAGTATCGATTCATCCAAATATTAAACATTTACTTTACTCTCACAACCACAATCACAACATTATTCTACCTATTGGTACTCACAACTCAAACAACCGCAATCGCCAAAACTGTCATCACTCGTCACTCCATCCCGATTCAGGCACTGGAAACAGGAATCAGGACTATTAAAATATGCTTTGGCTATTAATTTTGAATCTCTATTCTGGGTGTAATACCATCAATCTGCTACCAGAAACTGCTGGAACCCAAAAGCACTCGCCCCAATGGTTCAAACCTTTCCATATACCCACTTACAAACAGCACCATAGGAAATCCTCCAGGCTCCAGAGAGGTCGATGGACCTTTTTCATCATGCTCAAAATTAGAGATCCCTGCGGAATAAAGTAATCAAAACATCATGGTCTTTTGTAACTTACGATGAGTCAATGTCAAGAGTTTAAGGTAGTTTTTAAAAGCTTTATTTTATCTATAAGGTTCAAATCTCAAATATCTGCACTCTGTTTAGTAATTTACAGATATAATAAAAGAGATTAGAAATCATCAATCAAGACGTGTCCGATAAAGAAACCCAATATGCAAGCTAAGGGACCTATTCTACATAAGAACCCATAAAGAGTTCCATAGGAAAAGTGAGGAAAATAAAGGACGAACTGCTCATGAAGAGTAGTTCTGGAAAACTCAGCCGAGTTCCCCACATTTGCAGTAGCAACTGTTTAGAGTGCCGAGCTGTACAGTAGCACTGATCAAAAATTAATAAAGGAAATCACCTCAAGATATCTAAAAGGAAATCAACTCTCCAACAAGATGAGTCTCTGGTAGAAGAGAAATCCAGCAGCAAGACTACTGGACGGTAAGAGGGAAAGTAGAGGTGTGGTGGTGTGGTGTTTAACTAGCTAGGAACATTCATTATTATAACCTTTAATACATGTATCAATTCTTCAGACGCCTTCACTCGATGTCCAATAAGAACTGCTCGTAAGGTGATGTTGTCAGTCATACGATGCATCTTATTCCGATTCCCACAGTCTTCACTCTTGTCATCTCGATTGATACAGTTTTCTAGCAAATTGTTACATGAAGAAATGTTCCCATGAGAACCTTCTTACCTAAACTAAAGATGCACTATGAGTTTCAGGGCAGAAACAAAAGGCTAGTCTGCAAATATGAAAACATAGATCAAGTTAATTTGAATCAACATTTATTAGTCTATGCCACCATTTATTCCTTACAGTTTCACTAAGTCTATTATTCTTAGTGAAAATTAGCTAACATGGGGTGAGAGGAACTCAAGAACATAATATTAAAGTCAGCACATTTCTAGGATGACATCAATGCTTTACTATGAGCAAAGGTCACAAGAAAGCATTGGGCCTAGTCACTGCACAGGCTAAAGTATAGTTGGTTGGTGCAAATCTTTCAAATTATTAATGAAGCATTTCTAATAACATCTTTCACGTCTACATTTATCACTCTACAATATCGTTTTTTTTAAACATTTTTTTATTTTTTATTGCATACTTTACAATCAAACTCAGCTTTTAGCCTACAACCCTGGGGCCGGCAGCATATCTTTATGAACAGGAATACACAGCTATTAAGCCAACAACCCCTAGGGGCAAGCAGCGATCTTGAACCAGTAACTCTGAAGAACAGTATGCATGAGGGGAACTTAGAAAGCTACCCAATAAGGAAAAAAGAAAAAACAAACAAAACATACTCAGCTTGGGTCGCTAAAGTGTCGATCCTTGTACATTAAGCTGTGAAAGGTCAGTTATACATCAGTGTACGGTGGAAAGCATGTCCTATCCAACATGTGTTGGCAAAACCCGCGACCCCTGTATGCAAACACCACGCTGACCCTATAAGGGTAAGGGGGGGGGAGTAGCCAAAGTGCACAACCACGTGACGTATCTTCAGCAGTGACCACTACCCACCTTGGGCTAGACAGACGCAGTATGCACGGTGCCTACAAAGTCCACGGGCGACTCAGTATTAGTGTCCTCCGCTCTGGAAAGTTGAAATGTCTTGTAAAGTCCCCAGAAGTTCTTGGGTCTACTCCTGGGAGTAAGGAGCACGCTAAAAGTCTCCGTTTGTGTGCTACAATAAAGCATATTGTGCGACCATTGTGCTATTGTGGGCAAGGGGCCTCTCGACCAACACATTGCAACACGCCGCTTAGCTATGAGGAGCCCCATGTCCACTAATCTACGTATTGGCTTAGGCCAGCAGTTTAGAGTACCCCAACAGAGCCAAAAGCGGGTCCGGAGTCAACTCTGTCTCTACTATTTCCCCCAACTCCCGAAAGATAGACTCCCAGAATTTGCGCACCCCTGGGCAGTGCCACGCAAGGTGGATAAAATCCGCTGGTTGTGCTCTACATCTCTCACAAGCCGAGGTGTCCCTTAACCCATATCTTTGTAATCGCTCTGGGGTGTAGTAAACTCTGTTTACAAACTTAAAGTGTATTAATCTGTGTCTGCCGTGCAAGGAAACACGTCGAGTGCCGGTGCAGCAGTAGGTCCACGTGGAGTCATCAATAGTACTCTGCAAATCCCGTTGCCAGGCTAACCGAGCTCTAGTGAACTGGTGCGCTCTATGGGACATTGCTAATTTATATATATTCGTAACCATTTTTTGAGGCGACTTAGCTTTAATTACATATGACAATTCCAAAACTTCAGGAGGTTCCAAAAGTTCTGCTCCTAATATGCCACCCAACGCCCTCCACACTCTATGGAATTGAAACCGTTGTAACAAATTACTAGGAGCCCCCGGGTCCACCACCGCCTCCCAAGTCTTCGCTGTGCCATCTATAAACAAGTCTCCTGCCATCAGTATCTTTAAGGATTGCAGCGCGCAGACCACCCCTTTGTCTCTACACGGGGCCAACCAGCGAGTCCATTCAATGGGCATGGACGGGGCATATAGCAACGCCTCCGCCTGTAATTGCAACAAGTTATGCCATGCATGACGGGTTGAGTTGACCGAGTCCAAGATCCCGGTCCTGCGATCCACAGGTTCGAAAAGTGTAGCTGGGAGAGGGAAGGGTTCCGCAAAAAGTTTCTCCATACGGAGAAACGGAATATCAGGTGGGCGTGTATCCAATAGTATGCTAGAGCTCCCTGCGCCGCTCTATAATACAAGTTTAAATCGGGCGCCCCTAGTCCCCCCAAATGATATGGTAGTGTCAGTGTCTGCCAACTCACCCTAGCCTGCTTACCGGCCCAGGCCAATTTAATTAATAATGTGTTGACTCTCTGAAAGAAAGAGCGGGGCAAAACCAAGGGTATATTAGTAAAAAGAAACAAGAAACGCGGTAGGACAACCATCTTCATGATTGATATTCTACCAAGTAAGGACAGTGGCAGTCTGGTCCAGGTTTCAACATCATCCTCCAGCCTGCTGACTGCGGTGCCATAGTTTTCCCTGAATACAGTCTCCGAGTCCGTGTGAATACGGATCCCAAGATAACTAATCACTTATGTGGACCACTGTAGAGGGTAAACCGGCTCAAAGGGCTGCGTGATTGGGGTAAGTGGGAAAACTATTGATTTGGACCAATTGACACGCAGGCCCGTAAGCGCACCGAAGTGTACCACTTCCCGTAGCACTGAGGAGAGGTTATCTTCTGGCTCATGGACATATAATAAAGTGTCGTCAGCGTAGGTAGAAACAATAATCTTATAAGTTGGGTAGCAGACACCTTTGTGGCCGTGATATTCCCTTAAAGCACACGCAAGGGGCTATGCCACCAAGGCATATAAGATTGGGGACAACGGGCATCCCTGCCTCGTCCCTCTGCTGATCGTGATAGCTTCGGTCACTAAGTCGCCTATTTTGATACGAGCCGTGGGGGAGTTATATAATACCCCAATCAGTTGAAGGAAGACGGGGTCCAGTCCCATCCTGGTTAAGACATGTTGCATGAAAGGCCATTCTACAGAATCGAAGGCTTTCTCCATGTCGAGGAAAACCGCGACCGCCCTAGAGTCTGGATTAGTATGCTGAATGGCACCGAACACCGTGCGGAGATTGTAGGTGAGGTTCCTATTCGGAATAAACCCCGCCTGTTCCGGGGCCACCAGTACTGGCGCCAGAGGTACGAGCCGATTGGCAAGGATCTTAGCAAACAACTTGGTGTTGACATTAAGCAGGGACAGAGGACGGTATGAGCCACACTCGTCCAATGGCTAATCCGGCTTAGGGATGGCGACAATCATCGCCTCTCTCATCGTCGGCGGCGGCATCATGCCCGACGCGCACATATCGTCAAAAAGTGTTGAAAGATGCGGGAGCAGTAAATCAAGAAAGCTTTTGTAAAAGCCGACAGTAAGGCCATCTGATCCCGGAGCGCTCGTGGCCTTCATGCTAGTCAGGGCCAAGATTATCTCATCTTTTTCAATCGGTCGCATAAGAAATTCACGGTGGGAGTTAGCGAGAAAAGGCAGTTGAATATGCTCTAGATAGTGAAGTATTTCTTCCTCCGATCCAGACGATCGTGCCGAGTATAATTCCGAGTAGAATTGTCTGAACCTGTCAGCTATATCCACTCTTCCGTTAAAATCGCACCATCGGCCGCCTTAAGTTCTGAGACCCGCGTTCTACCTCGTTTGGCCTTCAATATTCGTGCTAAGACAGAACCCGGCCTATCCCCTTCGCCGCACAATTGGGTCGTGGCGTATTTAACTAAGTGTTTAACTTCACTGTCCGCTGTGTCCTGATACTCTCCCAGAAGCTCTGATTTCACGCATGGTCTCCTCATCATTACACTCCAGCTGGCGTCATTCAAGGATAGTCAGTTTACGCTCGAGATCTGCCAGTCTCTGTCGGATAGAGCGCAGTACACCCGAGTGTTTTGCCATGGCCACTCCCCGGATGTAGACCTTAAAGGTCTCCCAGATCACCTGAAAGCTATCCACGGAACCCACATTCACCGTAAAGAAAGTGTCAATGGCTTCAGCTATACCTTCTCTAAAGACAGGGTCCAATAAGGAATAGGGCGGGAACCGCCAGGTAAACGGCGGGACAGCCTTCACTGGCACGCTCAGCACCAGCAGTAAGGGAGAATGATCCGATAGTGTACGAGGTAGTATCTTGCATTCCTGGATGCCACACAAAAGCTGGGAAGATATCAACCAATAATCTATACGAGTGTGCAAATTATAATATGCTGAGAAATGCGTGAAACCCCCCTTTTCCGGGTACCTCGATCTCCGTTTGGTTTATTTAGTTGTTCTTCTAAAAGGTATTCACACATTTTGTGAGTCATTTCCAAAATGTGCATTTCATTCGTATTCAAACATGTTCTAAATTGCATTTCTAATGTGCTAAAATATGTTGAATTCTAGATATGTAGTCTTTTCTCTCAGAAGTGTAGTAATGGTTTGGGGCAGTCCTCTTCTCCTTATCCATTGGCTTGGTTGTATTTTCATGGCTTGCCATTGCTTGGATTGGCTCTCCACCAAGGCCATATATTTTGATAATAGTTACATTGCCCTAGTGTGTTACCATTAGATGGGTGATCTGGTTTTGTTAAACTTCATAGGCAAGACGACAAGTAGCTTGAAATTGAGTTATAGTGTGTGTTCTTTGCTACTTACTTTAGTGACACAACTATATTGTGACTGCTGATTTAAAGCTTTACTGTTTGATGTTAAAGCAATTATAAAACACTGCGGTGTTATCCACTAGTGGGCTTTGATCATTCATTTGTTTTACTATGCAGCCATAATAACCTGTTTTTGTAGTTACAAAAGTTTGTTAACCTAGAATTGATGTGGGAGCACACAGGCGTTCTTAAGTTGCAATGAAAATACCATCCATTTGACAACAGTTTACCTGCACTTGTTTCTCCCTCTCATTACCAATGCTATGATTTATAAGCAAAGCATTTAGAAAATGATTTAATAACTCAAATATTGAATTATTAGACATTAATGTTATTATATTGCACCATACCTAATCTACCATACTATTCTTTACATACTTACCTAACCTATCTTATTTACTTACCATCCCTAACATGCCATATCAACTTGTCATGCTTACTATCATACCTAACCTTCCTATCATCCATCCCTAACACACTTACCTACCATACAAACCTATTTTACCTACCTATCAACTTACCATCCCTACCAAACCTACTTACAATACCTACCTACAATTCCAACCTACTTTATCTAGCCTTGATGAACCTAACATACCTTTAATTCCCACCGTACATACTCTAGCTCACCTAAAGTACATACCTAACCTACCATTATCTACCTACCGTACCTATAAAACATGTCATACCTTCTTAGTTAATATACCTGCGTACTTACTATACCTACTAACCTACCATAGCTGCCTACTCTACCTACTGTACTTACCATAACAAGCATTCTTAATGTACATTGTCTACCATAAATAAACCATACCTTCCAAAAGTACTATACCTATCTACTGTACCTAAGCTAGCATATCTAGTCTACCTCCCAAATCCAACATACCTAGCGTACCTGACCTATTATACCTACCGATTACACCATGCCTACCAACCCAAATTTAACTTACCACACCATACCTATAACTTACATATCTACTTACCTAATTTTCTGTAGCTATACCCCTACTTACCATAAGTACTAAAATACATAAATAATTAACATGCTGTAGGAAAGCAGGATCTGCTTCTATGGTTACCCCCACTTTTTGCTTGATGTAATGCTGTTTATGACTAGTCTGACTGGTATCCTGCTAATCAGGACCCCTGTCTCTCTGCTTTCTCCCCTAACTTGTTATGGTAAGTACTTAGGTACATCCCAGATTGGATACTGGGTTACCCTTTTCAGTCCCTAGTATATGGTAGTAAGGCACCCAGGTCATAGGTATCCCAGAGGTCCCCCATAGGCTGAAGCATGTATTATGCCACCTATGGGAGACCATTCAAACTAGCTCTACAGGCCTGCCATTGCAGCCTGTGTAAGGTGGTGCTAGAACCACTTACGAAAGATATAGATTTCCCTATATCTAAGGTCACTGAACTTAATACCTATAAGTCACCCCTACAGCAGGCCTTTTCAATCCTGAAGGCAGGGTGCTTGGTTCTAATTGTGAGGGTGCCCCTGCATGAGCAGGACACACCTACAGCCTTTGGAGTCCATTCTCCCAGGTTGTAAGTGAGACAGCCATAGAACATACAGAGGGGTACTGCGTCATTACGTGATGACCATCTCGAAACTGGATGTAACGAACCCTGTCGTGTTTGGTATCAAACATGTTGGAATCATACCTCCACACTGTAAATGGTGCGGGAGGTATGATTCCAAGCACTGTAAAGGCCCTCAGTGCTCCCGATACCAGTCTTCTAGACTTGGAGAGCACAACATGGCTGCTGCTGACCAGAGACACGATTCTGCCCGCCTGCTGCTGAGCCAAGCTTGAGAAGGGGAAGGCAGAACAATAGGCAACCTGTCACAGGGAGGTGTGACCTCCTCCCAGACAGGGTTTAGTGTATTGGGGCAGGGTGGGAGTGCTTGCCAGCGCTACATAGTCTGCGTGCAGGGCACATTTGGTGCCTTCCATGCATAGTACAGCTCAAACCAGTTCAGAGAGCTGTTGGCTCCTGCTCTGGCGCAACACTGGACAAAGGACAGGGAGTATCCTCCCCCTTGTCCAGCCCCTACTTAGGGAGGGACCCCTGTATCATCCCAACCCTTTCCTTAGGGTATTTAAAGGCTTACCTGTGGGTGGGTCCCTAGATTCGTCATGGGACACTATACAATTCAGACACCACTTCAACTTTGACCGTCTGGGCACTATGGACTTCGCTGGACTTCGCTCTGGGCAACAAGGCTGCAACCGGGAAGACTCCTGCTGCTCCTAATCTCTTTGCCCTGCTCATCTGCTGTAACGTCCATGACTGTGCTCCATACAGGAACCTGTCCAGGGCCTGTGGACATCCAAGACACCTGAAGGAATCTTCCTTGAAGTGAAGGAGTCACTTCCCTGCATCTGCAAGCACTGTAACTAAGCTGACTGGTCTGCTGATCCTGGCCTCCTACGGACTACAAAAGGCTCAGCAACACATATGGTAGTTCTTCACATCCCTCGAAGCCTGCCCTGTCCTCTCCCCAAGCTTGAGGCCAGTATCCCTTGTCGGAGCTGCTGGAACCAAACCCATGTGCACCGCGTTGACTTGCAGTTGCAGAGGCTTGTTGGCTTTCTTCCACCAAGATCCTCGGGCTCCAAGTAGCCCCAACCTCAAGCATCTCCAGTGACCAAAATCTTTGTCCTCACCACATCACTTGCAACGTGGGCCTGCTTCTTTGGTGAGCTGCTGAAGTCCTCTTGGGACTTCAGTTCCTCCGGCCTGTGGGTCCTATTGAGGGTCACCTTTGAATTATTTAGGCTTCCCCAATTGCTCGGGCCTGCCCTGACTCCCCTGCTTGTGGTGAGACCCCTGGACCTTGCTGGTCCCGACATTGCACCTCCTTCAACTTCCTCATTGGTTGCAGTTGCCAAGGCTTGTTGGTGCCCTCACCGGACACCGACCCCTCAACTCTCGACATCCGGCGTGGGACAGCTCATGTATGGCTCCTGGTCTTCCACAGCATCGCCTGGTCCACACAGGTCCACACAGCTGCATCTTTCTGAAGTCTCCCATTGAGTTTGATGATGGTTTCCGACGCCACTTCACACCTATGCACCCGGCTTCCACGGGTTGGGTGGCTCTCCAACCTCTTGTCTTCCACCGGGTTTCTTCAGGGTCCACTGGGAAGGGTCCTCTTTCTTTAAAATTGCAACCGCGACTTACACGTTAATTTGTACGGAGAACACGGTTGTGTTTCTACACTGCACACGACATTCGTAGGGCTCCTAGATACTCACCTTGGGTGGTTCCTTGGGTCCCCGGCACTTCTACGTCCTTTGACCATTGTCTTGACCAGAGTAGTGTTTCGCATACCACTATTTTAGTATATGATTTGGTCTCCCCCTGGGGACCACTGTGTATTCTGTGCTACTTACCAGTTTCTATTGCAAAATATTGTGTGTATTGTGAATATCTCCAGCTAGGAGATATTTAAATGTATTAGTGAGTGTCTTATAATAAATATATATTTTTATAAATATACTGTGTGGTTCTTTTTCTCTTAATCTATACCTATGAGATTATGTTCTGGTAAAACAAGCTGCTTCACACTTCTTCTGGACTAAGCCTGAAGGCTGCTCTCCACAGCTACCACTTAGAGAGCTTTCTAAGGTTGTGGGTGTGGGTATGTGAACCAAAATATCTATAACCCGATAGCCAAACAACAGGAGAAATGTCCTTTTCACTGTCCTCCTCAAAGAGGAATAGCGGCATTGGCACCAAATTCCTGGCATTGCAGCTAGCAGTCAGAACAACATTAGCTTAATTTCAAGAGTGTCTTTTCTCACTTGTGACCGCTAGTTCTTTGACATCATCAATGGCAACAAACCTTGTTAGGGAAATCTTTTCAAGATGGGCACTTGGACAATCTTACAGTCTCCGAAGGCTAAAAAGGAATCTTTGTCAGGCAGACCAGCAGAGAGAATGGTACTTAAGTACTTGGACAAAAAAGGGTTTTTCAATGAACGAAGGGCTATTGATATATTGGCAAAGGAAAATCGAGCTTTATACAGCAATATGCTGCTTTCCAATCATGGATTTGGTCTGTTCTGGTCAAGATTTTTAAAAACAAAGGAGAGTCAAGAGAAGGATGGATACTGTGCTTAGAGGGTGATTGAAAGAGCGCTTTGTAGAAACATCGGGCCAGTTTCATATAAGGCTTTAAGCACTAGGCATATAGACTTGAATTGAATTAGACTGGATATTATCAGACAGCAGTGGCGGCTCCTCTTCTATGGCAGAGGAGCATTGTAAAACAATAATAAAACGGGTTTAAAACCCATTTTATCATCTCTTTATTTTTCTTCTAAATGACTGTGTGCTGAGTCTTGGGGGCGGCACCAGGAGGGTGACAATACTAGAGGGGGAGGGGTGGGCACTGTTATCAGTGTGCATGATGGTTCAGCCGGCCGTCTCAGGCCGGCCAAACCGTCATGCGCATTGAATATCTCTCCAACCCGAGCTGCGTTAACGAGTTGGAGGCAGCAGGCACAAGCTCCCAGTCTGTCTGGGAGCACGAATTCACAGCGCTCAGGCCAAACCTGAAGCTGCTCTCATGCACGAGAGCAGCTTCAGAAATGGCTGCAGGGCTGTCTGGAAGCCTGTGCCTGCAGTGTAGAGGAGCAGAAGAGCGCAATGCTGGAGGGTGATATCAAGTAGTTACCCCTAATCTGTAGGACCTGTGCTTTTGGTGGACAACATAAGCTTTGGATGAGGTGCTTAGATTGATTCCGAGCACCCCAGCAGGATATGTTGGCCTAGAGACCAGCTAGCTCACAATGCCACCATAGGCCCCCCTAACTTCCCAGGGTGCAAATAGTTTCTGGCAACCACTGAACATGACAACTCCGATCCCTCAGTGATCGTGGAAACAGATCAGAATATTTCGCTCAGTCACTCGTGCTGACTTGTGCTCAAAATAATATACAGAGAATACAAGGTGGAACTTTTTCTATATATTTATTGAACCAACGTTATTCTTGTATAGAATACATGTGCTCAGATAATCAGTAGACAGAAGCAGAAGAAAGTGATTACAAGCACCAAAAGAGTAAATAGTAGCTATAGTTCCACCATGGTGCTAAAACAGTGTGTATATGCAGGCAAATAAACAAGGCAGTAATCAGCCTACTATTCACAGACAATCCCAGAAACAACAGGGGATGGCACCACAGGGTGAGGAGATGCGACTTGGGGCAACAAGAAGGCAATACGCAACCACAATGAGTTTGTGTTTGTGTCTTCCTGAGAGACTTCTGATAGGGCTCGAAAAGAGATGCCCATGCAATGAGGCGCTTAAATGAAGACAGATTTTCATTGAGACCTCAAGTACGATCGTGAGACTGCGTTAGGTTCCGGTGGGGAACTGGGAAAAGTGCTTCATTCTGCTCCTGTGAACCTCAGTCCTCTGTGAGTACAGTATTCACCCTGACAGGGGACTCCTCTAAGTGGTCCTCTGTGCGCACTTTAAAAAAAAAAAAAATCTAACACTGGGATCAGTGAAGGTTTATTATACAGAGATGTTATGTTATGTTATTTTGAATTTGTAAGGCACAACAGCTACCCAAAGGGTTTCCCGGCGCCAGCCTGAGAAGGACAGAGCAAGAAAAATGTAAAGTAAGCGAATTTTGGACCAGTAAGCAGATAAAATTATTGATCAAATAACCACGTCTTTACCGATTTGCGAAATTTCCCATAGGCGGTTTCAATGAGAAGAGACAGGGGGAGAGAATTCCACAGTGAAGGTCCTACGTAAGCAAAAGAGCGGCCCCCCATGCGAGAAAGTTTGATCCTTGGCACCGAGAATTTCGCCTGAGTGGAGGATCTAAGGGAAAGCAGTGGCTGATAGGGGTGTACTAAAGCTTGTAGATACTGAGGGGCTGTACCAGATTTGATTTTGAACATAAGGGTCAGAGCTTTAAACTTAATCCGGTTCTCCACCCTAAGCCAGTGGAGATCTCTTAGGGGTCCAGAAATAGAGGCCGCTCTAGGAAGCTGACAGAGCAGTCTGGCCGCGGTGTTCTGCACCATCTGCAGCTTGCGGATCACGTCCTTATTGGCCCCAAGAAAAAGAACGTTACCGTAGTCCAGTCTAGAGGTGACCATGGCCTGGACTATGGTTTTTTGAGTAGAGCAAGGTAGCATCCACACAATTTTCCTAAGCCATTTCAAGATGGTGAAGCAGGTTTCAGCAACCTTAACGGCTTGTTGACGCATAGAAAGTTGGTCGTCAAGAATAAAGCCAAGGTTGCGGACATGTTGGGCGGGCTGGGGCAGGTCGCCCATTTCCACCGGCCAATGTTGGCAGCCCCAGAGATCTTTATTTTTCCCCAGAATTAAGACCTCTGTTTTTTCACTGTTCAGTTTAAGAAAGTTTGTTTGCATCCAAGATGCAATTTTGCGTAGTCCTATGCGGAGAGCCGATGGCTCAGACTCTCTTTCCGCTGAGAGAGAAAAGATAATCTGGGTGTCGTCTGCATAAGAAAACAGGGACAACCCAGCCTCTTCCGCAATGTCTGCCAAAGGTCTGACATAGATATTAAATAACAGAGGACTGAGAATAGAGCCCTGGGGTACTCCGTAGGGAGAGGAGTAGTTTTTAGAACTGGCCGTGGGGGAGAAAACTTGGAATGTTCGGTCTGTAAGGAAAGAAGTGAGTCAATTTAATGCTGAACCTGTAATGCCCAGAGAGTGTAAAGCTTTTAATAGCACGGTGTGAGACACCGTGTCAAAAGCCGCGCTCAGATCTAATAGTATAAGAGCAGCGGTACCTCCCTCATCCAGACGGTGTCGAAGCATTTCTGTAACTCCCAGGAGTGTGGTTTCCGTGGAGAAGCCTGCTCTAAAACCTGATTGGGAAATGTTAGATTTGGGGGTCTCTAGTTGGCAGAGGTAGGTACCTTTGTCCAAATAGGGACCCTTGAGTCTAGTCAGGGAAAGTAGGTACACTCCCGAAATAACCCCTGCTCACCCTCTTGGTAGCTTGGCACGAGCAGACAGGCTTAGTTCAGAGGCAGTGTGTAAAGCATTTGTGAACACATACAGTAATCAAGTGACAACACTACAAATGGACACCACACAGGTTATATATTTATAAAAATAGGTATACTTTACATAGATTTATCACAAGACCATAAACGACAAAAATAATCCACAATACTGTCAAGAGTGCTTAGTTCTGATCAAAAAGGCTTAATTCAAGGTTCTGTGCGAGTCGGTAGCCTCCTCCGGCTACGGCGATGTCGAGAACAAACAGAGTCTAACAAATCCAGCTGACCGCGTCGAGACGGGCCAACACAGCGTAGACAGACTCGGTCACAGTACCTTTTACTTGAAGCGGCAGGCACGGGCGTGCGAGCCGGATGGCTGTTCGTCGCAGTCGCGATGCAAAAATGGAAGCGTTGCAGGACCCGTTGTCCCTCGATGCGGTGCAGGCAGCGGCTCGTTGACGTCGTCGAGATGGAGTCGGTGAGACCAGGGCCGTGCGTTGCAGGGCGAGACGGTGCTTCGGTGCGGTGCTGGCAGGTTGCGGTGCGGCGACGGAGCCGGATTCAGGAACTGGCGTCGATCTGTCCGGACAGCGGTGCGAGTCGGGCGGTGCATCGCAAAGCGTGCGAGCGGTGCCCAACTCCGGTGCGGTCACAGGACTCGAACTCAGCAGCAGTGACCGTGTCGGTCGGACCAGTTCGATTCGGCGTAGCGAAGCATTGCAGGACGCGTTGTCCCTCGATGCGGTGCAGGCAGCGGCTCGTTGACGGAGTCGGTGAGACCAGGGCCGTGCGTTGCAGGGCGAGACGGGGCTTCGATGCGGTGCTTACAGGACACCGAGTCGGTCGTGGGAGTCGGTCACAGCTCCCTACCTCTGTAGCCACTGAAACAGAGTTTCCAGCAGCAATTCACAAAGGGGTGAAGTCCAATGGTCCTGGGACTTCGGTCAGGGGGCAAGCTCTCTTCCAAGCCCTTGGAGATCCTTCACAAGTTGATGAAAGTCACAGCAAAGCAAAAGTTCCTTTCTCCTTTCTTTGGCAGTCAGGCAAACCACTGCAGGCCAATCCCCCAAGCAGCACTTCAGCTTAGGGATAGTCTCTCCTCAGTTTCTTCTTGGTTCCGCTCCTCAGCAAAGGTTTCTTCTTGTTCCCAAAAGTGATCTAATTTTCCTGGGGTCTGGGTGCTCCTCTTATACCCTGATTCTCTTTGTTCTCTGGAGGCAGAGAGGCCTCTGCCTAGTCCAAAACCAGTTCTGGTCAGTTCTGGAGCACTTTGTTTTTCTGACTCCTTCTTTCCTTTCAGAATGTGGGGCAGAGTGCTCAGCCGCCCGGCAGGAGGTGGAGCCAGCATTGTGGAAGGCAGGCACAGCCCTATTCAGACCCAGGTGCAGCTCCTCCCTCCACTCTGGATGCAGATCTTTCTATTCAGCCCTGTGCTGACTCACCCTGTCTCCTGTAGCCACCCCCAGCCCCTGCCACTCAATCTCCAGACAAGGAATACACAACCTAGCAGAGGCAGGCTTGGATAGTTAGGCAAGAAAATACCCACTTTCTAAAAGTGGTATTTTCAAACACAGAATGTTAAAACCAACTTCACTAAAAGATGTATTTTATCACCCTGAGTTCAGGCATACTAAATTCGTTTTTCTACCATGTTCCCTGGGTCAGTTCTGACTATAAGGTGTAATAGTCAGTCTGCCCATTCTGGCCTATGGGGAGCAGGTAGCCTTGCAATAGTGAAAAACGAAAATGGCTGTAATTCACTATTAGGACATGCCACGCACACCAGGGCATGTCCTACCTTATACTTACAATGCACCCTGCCCTAGGGCCTACTTTAGGGGTGACCAACATGCAGTAAAGGGAAGGTTTAGGGACTGGTAAGTGGGTGTACTCACCAAGTCGACATGGCAGCCCTAGGCTGCACACAGGCTCTGCGATGGCAGGCCTGAGACACATTTTACAAGCCGCTTCTGTGGGTGGCACAACCAGTGCTGCAAGCCCACCAGCGGCATTGGATTTACAAGCCCTGGGCACACTGAGTGCACTGTACTAGGGACTGACAAGTAAATCAATCATCCAATCATGGAGTCACTAATACATAGATCAATTAACGATAGGGAGCACTCGCACTTTGGCACTGATTAGCAGCGGCAAAGTGCCCATGAGCATCTAGTCCAGGAAAAACATATCGGCAACAGTGGAGGCATTATGAAAAAATGGAAGGGAGACCCACGCCAAGGATGCCAGGTCTAACACGTGTCCCCTCCAGCTGAAATGTGGGGAGAACTATCCTACCCCTAGGGAGTTCTCATCGCTAAGGCGGAAAAATCTGGACAGTCCATCAGCATTGGCGTGTTCTGTACCAGGGCGGTGTTCCACCGTAAAGTCCATCCCCTGTAGGGAAATGGACCACCTCAACAGCTTTGGATTCTCACCCCTCATCTGCATCAACCATCTGAGGGGCCTGTGGTCTGTCTGAACCCGGAAGTGAGTCCCAAACAGGTATGGTCTCAGCTTCTTCAGTGCCCAGACCACAGCAAATGCCTCACGCTCGATAGCACTCCATCTCTGTTCCCGGGGAAGTAACCTCCTACTGATGAAGGCTACAGGTTGGTCTAGGCCCTCCTCATTGATCTGTGATAGAACAGCCCCTACACCATGCTCTGAAGCGTCGGTCTGAACAATGAACTCATTGGAGAAGTTGGGTGCCTGGAGCACAGGCGCCGTGCACATGGCAGTCTTCAAGGTGTCAAAAGCTTTCTGACAGGCGTCAGTCCAAATCACTTTCCTGGGCTGCTTCTTGGAAGTCAGCTCGGTCAAGGGGGCAACAATGCTGCCATACCCCTTGACGAATCACCGGTAATACCCGGTGAGTCCTAGGAAGGCTCTCACCTCTGTCTGGGTCTTGGGGGGCTCCCAAGCCAGAATGGTATCAATTTTCGGTTGGAGGGGCGCCACCTGGCCGCTCCCAACCTGGTGTCCCAAGTACACCACAGAACCCTGCCCAATCTGGCACTTACTTGCCTTGATTGTGAGGCCTGCCCTCCGCAGCACCATCAACACTTCCCAGAGGTGACGCAGATGTTCTTCCCAACTGGAACTGAACACTGCGATGTCATCCAGGTAGGCGGCACTGAAATCCTCCAGTCCAACCAACACCTGGTTGACCAACCTCTGAAAGGTGGCAGGGGCATTCTTCATCCCAAAGGGCATCACCCGGAACTGGTAGTGCCCATCTGGTGTGGAGAATGCTGACCTCTCTTTGCCCCATCAGTCAAGGCGATCTGCCAGTACCCAGACGTTAAGTCAAACGTGCTGAGGTACCGCGCAGCCCCTAACTGATCTATGAGCTCATCAGCTCTGGGGATGGGGTGGGAGTCAGTCCTGGTGACGGAATTGAGTCCCCTGTAGTCCACACAGAACCGGAGTTCTGGTGTGGCACCAGGCGCGGCAGCCTTTGGAACCAAGACCACTGGGCTGGCCCAAGGGCTGTTAGAGGACTCAATTACCCCTAGCGCAAACATCTTGGAGACCTCCTCCTTGATGCAGGCTCTGACCCTGTCAGTCACCCTGTAAGCCTTGTGCTTCACAGGAAGACTGTCCCCAGTGTCCACATCATGGACGCACCAATGAGTGACACTGGGAACCAGGGAGAACAGGTCAGGGAACTGTCCCAACAGTTGGCGACAGTCACCCTGCTGCTCAGGTGTCAGGGAGGTAGAGAGGTTTACTCCCTCCACTGATCCATCTTGCTCTCGGGCTGACAGGAGGTCAGGAAGAGGCTCGGTCTCCTCCTCCATTCCATCATCTGTAGCTAAGAGCATGCTCACTTGGGACCTCTCCAAGTGGGGCTTCAGGCGGTTCACATGCAGGACCCGCAAGGGGTTCCTGGGAGACTGCAAGCCCACCAAATAGGTAACTGGACTCTTGCGCTCCACCACCGTAAAAGGGCCGGTCCACCTGTCCTGGAGCGCACAAGGCTCCACAGGGGCCATGACCCACACTTTCTGACCAGGCTGAAGCTCT
Organism: Calotriton arnoldi; assembly: GCA_963921515.1. Classification (NCBI taxonomy): domain Eukaryota; kingdom Metazoa; phylum Chordata; class Amphibia; order Caudata; family Salamandridae; genus Calotriton; species Calotriton arnoldi. The sequence continues at coordinate 444,716 of CAWUFW010012234.1, forward strand.
ACCAGAGTGGCATTCTGGTCGTACCACCGCTTCATCTCCTCCTGGCTGGCTTCCAGATTTGCCTCAGCAAGTTCTCTGAAACGCCTAGTCTGGTTCCTGAAGGCCAGCATGTAACTGTATACATCCTGGGGAGGTTTCCTGGGAGATTGCTCCCAGCCTTCCTTGACCAAACTCAGAGGTCCTCGCACCGGGTGTCCATAGAGGAGCTCAAAGGGACTGAACCCTAGAGACTTCTGTGGCACCTCCCGGTATGCAAACAACAGGCATGGTAAGAGGACGTCCCATTTACGCCTCATGGGTTCTTCCAGACCCATAATCATGCCCTTGAGGGTCCGGTTGAATCTCTCAACCAGCCCATTTCCTTGAGGGTGGTAAGGAGTGGTGAACTTGTAAGTTACACCGCACTCCTGTCACAGGGACTTCATGTACTTGGACACGAAGTTGGTACCTCTGTCAGACACCACCTCTTGAGGGAATCCCACACGTGAGAAAATTCCCATCAGTGCCCGTCCCACCACGGGGCCGTCACTGTCCTCAGAGGGATGGCTTCAGGGTACCGGGTGGCATGGTCCACCAAGACCAGGATAAACCTGTTGCCCATGGCTGTCTTGGGGTCCAGTGGCCCCACAATGTCAATACCCACCCGTTCAAAGGGGGTGCTGACCACAGGGAATGGCTGGAGAGGAGCCTTGTGCTTCCTCCCACTCTTTCCACTTGCCTGGCAAGTCTGGCATGTCCTGCAGTGAGTGGCGGCACTCCTGCGCATCTGGGGCCAATAGAAATGGGTAACAAGCCTGTCAAAGGTATTGTCCTGCCCCAGATGTCCTGCTAACGATACATCATGAGCCAACCCCAGTAGGAAGGCTCTGAAGCGCTGGGGTACCACCAGCACACGGGCTGACCCAGGCTCAGCAACCTTAGGCTCTGAATACAGGAGAGCATTCTCCCAGTAAATCCAATGTGATCCAGACTGATCACCTGCTGCCTGGTCTGTGGCCTGTTGCCTCAGACCCACGAGAGAAGGGCATGTGTTCTGCTCCTCGCAGAACTCTTCCCTGGAGGGTCCTCCTTCTTGCTGCCAATGGGTCAGCTCAGGTAGGTCCCCAGTTCAGCTACCTGTTCCCCTGTAGGCTCCAGGGCATCCCCCTCAGGGTCTGCCTCCTCCTGGACCGTGGGAACCTCGGGGGCCGGTTTCCCACGCCCCCTGCCTCCTCTCTCTCCGGCAGGCACCTGGGCCTCCCTCTCAGGCTCCAGGTCCTCTTGAACACCTTTAGCTGCCATTGACCGGGTGGTCACACATGCCCAATCAGGCAAGCCCAACATTTCTAAATGCGCACTCCGCTCCACCTTAGCCCAAGGTGAGCTCTCCAAATCGTTCCCTAACAAACAGTCAACAGGCATGGCTGGCCTCACAGCTACTTGAAGAGTACCCGAGACCCCCCACTCAAAGGGAACCTGAGCCACCTTGCAGTGACTCTCTGTGTTGTCAGCGGCAACAACCGGATAGAATGCATCAGGGATAACCTGCTCCTTAGACACCAGGTGACACTTGACAGCTGTCACACTGGCTCCTGTGTCTCTCAGAGCCTCCACCCTATGGCCATTGATGGTCACCCACTGCCTGTATTTCTTAGTGTTCTCAGGCAGCGGGGTCCTAGGGACCATCTCAGAGTCTCCTAATGAGACAAGGGAAAACACTGTGGGATCCCCCCACCTTGGGCACCCAACTCCTCCCCCAGGGCTACACTAGCCAACTGCCGGGGGACTGCACTGGTGGGTGCTGGTTTTCCATGCAAAGGGCAACGAGGATCGTTTGCCTTGTGGCCAGGGGCGCCACACTTGTAACATACCAGTGGTCCTTGGTGAACAGGGGGCCTGTCAGGGCCACTGGCTTCTTCTCAGGGGAGGCTGGGAACCTTTCCCTTGGTTCCCTTGGGGTTTACTTTGGGGCCCTTTATGGAACTCCTTCTGTTTACCCTTGTCCCCCCCCACTCTTCTGCTGGGGACCCTGCCCACCCTTGGCGGAGTCTCCCACGTGACCCTTGTGGACCCGGGTACTCACCCAGCGGTCCGCCTCCTCAGCAAGCTGCCTAGGGTTAGTCAGCTTACTATCAATCAGGTGCTGGCGTAGCTCAGGAAACAATTACCGGACAAGTGCTCCCAGGCAATCAAATCAAAGAGCGCCTGAAAATCAGTCGCTTTGCTACCCTTTACCCAACCATCCAAGGCTCTGCAAAAGAAGGTCACATATTCAACCCAGGTACTGCTTTCAATCTTACTACAGTTCCTGACCCTTTGCCTATAAAGCTCAGGGGTCAAACCATACCTAGTCATTAAGGCATCCTTCATGTGGCTGTACGAATTATAGACTTCAGAGGGCAAATCCAACAAGGTATCCCGCCCTTCACTGAGGAACCGTCCCCACAACCCCGCTCCCCAATCCTTCTCAGGGACCCGGTGGGAAGACATGGCTACCTCATAGGCTTTGAACCACTGCCCAATGTCATCATTTTAAAAAATTCCTTAACCACATCTTTTGGAATATACACCCTAGCTTCAACAGGCACAGGCGGTACACTGCCACCAGAGGGAGTAATCTCTAAGCTCTTGGCCTTCAATTCCAACTCCCTCAAAACTTTCTCATGTTCAAACTGCATTTTCTTTTCCTCTAGGGCTAATTTCCTAGTTTGCATTTCAAATTCTAACTGCCCATTCAGCTTGAGCTTGGTCTGCTCCATTTCGTGCATCCTACTCTCTTTCCTGTCCTCCAACTCCTCTGGAGACAGTCCTCTGGCAGAAACACTGCTACCTACTGGGGAAGGTGGTCTTCTAGCCCCTAGATCCAATAGCCCCTCCAGCTGCCCTTCTGCATTCTCAGCCCCCTCCACAGGGGCACTCCTTGATTCGACCCAGGCCCTCAGCGCCTTTTGGAGGTCCTCCTTCCTGGAGAGCCCGGTCATGGACACTTTAAACTTTTTGTAGAATTGCCTGAGCTGCTTGAGGGTGTAGCATTCTAGCCTCTCTTCTTCCCAATCACACTCAACAGAGGCTACTGATGCTGGTTTCTCCATAGTGACTGAACTTGGCATTTGCAAAAATAGGAAATCCCAGAAAAAATGCTATAAAAGTATGTGGTTGCGTTTTGGTCTGCACTCACTAAGTAGTATTCACCAATCACTGTACATGAGTCACAAATGCAAGTCCAGAATCCTCACCGCTGACCACCAATGTTAGATTTGGGGGTCTCTAGTTGGCAGAGGTAGGTACCTTTGTCCAAATAGGGACCCTTGAGTCTAGTCAGGGAAAGTAGGTACACTCCCGAAATAAACCCTGCTCACCCTCTTGGTAGCTTGGCACGAGCAGACAGGCTTAGTTCAGAGGCAGTGTGTAAAGCATTTGTGAACACATACAGTAATCAAGTGACAACACTACAAATGGACACCACACAGGTTATATATTTATAAAAATAGGTATACTTTATATAGATTTATCACAAGACCATAAACGACAAAAAATAATCCACAATACTGTCAAGAGTGCTTAGTTCTGATCAAAAAGGCTTAATTCAAGGTTCTGTGCGAGTCGGTAGCCTCCTCCGGCTATGCGATGTCGAGAACAAACAGAGTCTAACAAATCCAGCTGACCGCGTCGAGACGGGCCAACACAGCGTAGACAGACTCGGTCACAGTACCTTTTACTTCAAGCGGCAGGCACGGGCGTGCGAGCCGGATGGCTGTTCTGTCGCGGTCGCGATGCAAAAATGGAAGCGTTGCAGGACGCGTTGTCCCTCGATGCGGTGCAGGCAGCGGCTCGTTGACGTCGTCGAGACGGAGTCGGTGAGACCAGGGCCGTGCGTTGCAGGGCGAGACGGTGCTTCGGTGCGGTGCTGGCAGGTTGCGGTGCGGCGACGGAGCCGGATTCAGGAGCTGGCGTCGATCTGTCCGGACAGCGGTGCGAGTCGGGCGGTGCGTCGCAAAGCGTGCGAGCGGTGCCCAACTCCGGTGCGGTCACAGGACTCGAACTCAGCAGCAGTGACCGTGTCAGTCGGACCAGTTCGATTCGGCGTAGCGAAGCGTTGCAGGACGCGTTGTCCCTCGATGCGGTGCAGGCAGCGGCTCGTTGACGGAGTCGGTGAGACCAGGGCCGTGGGTTGCAGGGCGAGACGGGGCTTCGATGCGGTGCTTACAGGACACCGAGTCGGTCGTGGGAGTCGGTCACAGCTCCCTACCTCTGTAGCCACTGAAACAGAGTTTCCAGCAGCAATTCACAAAGGGGGTGAAGTCCAATGGTCCTGGGACTTCGGTCAGGGGGCAAGCTCTCTTCCAAGCCCTTGGAGATCCTTCACAAGTTGATGAAAGTCACAGCAAAGCAAAAGTTCCTTTCTCCTTTCTTTGGCAGTCAGGCAAACCACTGCAGGCCAATCCCCCAAGCAGCACTTCAGCTTAGGGATAGTCTCTCCTCAGTTTCTTCTTGGTTCCGCTCCTCAGCAAAGGTTTCTTCTTGTTCCCAAAAGTGATCTAATTTTCCTGGGGTCTGGGTGCCCCTCTTATACTCTGATTCTCTTTGTTCTCTGGAGGCAGAGAGGCCTCTGCCTAGTCCAAAACCAGTTCTGGTCAGTTCTGGAGCACTTTGTTTTTCTGACTCCTTCTTTCCTTTCAGAATGTGGGGCAGAGTGCTCAGCCGCCCGGCAGGAGGTGGAGCCAGCATTGTGGAAGGCAGGCACAGCCCTATTCAGACCCAGGTGCAGCTCCTCCCTCCACTCTGGATGCAGATCTTTCTATTCAGCCCTGTGCTGACTCACCCTGTCTCCTGTAGCCACCCCCAGCCCCTGCCACTCAATCTCCAGACAAGGAATACACAACCTAGCAAAGGCAGGCTTGGATAGTTAGGCAAGAAAATACCCACTTTCTAAAAGTGGTATTTTCAAACACAGAATGTTAAAACCAACTTCACTAAAAGATGTATTTTATCACCCTGAGTTCAGGCATACTAAATTCGTTTTTCTACCATGTTCCTGGGTCAGTTCTGACTATAAGGTGTAATAGTCAGTCTGCCCATTCTGGCCTATGGGGAGCAGGTAGCCTTGCAATAGTGAAAAACGAAAATGGCTGTAATTCACTATTAGGACATGCCACGCACACCAGGGCATGTCCTACCTTATACTTACAATGCACCCTGCCCTAGGGCCTACTTTAGGGGTGACCAACATGCAGTAAAGGGAAGGTTTAGGGACTGGTAAGTGGGTGTACTCACCAAGTCGACATGGCAGCCCTAGGCTGCACACAGGTTCTGCGATGGCAGGCCTGAGACACATTTTACAAGCCGCTTCTGTGGGTGGCACAACCAGTGCTGCAAGCCCACCAGCGGCATTGGATTTACAAGCCCTGGGCACACTGAGTGCACTGTACTAGGGACTGACAAGTAAACCAATCATCCAATCATGGAGTCACTAATACATAGATCAATTAACGATAGGGAGCACTCGCACTTTGGCACTGATTAGCAGCGGCAAAGTGCCCATGAGCATCTAGTCCAGCAAAAACATATCGGCAACAGTGGAGGCATTACGAAAAAATGGAAGGGAGACCCACGCCAAGGATGCCAGGTCTAACAGGAAAAGTGTAGAAAGTTTTGAGTTTCTACAAAATTAGATAGCTGCCCGTTGATATGCATCTCTAAAATTTTTGAGAGGGCCGGGAGTAGTGAAATTGGCCGGTAATTAGCAGACTGAGCAGGGTCCGCGTTGGCCTTTTTCAACAAAGGAAGAACGATGGCATGTTTCCATTGTGGGGGGACGAATGCCTCCTGCAAGGAGGCATTCAGAAGCTCCATTATTGTTGTGAGAATAGGCTTCTCAAGCTGCTGTAGCACTTGGGTAGGGAGAGGATCGCACGGGGAGCCAGATTTGATACTTCCTAGATGCTGCATGAACGAGTTCATATCTAAAGGCAACCAAGAATCCAACGTTTTCACGGATGCCAGAACCCTATCCTCGCTGGCATCAGTAATTCTGGCTACTTGCGGGAGTGCAGGTGCTTGGTGGATGGTATTAACCGGCTTATCCTCATTCAATCCTGAGTCAATTTTTTCTACTTTATTGAGAAAAAATTTAGCTATGTCATCACATTGTGATTCATTGAGGCTAGGAGGAGTGGGCTGAGTTTTTGAGCCAGATAATTCCTTGACCATTTTGAACAGGGTCTTGGAGCAATTCTGTGCTCCAGTGATCATAGAAGAGACATATTCCGATCGGGCCGACCGGCAGAGCGAGTGATAATCACTGTTAGAAATGGGATTTCTGGTTGGCTAAGGCTTGCGCCAAAGCCAGGCAGAAACCACCACTCTAGTCAGGGCAAGGGAGTTACACACCCAAGATAACCCCTGCTCACCCCCTTGGTAGCTTGGCACGAGCAGTCAGGCCTATCCCGGAAGCAATGTGTAAAGCGTTTGCGCAACACACACTCACAGCAGCAACACACTAGGCACACCACAAAAGGAACTCCACACAAGGTTATATAAAAAAATAGCCTTTGTATTGTCATAAACACATTAGATCATAATCACACAAGGTACACTGTGCCACCTGGCACTTAGGCCGTATTTACAGGGGACTATATACAGGACCGGGCCAATTGGGCCACGGTCAGAACCATCAGAACAGGTAAGTAAAATGTAAACCACAACCCGTAATCACTGGTACCTAAACATTATATCACATTAGACATAAACCCACAGTAGGCCCAAACCTTATTAGCATAAACACCCTAGGCAATAATCAGCATAAACACAGTGTGCCCCAATCGGGGGCGCAACACACTGAAACTGGCCCCAGGCCCACTGGCCTCTCACAGGGGCTCAAATGCCCAATGTCCATAATGTCTGGGCTGGCTGCGCATGCAGCAAAGTAAAAGTGTGCAAAAGATCAGGCCTAAACGTGGCAGCTGCCCACTACTTGCTGGGCAGCTGTGTAATAAAAATAAAGGCTGGGCACTCACTGTGCCCTCTAATTCAATGTGCCAACGTTGCAGCTGCCCACTGTCAGGCGGGGCAGCTGTGGCCCTATCACAATGAGGCCCAGCACCACTGGCTCTAATTACCACAATTGTGGCCTCCGTCGTTGGAGCGGCCCGCTCCCTTTGCGGGACCGCTCAGGTACTGTGCCTTCCCTGGCACTAACAAACTGAGGGCGCCAAGAAATGCCCCCAAGCCCCACGGGGACTACGTAAACCAAATGCAGCCTCTCGCAAGAGATCCACCCCCACTCACCAGGACTCTTCTCTTCGGTGCGGACTGCGCGGGGCTGGCATGCGGCGGGGGCAGGCACCGACAATGTGCCTCGGGCCCCCTCCGCCTCACTCCCAGACAGCTGCGGCTTCTCCTTGGAGCCTCCGAGGCTTGAGGTGATCAGGTGGTACGCGTGGCTCCTACCTCCAACACAGGAGCCCCCCAGCAATTGCCACAACTCTCGGCTTCTCACGGGGCTCTCCCTCACTCTCGGGGGCCCTGGGTGAAGACGCTGACTCCGTCCCCATGATCTCCCTGGAGCCGGGACTTCCTGCTTCCGCTCTGCGTCACAATGACGTGGGGGTGGGAGTCCCGGTTGCCAGGCAACACTCCGGCTTCCCTCTGGGCCGCGGCGGTGATTTTCCTGGATGCGGCATTTCCCTACTTACTTCACCGAAGCGCGGGGTGGCACCCGCTCGTAAATAGGAAAACGGCAAAGATGCGGGGTGGGCACCCGCGGGATACACAAAAATTGCAGGGTGGGCACCCGCTCGAAAAATGAGCATACAGCGCGGTGGGCACCCGCTGTTTGAATTCCCAGGCAGCAGCCCAGCGCTGCAAATGAAACAACAGAAGCGCTCTCCAAAATAAAAGTAAAGCGCTCTCAGGCGCTTCTCCAAGAGGATAAAATAAAGCGCTCTTTCAAGCAATAAAGAGCCAATCGCTCTTCCAAATAAAAGGCAAAGTTCAGGGGGCACAAGGCTGGGCTCAGGCAGGCCAGCACACAGGGCCCTCCAGCAGGGAGGCAGTCCCTTGTGGCGGTTCCTCCTGGAGCCCAGCAGCAGCAGCCCCCCAGCGTCAGGATCAGCACAGCAAAAGAACATTTTCATGGGGTCACAGCCCCTTCTTTTATACCTATATCCCCCTTTGTCACACAGCACAGGGCTGGGGGAAAACCAGATGCAACTGGTTTGGGGGAGCTTTGTAGCACTTTGTTGTGCTCAGCTCCTCTCCTCTTTGTCAGGTGGGGGCTAGGTGCTCAGACGCACCACAGGGGGCGGAGCCAGCATTGTGGAGGGAAGGCACAGCCCTATTCAGGTCCCAGGTGCAACTCCTCCCTCCCATCTACATGCAGATCTCCCTATTCACCACTGGGCAGACTCATCTTGGCTCCTGGAGCCAAGCACACCACCCAGCCCCTGTCAATCACAAGCCAGACATGCACTCCACATCAGGCAGGCAGACACAGAGCACACAGAAATGCCAACTTCTAAAAGTGGCACTTCTCCACTAGTCACAATAAATCTGCGCACACCATTGCGCAGCATTTATTCTCACGAGTTCGCACATACTAAACTCGCCCCTGCACTCCTCTCACACCAGGAATTACCATGGACACACATATCCCCCATGCCTTCCTATGGGAGGGCAGGCCAATCTCACCACACGCACTCAGTGCGCACGCACTTTACACTGGGACACAGTGCTAAAGTGCGCAGAGGCCTAAAACCACCAACACTACACAGGGAAAAGGCTTGGAGACAGGCAAAAAGTTTAGGGGTGAACGTGCCAAAAGGGCCAAGTCCAACACAACCCCCTTCCAGCCAAAACGCAGGGCAGACCAATCACCACTGTGATGGGCTTCCCTGCTTGGGGCGATAGAACACGGACGCGGGCCCGCTACTGCAGGGACACCCTCCTGTTCTACGCCACGGTGAACCCATGTGGTTCCTTCTGAAAAAGCTGTCCGGAGCAACTGGGCTACCCCACTGGTACTCCCTAGCTGTCCACGGCCAGGACCAGGCCCTAGGCCACCCAGATGCCACTGGTCCTTGCCCATTCACAGAGTGGGGGGTAGTAACCCCTGGCACATAGTAGCCATTCTCCACTCTTCCCCTCATCAGAGCAGGTCTAGACTGCCACTGATCTTCCAGCCTAGGGTCTGCACCCTCAGGCGGACCAGAAGTCACGGGTGAGGCTCTCCTCCCCCTACCTCTCCTTCTAGGGTTCCGCCCTCTCCTCCTTGGAGAAGCACCCTCAGAACACAACTCTCCCACCAGTTCAGGACCTCTCTCCCACAACTGGTCTCCCAACCTAGGGTCTAACCCTTCAGGTTGCACCGGGGTCAGAGGCGAGGACTCCCTCCCTCTGCACCCCCTTCCAGAGTTCTGCACCCTCCCAACTGGAGCAGTACCCCTGGAAGATGAACTGGTCAGGACACTGGTTACAGACGTCCTTCCCTCCAGGTCAGGCAGATCCTGAACCTGGCCTCCCAACCTTGGGGCTGAACCCCACGCCTGAGCATTTGCCTGGCACACCAGGACTTCTGGGGGCGCACACAGCAGCCCTCCGAGGGTAACACATGACTCATGTGTTGCGTAACAGTCTGCGTGGTGCAGACCTCCCGACCCCTGTCCATCTGACAGTGCGCAGAGATCCCCCACGACAGAAGTGGTGTCACCATGGTCACTTCTAGGAGACTCAGCACTTCTGGCTGGCCCCTGACCCACTGGTTCTTCCACTGGGGAACACATCCCCCTCTCACCCCTCTCTCTGGACTTCTGTACCCTCCCAACTGGAGCGGCACCGCCAGACACCAGAACCACTGGAGCTCTATTTACAGACGCTCCAGGTTTTCCAGACACTAGGAGATCCTCCTCAAATGGACTAACAGGACAGCCTAGGCTCCCAACCTGGTGTTCCCTGAAGAAACCATCCAGGTTCTGAGACTGGGTTTCGGGCACCTGGGGACACTCAGTCCCACACTCACTCCTACTCCACTGAGACAGGACGTGAGCCCCTACACCCCTCCCACTACACTGGGACCTAGCTGGGCTACACTGAACCTCTTCCCCAATACAGGACGGGAAGATACCTGAGCCACTACTTTTGGGATCACTCCCCAATGCCTCTTCAGAACCTCGGGCACTTTCCCAGAGGTCTGCTTCCCATGCAAGATCCCATGGATCAGGGTGCCCACACTCCAACAGGTGTTGGCGCAACCCTGGAAAACAACAACTGAGCAGGTGCTCTTTAATAACCAGATTGAACAGTCCTTCAAAATCCTGTTCCGTGGTACACTTTACCCAGTCACTCAGTGCATCATTACAGTCATCCACAACCCTCCCCCAAGACTGGTGAGACAGTTTCCTACTGCCCCTGAACTTCAACCTGTACTCCTCTTCCTGGGAGCCAAGTACCATATTCTGGGAACTGGGAATGGGACTTTCTGCACTGGACTCCATATTGCTGCCACCACTGGATCCCACCCTCACTGGTGAATCCAGACAATTGAAACTACTCTCAGGGGATAACCTACCCTCCAGAGCTAATTTCTCCCTGGCGAAGGCCCTCTCAGCCTCCGCCATCCTCTCCTGCGCTAAGACCCTCTCGGTCTCTAGCTTTTCTCCTCCACACTCAGCTGCGCTATCTCCCTGGCATGCTCTAACCTGAGCTTCTCCAAAGCCAGCTGATGCTCCCTTTCTTCCCTCCTATCCACCCACTCCTCTGGGGACAGGGAAAGGGATGGGGCACTGCCCCTGACACTGGACCCAGCAAGGGACTCCCTATACATGGGGTCCTCACTATCTACTGGCGTCCCTGTCCTGTCACTTTCTTCCTCCTCTTCAGACTCCTCAGGGCCCCCCTCAGACCCACCACCCTCTTGGCTTGCAGCCAGGGCCCTCTTCTCCTCATTGCGCTCACAGTCCCATTCATCCTTTTGCCATTGGATCAGGTTGTCCCTCAGTTTTGACTGGGTGTCTGACCCACTCACTGCTATGTCTCTCTCCTTACAGAAATCCACCTACTCCCACATGCTGTATCTAAACAGACCACAAAAATTAAAAGCAGACTCCATTTTGGCAGGACGCTCAGGGACACGTGCAACACAGGAGACCTAGGTTTCTGAGCTGAAGCAAGAGTACACAATTTACAAATTACACTATTAGGAGAAGAATTAAAATAAAACTCAGAACAATAATCCCCAAACACGTGATTATCTAAATGCAGAGTTTTGTAGTGCAGCCAGTTGTCGCTGTGGTACTTCGCAAACGCAAGTCCTATCCTCACCGCTGACAACCAATGTTAGAAATGGGATATCTGGTTGGCTAAGGCTTGCGCCAAAGCCAGGCAGAAACCACCACTCTAGTCAGGGCAAGGGAGTTACACACCCAAGATAACCCCTGCTCACCCCCTTGGTAGCTTTGTCACGAGCAGTCAGGCCTATCCCGGAGGCAATGTGTAAAGTGTTTGCGCAACACACACTCACAGCAGCAACACACTAGGCACACCACAAAAGGAACTCCACACAAGGTTATATAAAAAAAATAGCCTTTGTATTGTCATAAACACATTAGATCATAATCACACAAGGTACACTGTGCCACCTGGCACTTAGGCCGTATTTACAGGGGACTATATACAGGACCGGGCCAATCGTGCCACGGTCAGAACCATCAGAACAGGTAAGTAAAATGTAAACCACAACCCGTAATCACTGGTACCTAAGCATTATATCACATTAGACATAAACCCACAGTAGGCCCAAACCTTATTAGCATAAACACTCTAGGCAATAATCAGCATAAACACAGTGTGCCCCAATCGGGGGCGCAACACACTGAAACTGGCCCCAGGCCCACTGGCCTCTCACAGGGGCTCAAATGCCCAATGTCCATAATGTCTGGGCTGGCTGCGCATGCAGCAGAGTAAAAGTGCGCAAAAGATCAGGCCTAAACGTGGCAGCTGCCCACTACTTGCTGGGCAGCTGTGTAATAAAAATAAAGGCTGGGCACTCACTGTGCCCTCTAATTCAATGTACCAACGTTGCAGCTACCCACTGTCAGGTGGGGCAGCTGTGGCCCTATCACAATGAGGCCCGGCACCACTGGCTCTAATTACCACAATTGTGGCCCCCGTCGTTGAAGTGGCCCGCTCCCTTTGCGGGACCGCTCAGGTACTGTGCCTTCCCTGGCACTAACAAACTGAGGGCGCCAAGAAATGCCCCCAAGCCCCACGGGGACTACGTAAACCAAATGCAGCCTCCCGCAAGAGATCCACCCCCACTCACCAGGACTCTTCTCTTCGGTGCGGACTGCGCAGGGCTGGCATGCGGCGGGGGCAGGCATCGACAATGTGCCTCGGGCCCCCTCCGCCTCACTCCCAGACAGCTGCGGCTTCTCCGTGGAGCCTTCGAGGCTCCAGGTGATCAGGCAGTATGCGGGGCTCCTAGCTCCAACACAGGAGCCCCGCCAGCAATTGCCACAACTCTCGGCTTCTCACAGGGCTCTCCCTCACTCTCGGGGGCCCTGGGTGAAGACGCTGACTCCGTCCCCGTGATCTCCCTGGAGCCGGGACTTCCTGCCTCCGCGTCACAATGACGTGGGGGTGGGAGTCCCGGTTGCCAGGCAACACTCCGGCTTCCCTCTGGGCCACGGCGGTGATTTTCCTGGATGCGGCGCTTCCCTACTTCCTTCACCGAAGCGCGGGGTGGCACCCGCTCGTAAATAGGAAAACGGCAAAGATGCGGGGTGGGCACCCGCGGGATACACAAAAATTGCAGGGTGGGCACCCGCTCGAAAAATGAGCATACAGCGGGGTGGGCACCCGCTGTTTGAATTCCCAGGCAGCAGCCCAGCGCTGCAAATGAAACAACAGAAGCGCTCTTCAAAATAAAAGTAAAGCGCTCTCAGGCGCTTCTGCAAGAGGATAAAATAAAGCGCTCTTTCAAGCAATAAAGAGCCAATCGCTCTTCAAATAAAAGGCAAAGTTCGGGGGGCACAAGGCTGGGCTCAGGCAGGCCAGCACACAGGGCCCTCCAGCAGGGAGGCAGTCCCTTGTGGCGGTTCCTCCTGGAGCCCAGCAGCAGCAGCCCCCCAGCGTCAGGATCAGCACAGCAAAAGAACATTTTCATGGGGTCACAGCCCCTTCTTTTATACCTATATCCCCCTTTGTCACACAGCACAGGGCTGGGGGAAAACCAGATGCAACTGGTTTGGGGGAGCTTTGGAGCACTTTGTTGTGTTCAGCTCCTCTCCTCTTTGTCAGGTGGGGGCTAGGTGCTCAGACGCACCACAGGGGGTGGAGCCAGCATTGTGGAGGGAAGGCACAGCCCTATTCAGGTCCCAGGTGCAACTCCTCCCTCTCATCTACATGCAGATCTCCCTATTCACCACTGGGCAGACTCATCTTGGCTCCTGGAGCCAAGCACACCACCCAGCCCCTGTCAATCACAAGCCAGACATGCACTCCACATCAGGCAGGCAGACACAGAGCTCACAGAAATGCCAACTTCTAAAAGTGGCACTTCTCCACTAGTCACAATAAATCTGCGCACACCATTGCGCAGCATTTATTCTCACGAGTTCGCACATACTAAACTCGCCCCTGCACTCCTCTCACACCAGGAATTACCATGGACACACATATCCCCCATGCATTCCTATAGGAGGGCAGGCCAATCTCACCACACGCACTCAGAGTGCGCACGCACTTTACACCGGGACACAGTGCTAAAGTACGCAGAGGCCTAAAACCACCAACACTACACAGGGAAAAGGCTAGGAGACAGGCAAAAAGTTTAGGGGTGAACCTGCCAAAAGGGCCAAGTCCAACAATCACTTTTGGCTTTTTTATAGGCAAATTTGGCATTAGACGCATAGTCCCTCCTCCAACGTCTCTCCAGGATTTTACATTAAGTTTTCTCAGTTTTAAGCCTCTCCGTATACCAAGGGGCTGGAGGTAGGTGGTTGTTTAACCTCTTGATTGAGGGTGGAAGACAATCCTCAATCGCTTTCAAAATCCAATTCTGAATGGCTCCCAAGGCTGAGACTGACATTAGTCTAAAGGTGGGAGCATTGAAAGATAGGAGTTTATTAAAAGCTTCCATATTCAATTTCCCCCAGTTTCTGGTTAGCTTTCTGCTGCCAAGTGCCATTGAGCGCAAGCTCTTCAATTGCCCGAGCCGAAAGCCGACCGCAAAGTGGTCTGACCAACAAAGTGGCACGGCTGCGGTACCAAACATCCCATATTTCAGTGAAGCCATCATGGAGCTGGGCAACTCTGTAATGACGAGTATCCAGCCCATGGACATACTATGGCGTCCCTGGTCCCTTACAATATCCAGGAATCTACCAGGATATTGCAGAGACATATCTGCTCCTACAGATATGCCCTCACAGGAGATATAGTGCATCCTGCTTTAAGGGCTAAGGCCTGCTAGAGAGGTGACTTACCTATATCTCATGCAGTGTCTGTGAGCATGGCACACAGGGATACTTGCCATGTCGACTCTTCAGTTTTGTCTGCACCAGGACACACAAGCTGCAGTGGCAGTATGCGTGGCTTTGGTGAGGGGTCCTTTAGGGTGGCACAATTCGTGCTGCAGCCTTTATGGACCTACTTTAACCACAAGGCCCTTAGTACCAGGGGTACCTTTTACGAGGGACTTAAATGTGAGCTAAAAGGGTGCCAATCGTGGAAACAAAAGATACAGTTTAAGAAAGGAGATATGGCAGAGGGGACCTGGTTAGCAGAGACTCTGTGCACTTCCAATCAAAACTACATCATTTTCCAGGCAAAAAGTGGGGGCTAAAGATGTCCAAAAGAGGCACTTTCCTACACATATGTTTGCTCCCATCTGGCAGTAGCATTTTTAAATCTCCCACCAAAATGAGAGCAAACATGCAAGTTGGCTCCCAGCCAGTGGCAGCTTTAAAAATGCTCCAGCAGCTGGGAGCAGACTTGTGCTCTGTTTCCCTGCCCACACTCCTGATGGCAGTGAAACAGAACCAACATTACTCTCGCCCAAAGGGAACAAGCAGAATACAGCTGCTCGCTCTGGGTGGGAGCAATGCTGGCTCCCGCACCATGAAGGGAGCCGGCTCTCCCTCCGCAACACCCAATGTGGTACTTGGTGGCTACCCTGGGTGGGCACCTGGGCACCCATATATAAAGTAGAAATGCCCTGGGGATGGAGTGTTGGCTGTTTGCAGGGGGGGTTGGCTGCAAGGCCTGGCTGCAGTGCTTGGAGTGGGGTTGGCTTTACATATGGTAATAAAATATTTCTTTACTTTACACAAAAACCTAGAAATTTACTAAAAAAGACAAAGGTTGAAGTTGCCATTGGGGTGTGAGTTAAAGTTACCTTAGGGTACGAGTCATAGTTACTTGTGATAACTGCAACTATAACTGGTGAATATCTGTGTTTTTTAGAGTTTAAAACGTAATGCTGCTACTGAACATTTAACCTAACTTTAACATTACTTTACCCTTTGGTTGGTCAGTGAATATATATATAAACCCATAGGCAAATACCTGGATACGGACTGTGGGGTTTTAACCAGTAACTAAGATCTTTAATTGATAACTGGAAACTAATAACTGCTTTGCAAGTGTCCATTTTGGAGTTGTTTCCAAATCACAACTCTAGTAACTATTTTTATAGCTCACAACAAGGGACAGATATTTTCTAAGGCGTATATATTTGGTTAAGAACAATATTCTTACTTTGAGTGCCTTATTATGTGTAATTGAACATTTTTCTAGGGTGGCATTTTTCTACTTTAGAAACAGCAATTTGATTACATAAACAGACAGAACTAAACAGAATGGTAAAAGAAACATAAAATATTTCATCACAAGGCATATTGAGAAAAAGAAGGGAATTAAATTAAGTTATAGCTGTGCAGTTAAGGAAGCATGAGATAATGGGGTATTGACAGAATGCATTTAAACGTCTGCTTCTCCAAGTTAGTTCGGATGGAGTCCGAAAAAGATGTGTCTGAAACCTTATTATTAGAGCCAGGGAGTTCCAGACAGTTCTTGCAGCTCTGCTGAAGGACTGGATTGATGCAAAGGACGTTGTGAAATTAAGAGTTTGCAGTTGTAAGATGTTTTTATATTAAGGCATCTTTGACTTCCGGAGGAGGTTAGAACTTTGGTTTATATGGCTAATGTGGCTTGCAAAGTGCAGGGCTATTTATTTAGGTATTCATAAAAGTGATGGATAGATGAATTATTCTCAGCCTCTGGTAATTACTCATTGCTGCATCCCAATCTATCATTATTATGCACACCACGCTACCTCAGTTTGGACCCAGCCATATGCAAATCAGTCGGGACCCTTCTCCAACAGGAACTTTCCAGCCCATGCTGCCAGGCCAGTGTCTCCCTGAACCTGATCACAAGCAACCCAAGACTGGTTTCGCCCTGACCGGGGCTCATCAGTCAGCTGTAGCTTGGTTCCAGTGGCACAGTGAGCAAGGGACCTACATATTCTTGAAGTATGTGACAAGGAAGATTAAGACTTACGGGCAGATTTATCAACACTTTTTCTTGGTGCTAAGTCACCAGATGTGATGCAAACCAGTGTTGATTTTTTATTTGCTGTTCATCACAAACGTTCTTCCACTGCAAAGTTGCCTATAAGTAACACATAGTAACACTTTATGCTACTTTGCACCACTTTGAATTATTTGTGTCATGGGGTGGCCCATGGGTGATACATATGCATTTCTATGCTACCACACAAGGTTGTTCACATAAAGCCCTAGTACTAACAGTTGTAGACAAGGTTTAATGCCAAAAATAATAACTCCTCGAAGTAGGCATTAACTTGGTGAAATGTTTCTATTTCTCCAAACTTTTAAAATATTTCATGTGTCTGAACTGTACAGCACATATACAATAGTTGAATTTTTTAAAAGTTTGTCTTCCTTCTTTCTAGTACAAAATATATCATAGACATCACACACATTTGCAGTAGCGGCTGGTGTCAGTGCAGAGTGATGGCCAGCCGGGGTGGCGGACGACGAGAAAATAAATTAAAAAAAGAACTAACCTGGCGCCTGCCGCATCTCCACTCTCCTGCTCCTCTCTGGCTCCACTGCAGCACTGGCTCCCATACTACCCTGCGGCCAATCCAGATGCTGCTCTCATGCTGTATGACAGCAGCGACAGGATTGGCCTGAGTGCCCTGGATTTGCGGTCCCAGAGAGTGTGAGAGCCTGTGCCGTCTGTCTCCAACCCAGCAATGCAGCACAGATTGGAGACAGCTCAGTACGAGTGTCGGTTTGGCCGTCCTAAGGTGGCTGGCCAAACCTATATGTGCACTGACAGCAGTGTCCACCACTCCCCTTCCGTGACTGCCTCCGCAATGGCCCCACCCCCAAGACTCAGAGCTTAGAGCCTGAAAAATAAAACGATAATAAACCTGTTTTATTATCCTTTTATCTTTCAAGTTTTGAGGCTGCTGGCGGGTGGGGGGGGGGCACTAGGGTGCAAAAGTATATGCGTGACACTAGCCAGCCTGTTTGAAAGTCAGAGCAGGCAATGGCAGCAGCACTTTAGCTTTGAAAATGTAGCTCTGCTCGGCATTTTCGTGGAGCGAGGATCTTGACAACTTTGGCTGCCGCACTGCTTTGCACAACTTTTCAGTAATCTACCCCTTGGTGTACCTTGGTGTAATGCATATTAATGGCGAGCATTGGCAGCATTGTTGCATATTCTGTCAAGAAAGAACAAGTGGATTGGCTGCCGAGGGCTAGCATAGGCCAGATGGCTAGATACACTTGTAGAATCACTGACTTTGCAGATCCCTTTATAAGGCTGCATCATCATAAATATTCTCAACCCAATAAAAAACAAGCATTTGCAATGCAATCGGTCTCGCATTTATTAATGTTAGAGCTATTGGCGCTGTCAATAACAATGTTATTCACTTTTTTTTTCATTTGCAAAGGTATAAATACTATCAGAATACCCAACAGCAAAGATGTAAGTTATGTACGTTCGTGAAAAAGGGAAGACATTCACCAAAGTTAAAAAATATATAAAGAAGTCCAATAGTCTGAGAATAATAGATCAAAGAGTCAGGAGTCACAAACTTCTGCAGTACTCACCAACGAATTAAAGATAACTGCATACCCGTTTATTTTAGTAAAGGAGGTAAACAAAAAAACTAATACGTATTATGAAACTGCCCTTATTATGTAGTGAGCGATACCAAAGGGGATGATGGACGGAGCGTTTGAGCTAATCAAACACTCACCCCCAGTCAACTGATCTGGGTTTAATCCATCATCATTCTTTAGCTCACTCCACCACCCCAGTTCAGACATGGCCATATGCAAATCAGTCTGACCCTGTGCCTCTTGGGAACAGTCCAGCCCGAACTGCCAAGCCATGTCTTCCCTGGACCGGAAACAAGCATCCTGGGACCGGTTTCTGGCTATTCAGCCGTCATCAGCCAGGCTAGCTTGAATCCAGTGGCAAAGTGAGCAAGGGACCCACGTCTGGGCATACCCTGCCAACTTAGGGCAAACAAAGCGATACCAAAGGGGATGATGGACGGAGCGTTTGAGCTAATCAGACACTCACCCCAGTCAACTGATCTGGGTTTAATCCATCATCATTCTTTAGCTCACTCCACCACCCCAGTTCAGACATGGCCATATGCAAATCAGTCTGACCCTGTGCCTCATGGGAACAGTCCAGCCCGAACTGCCAAGCCATGTCTTCCCTGGACCGGAAACAAGCATCCTGGGACCGGTTTCTGGCTATTCAGCCATCATCAGACAGGCTAGCTTGAATCCAGTGGTAAAGTGAGCAAGGGACCCACGTCTGGGCATACCCTGCCAACTTAGGGCGAACAAAGCGATACCAAAGGGGATGATGGACGGAGCGTTTGAGCTAATCAAACACTCACCCCAGTCAACTGATCTGGGTTTAATCCATCATCATTCTTTAGCTCACTCCACCACCCCAGTTCAGACATGGCCATATGCAAATCAGTCTGACCCTGTGCCTCATGGGAACAGTCCAGCCCGAACTGCCAAGCCATGTCTTCCCTGGACCGGAAACAAGCATCCTGGGACCGGTTTCTGGCTATTCAGCCGTCATCAGCCAGGCTAGTTTGAATCCAGTGGCAAAGTGAGCAAGGGACCCACGTCTGGGCATACCCTGCCAACTTAGGGCGAACAAAGCGATACCAAAGGGGATGATGGACGGAGCGTTTGAGCTAATCAAACACTCACCCCCAGTCAACTGATCTGGGTTTAATCCATCATCATTCTTTAGCTCACTCCACCACCCCAGTTCAGACATGGCCATATGCAAATCAGTCTGACCCTGTGCCTCATGGGAACAGTCCAGTCCGAACTGCCAAGCCATGTCTTCCCTGGACCGGAAACAAGCATCCTGGGACCGGTTTCTGGCTATTCAGCCGTCATCAGCCAGGCTAGCTTGAATCCAGTGGCAAAGTGAGCAAGGGACCCACGTCTGGGCATACCCTGCCAACTTAGGGCGAACAAAGCGATACCAAAGGGGATGATGGACAGAGCGTTTGAGCTAATCAAACACTCACCCCCAGCCAACTGTTCTGGGTTTAATCCATCATCATTCTTTAGCTCACTCCACCACCCCAGTTCAGACATGGCCATATGCAAATCAGTCTGACCCTGTGCCTCATGGGAACAGTTCAGCCCGAACTGCCAAGCCATGTCTTCCCTGGACCGGAAACAAGCATCCTGGGACTGGTTTCTGGCTATTCAGCCGTCATCAGCCAGGCTAGCTTGAATCCAGTGGCAAAGTGAGCAAGGGACCCACGTCTGGGCATAACCTGCCAACTTAGGGCGAACAAAGCGATACCAAAGGGGATGATGGACGGAGCGTTTGAGCTAATCCAACACTCACCCCCAGTCAACTGATCTGGGTTTAATCCATCATCATTCTTTAGCTCACTCCACCACCCCAGTTCAGACATGGCCATATGCAAATCAGTCTGACCCTGTGCCTCATGGGAACAGTCCAGCCCGAACTGCCAAGTCATGTCTTCCCTGGACCGGAAACAAGCATCCTGGGACCGGTTTCTGGCTATTCAGCCGTCATCAGCCAGGCTAGCTTGAATCCAGTGGCAAAGTGAGCAAGGGACCCACGTCTGGGCATACCCTGCCAACTTAGGGCGAACAAGCGATACCAAAGGGATGATGGACAGAGCGTTTGAGCTAATCAAACACTCACTCCCAGTCAACTGATCTGGGTTTAATCCATCATCATTCTTTAGCTCACTCCACCACCCCAGTTCAGACATGGCCATATGCAAATCAGTCTGACCCTGTGCCTCATGGGAACAGTCCAGCCTGAACTGCCAAGCCATGTCTTCCTGGACCGGAAACAAGCATCCTGGGACCGGTTTCTGGCTATTCAGCCGTCATCAGCCAGGCTAGCTTGAATCCAGTGGCAAAGTGAGCAAGGGACCCACGTCTGGGCATACCCTGCCAACTTAGGGCGAACAAAGCGATACCAAAGGGGATGATGGACGGAGCGTTTGAGCTAATCAAACACTCACCCCCAGTCAACTGATCTGGGTTTAATCCATCATCATTCTTTAGCTCACTACACCACCCCAGTTCAGACATGGCCATATGCAAATCAGTCTGACCCTGTGCCTCATGGGAACAGTCCAGCCCGAACTGCCAAGCCATGTCTTCCCTGGACCGGAAACAAGCATCCTGGGACTGGTTTCTGGCTATTCAGCCGTCATCAGCCAGGCTAGCCAGTGCCATGGGGTGGCGGAGTGAGCTAAAGAATGATGAGGGATTAAACCCAGATCAGTTGACTGGGGGTGAGTGCTTGCAATGTTCAACACTCCATCCATCATCCCCTTTGGTTTTGCTATGTTCGCCCTAAGTTGGCAGGGTATGCCCAGACGTGGGTCCCTTGCTCACTTTGCCACTGGATTCAAGATAGCCTGGCTGATGACGGCTGTAAGCCAGAAACCGGTCCCAGGATGCTTGTTTCCGGTCCAGGGAAGACATGGCTTGGCAGTTCGGGCTGGACTGTTCCCATGTGGCACAGGGTCAGACTGATTTGCATATGGCCATGTCTGAACTGGGGTGGCGGAGTGAGCTAAAGAATGATGATGGATTAAACCCAGATCAGTTGACTGGGAGTGAGTGCTTGCAATGTTCAACACTCCGTCCATCATCCCCTTTGGTTTTGCTATGTTCGCCCTAAGTTGGCAGGGTATGCCCAGACGTGGGTCCCTTGCTCACTTTGCCACTGGATTCAAGATAGCCTGGCTGATGACGGCTGTAAGACAGACACCGGTCCCAGGATGCTTGTTTCCGGTCCAGGGAAGACATGGCTTGGCAGTTCGGGCTGGACTGTTCCCATGAGGCACAGGGTCAGACTGATTTGCATATGGCCATTTCTGAACTGGGGTGGCGGAGTGAGCTAAAGATTGATGATGGATTAAACCCAGATCAGTTGACTGGTGGTGAGTGCTTGCAATGTTCAACACTCCGTCTATCATCCCCTTTGGTTTTGCTATGTTCGCCCTAAGTTGGCAGGGTATGCCCAGACGTGGGTCCCTTGCTCACTTTGCCACTGGATTCAAGATAGCCTGGCTGATGACGGCTGTAAGCCAGAAACCGGTCCCAGGATGCTTGTTTCCGGTCCAGGGAAGACATGGCTTGGCAGTTCGGGCTGGACTGTTCCCATGAGGCACAGGGTCAGACTGATTTGCATATGGTCATGTCTGAACTGGGGTGGCGGAGTGAGCTAAAGAATGATGATGGATTAAACCCAGATCAGTTGACTGGGGGTGAGTGCTTGCAATGTTCAACACTGCATCCATCATCCACTTTGGTTTTGCTATGTTCGCCCTAAGTTGGCAGGGTATGCCCAGACGTGGGTCCCTTGCTCACTTTGCCACTGGATTCAAGATAGCCTGGCTGATGACGGCTGTAAGCCAGAAACCGGTCCCAGGATGCTTGTTTCCGGTACAGGGAAGACATGGCTTGGCAGTTCGGGCTGGACTGTTCCCATGAGGCTCAGGGTCAGACTGATTTGCATATGGCCATGTCTGAACTGGGGTTGTGGAGTGAGCTAAAGAATGATGATGGATTAAACCCAGATCTGTTGACTGGGGGTGAGTGCTTGCAATGTTCAACACTCCGTCCATCATCCCCTTTGGTTTTGCTATGTTCGCCCTAAGTTGGCAGGGTATGCCCAGACGTGGGTCCCTTGCTCACTTTGCCACTGGATTCAAGATAGCCTGGCTGATGATGGCTGTAAGCCAGAAACCGGTCCCAGGATGCTTGTTTCCGGTCCAGGGAAGACATAGCTTGGCAGTTCGGGCTGGACTGTTCCCATGAGGCACAGGGTCAGACTGATTTGCTTATGGCCATGTCTGAACTGGGGTGGCGGAGTGAGCTAAAGAATGATGATGGATTAAACCCAGATCAGTTGACTGGGGGTGAGTGCTTGCAATGTTCAACACTGCATCCATCATCCCCTTTGGTTTTGCGATGTTCGCCCTAAGTTGGCAGGGTATGCCCAGACGTGGGTCCCTTGCTCACTTTGCCACTGGATTCAAGATAGCCTGGCTGATGATGGCTGTAAGCCAGAAACCGGTCCCAGGATGCTTATTTCCGGTCCAGGGAAGACATGGCTTGGCAGTTCGGGCTGGACTGTTCCCATGGGGCACAGGGTCAGACTGATTTGCATATGGCCATGTCTGAACTGGGGTGGCGGAGTGAGCTAAAGAATGATGATGGATTAAACCCAGATCAGTTGACTGGGGGTGAGTGCTTGCAATGTTCAACACTCCGTCCATCACCCCTTTGGTTTTGCTATGTTCGCCCTAAGTTGGCAGGGTATGCCCAGACGTGGGTCCCTTGCTCACTTTGCCACTGGATTCAAGATAGCCTGGCTGATGACGGCTGTAAGCCAGAAACCGGTCCCAGGATGCTTGTTTCCGGTCCAGGGAAGACATGGCTTGGCAGTTCGGGCTGGACTGTACCCATGAGGCACAGGGTCAGACTGATTTGCATATGGCCATGTCTGAACTGGGGTGGCGGAGTGAGCTAAAGAATGATGATGGATTAAACCCAGATCAGTTGACTGGGGGTGAGTGCTTGCAATGTTCAACACTCCGTCCATCATCCCCTTTGGTTTTGCTATGTTCGCCCTAAGTTGGCAGGGTATGCCCAGACGTGGGTACCTTGCTCACTTTGCCACTGGATTCAAGATAGCCTGGCTGATGATGGCTGTAAGCCAGAAACCGGTCCCAGGATGCTTGTTTCCGGTCCAGGAAAGACATGGCTTGGCAGTTCGGGCTGGACTGTTCCCATGAGGCACAGGGTCAGACTGATTTGCATATGGCCATGTTTGAACTGGGGTGGCGGAGTGAGCTAAAGAATGATGATGGATTAAACCCAGATCAGTTGACTGGGGGTGAGTGCTTGCAATGTTCAACACTCCGTCCATCATCCCCTTTGGTTTTGCTATGTTCGCCCTAAGTTGGCAGGGTATGCCCAGACGTGTGTCCCTTGCTCACTTTGCCACTGGATTCAAGATAGCCTGGCTGTTGACGGCTGTAAGCCAGAAACCGGTCCCAGGATGCTTGTTTCCGGTCCAGGGAAGACATGGCTTGGCAGTTCGGGCTGGACTGTTCCCATGAGGCACAGGGTCAGACTGATTTGCATATGGCCATGTCTGAACTGGGGTGGCGGAGTGAGCTAAAGAATGATGATGGATTAAACCCAGATCAGTTGACTGGGGGTGAGTGCTTGCAATGTTCAACACTCCGTCCATCATCCCCTTTGGTTTTGCTATGTTCGCCCTAAGTTGGCAGGGTATGCCCAGACGTGGGTCCCTTGCTCACTTTGCCACTGTATTCAAGATAGCCTGGCTGATGACGGCTGTATGCCAGAAACCAGTCCCAGGATGCTTGTTTCCGGTCCAGGGAAGACATGGCTTGGCAATTCGGGCTGGACTGTTCCCATGAGGCACAGGGTCAGACTGATTTGCATATGGCCCTGTCTGAACTGGGGTGGCGGAGTGAGCTAAAGAATGATGATGGATTAAACCCAGATCAGTTGACTGGGGGTGAGTGCTTGCAATGTTCAACACTCCGTCCATCATCCCCTTTGGTTTTGCTATGTTCGCCCTAAGTTGGCAGGGTATGCCCAGACGTGGGTCCCTTGCTCACTTTGCCACTGTATTCAAGATAGCCTGGCTGATGACGGCTGTAAGCTAGAAACCGGTCCCAGGATGCTTGTTTCCGGTCCAGGGAAGACATGGCTTGGCAGTTCGGGCTGGACTGTTCCCATGAGGCACAGGGTCAGACTGATTTGCATATGGCCATGTCTGAACTGGGGTGGCGGAGTGAGCTAAAGAACGATGATGGATTAAACCCAGATCAGTTGACTGGGGGTGAGAGCTTGCAATGTTCAACACTCCGTCCATCATCCCCTTTGGTTTTGCCTTATTATGTAGTGAAGCATAGAAACCAAAAACCTGAAAACGTCCACCATAGGTTACAAGCTGCATTCTACAAAATATTGCGTGAACCCTTAAAACAGCTCATAGTGCAAACTAAACAGAATTCCAAGGTCTAAATCGGGAAGCGAGAGTGTAACTTTGAAACTGTAGAACCGCTGCCAGTTCGCACTAATAAATGCTCATACAAGCCCTGTAACTGCGCGGGCAGATCGTACACCAACAAATAGAACATAAAGCATAACAGGGTCGTAAGGGAACAAATAATGTCGGCCAAAAGGTTAGACTGGCACAACCAATCCCAAAGAGAAATAAACTTTTTACAGGGCGTCTCCAACCCGGCTAACTACAGAGGGAAGAGCTGCTTACTGTGATAATATTCTGGTTTCAAGTAAAATGTGCGAAAGCAGAGTTTGCGGTCAGTCGATTCAGGAGCCGCGGAAAGCAACATGTTTATAAGGAGAAGAAAGGGACGTAAGTGTGGTTTGGACGAGGGGGTGGGTAGGTCATGATCGTTACGAGGGCCCAAATGCAAGGAGAAACAAGGTGGCCATTTTGAAAGCTACAAGGCACTAGTGAAAGCAAATGGGAACATAACAGAAAAGTAGAGAAATAGCAAAAAAAAAACGTGTGCGGACGCTTTTTATGTTTTCTATTAATATACTTTGGAAGCAATAGAGGCACCCACACTTTAGGTTAAGATTTGTAAATCTAAAGCGCGAGTGCCACCATTCCTACAAAAGTAAACAAACGAGAAAAGAAAGGCGTGGCCGACATTAGCGTGCTGCTCTGGTTAAAAAAAACAAGCAGATCTCCGTGTTGTCGTAAATTGAAATGATGGCAGAGCTGAGTCATGGAGCACTGGGACGGCAGACCATCAGCTGTGTAGTGAAGAGATAGCTCGTGACTTGGCTCTGCCATAATTTTACAGAGCAAGGAGAAGGGGCCATCACACCCTGTACAGTGTGATGGCCAACTAAAATGTTCTCCGAGTGAAATCGCCGGCGAGGGAGCGAAGAACAAAGGAGGGACATACACACAAATGCACCAATACCAAGACAGCATAACAACCAATGGCAATCTGTATGTGTGCCAAAGCCCACAGAACAGAAATAACAGGTCGATCTAAGCTCGACCTAAAAAACGACAATGCACACTCTTTCCCATGGTGCCCCCGGAGAATAAGCAAAAAGGAGAAACTTGTTAAATGTTATACAATTCTAGTAATCAGTGCATAGAAGCGGCGAACGTGATGTATAGAGCTATATAAAACAAATTACTATTATTTATTCTTTTATTAGCATTGTTAGTATGATTAGTATTTTTGCATTTTGATGATTCTTTAGATCAATCTATTGATAGAATACAGTGGCCTTTCAGTGGCGTACTTTCCGTTAATAATCTGAAATGTAAACAAAGCACTTGCTTGAACCGCTTTGCTTTCACTAATGAGATAACATATTTGTGTTTGCAGCACATTAGCTGCACCTCGCTTTGGCTAACTGATGAAGCTGCGTCAGCAATTGATTTCCTGATGCTGCACGCGCAGGCCCACCGAGAGCGGGGTTCATGAAAGGCAGAAATGGATTTCACCGCATGTACGCACTGTCATTAAAAAGGCGCGTGTTTTAATTATGTTTAGCTAGGGCTGCGAGTGTAGCCAGTCATGCCGGTGCCGGCGCTTTGATTTATGGTTGGTGGCATTCCCAGTACTGGCGGCACTTTCATGTGTCAGGGAGTGTGGCGCAGGAGCCTTCCCTGGCGATGCAGCTGTGTGAGACGAAATTGGATGGTAATGTTACGGAGCCCATGAAAGACCTGGCCGTGGTTACTGCTGGCTCGTTCTATTAACGATGGGATGCAGGTGCGGGGTTTTCAATTAATTATTAATGCTGCTTGCCCTTAAGTAGTTCGGACTGTTTTTATTGTATCGATTAAGCTTCCGGTGTTAGACCGCCGCGAACAACCTGTTGCAGGAAGCGTCTCCTCGTCATAGCTTCAAAGCTTTTGGGACAAAAAATGGTTCATTATTTTTTAGTGAAGTGACATAAACCGCATCGACGGGGCTGTTACATCTTGCACCTCACCCACGTAATGCAAACTAAGCTCCAGCATTTTACCCATCTGCAGTTGGCCACTTCGGTCCGACAATTTACATTTTTATGAAGTTGATAGTTGTACAATAAATCCCGTCAATTGGGTCAACATCTTGCTTCTACTGCCAGGACATTTGCTTTTTAAATGTTTCATTAATCGAGCTATCCTGAAAGTGGACTGTCTTTCTACGAATATATCGCATGCAAATTGAAATGAGCCACAGTGATGCACACCGATGTGCCCTCATGTTTGCATTCAATGGCTGGTAGATGTATGCATTTTGTGCTGATAGCAAAACCAGGAATTGCTATGTTTGGTGAGAAGAAATTCGCATAAAGTACAGAAACAAAGACCATTTTTATATCAGTGAAATTCAGACAATTCTGTACATTTAAAAGAGCCAACACTTTAAACTCCGCTTGATTCAGTTATATTACTTACATATGGCCTACCTCACCCCGCAGCGCCTACACCGAGCCGGCTTTTCCCCATCCGCCTCGTGTACGAGTTGCGGTCTAGACCCGGCCGACTTCTTCCACATGGTGTGGGCATGCCCCCGATTGGCTCAATTCTAGGGAGAGATTGAAAGCGAACTGACCGAGGTCCTGGGGTGGGAGGTTCCCCATGATCCACGTCACTCCCTTCTCGGGATCACAGATGGACTAGACGGGTCCAGGAACGAGAAGTTACTTTACAACACAGCCATGGTTGTGGCCAAACGGGACATAGCCGCCTCCTGGAAACTTCCCACGCCACCCAGTTCCGAGAAATGGCGAAAGGGGGTGGATTGGTGTGCGGCACAAGAGAAACCAATGTATGAGGCACGGGGTGTCCTAAGAAATACCGAAGGGTTTGGGGCAAATGGTTGGGTGCCGTGGAATAGCTTGCATTTTACACACGTTGTTTGGGGTCACCGCTGGATGGTGGGGTCTAACTGCAATGTCTGTGTTCCTTTAACTGTACTGTGTCCATATCGGTGCTGTACTAAGTCGCGTCATGGGTGCTTATACTCTGTTAAAAACAATAAAGTTGTTTATCAAAAAAAAAAAGAGCCAACACTTCTGTCAGAAGTGGGTTTTATTCCGATTTTAATGAATTGTTGCTCGAAGCAGTAGCGGCTCGTGGTGGGAGTGCTGCGGGGCGGTGAGGAGCAGGGTGGGGGGTGGTAAACTACGGCATACGGCCGAACAGAGGTAAGTAAACAAATAAATAAAACGAATTTCATTGCGCGCGCTGCATTGCCAAATGCGATGCAGCGAGCGCAACAAAATTTGTTTTATTTATTTATTTGTTTACTTGCCTCTGTTCGGCCGTATGCCATAGTTTACTACCCCCCACCCTGCTCCTCCCCCGCCCCACCGCCCGCAGCACTCCCACCACGAGCCGCTACTGGCTCGAAGTACAATTTCTTAAATAACAGAAGACAAGAGGCCTTTGGCAAAACAGCAACAGTTTGTTTAATTAAACAGTCGGCCGGGAGAACAGTCACAGGCACTAGGTCTGAGTACTGTCTCAATTTGCATTGGGTTTGTGCTCTTCTTATATACAAAATTACATCAAGCAATAAAAGTTTTCGGCGTACCATATATAGTGAGGAATGTTGGTTGCTGACTTTGAGTCATAAATTAATGGTCAAATGATTATTACAGGTGGGTCTCGACCTTACGTGGACACAATGTGGCCAGTGGTGAATGTGTCTGGATGTCTGGCATGGGGAGCGTGTGATCACTACGTGTGCTAGGTCCAGATTGGCTATGTGTTCCTAACTCATGTGGCATCTGACTTTATGGTGTTTTTAGAAGCGTGCGTACCTCCGCCGGCCATGTATGCTTTGGTGGGGCAATCTTCCCTGACATTGGAATGTAGCTGCGCCTATCTGTGGAATTGACTAGGAGTTTGCTACCCGAGTGTTTGCCTGCCAGCTATGCACCCTCCCACCTGTGACCCATCAATCAGTAATCCCGGGCCAAGATCACTGGGCCTGCCTGACTACATACTTGCGTGTCGAGGTAGATGTGGAGTTCCAAACTGGTGATTCAATTAATAAGGACGATAATTCATTTTTATCGATAAACGCATCACTATTCACATAAACAGTATTTTATTATTATACTCCAGCAACCGTGAAAGTTATATATAAACCCTCTATTAAACTGTCACCCACTCACAATACTCAATAAAAAAGTAATTTCAAAAGCTGGAAAACACATAAGAATTAAAATAGAAATTATTAGCTCAACTATAATACTCAGAAAATCCACACAGACATTTTATGTAGAATATGCTCATTTGCATGCTACATCATAGACAACGAGATAAGAATGACAGTTTCAACATAACTTGTTCAATTTGAACAGTCCAAGCCTCGATGGTTCACAAATTTGTAACAAACCTGTGTCTGCCATGACACCTCCATTCAGCCAGTCCAAACCTATCCTTCTGGCTTACAACAGTTTGTAAAACTTGATGTTTTTAACATGGTGATTTGAAGTCGAAAATGCGAAGACATTTTTCTCCTTAGGGACTCTACTACCATACAACAATGAGCATCACACAGAGCTCTGCAGCCCTGTGTTTCGCAAAGGGGGCACAACTCACAAGGCCTTTATCCTGCCTAAATCGTATGGATCTCTGAGAGATAAGGGAGTTTTAAGGGCCCTTCACCACATTCTGCAGGGGGACCCCATCCTTTAGAGCTACATCGCTGCATACAATTAAATGAGTTTGCCTATATCTTCAATATTCCAAGCGGTCTTTAAGATGCAGATTTGACATCATATCTGGAGAGCAGTAGTAGGTGAGTAGGACAATGCATGGTTAAGTACACAGAATTCCAAAGTCAGAGTTAATTTAATAAAGTTTTGAAATACGTTGTTTGCCTTACTTAATAATGATCTAATCAAACTATTTCCTCCAATACAACAGAGCTATGATTAACATCGATATAATAGACAAAGCTTCGAGTCAGATCCTGCAGTGTTGATGTACGTATATAAGCACAGAAGTAACTTTAACTCTTTATTGCAGCCCTATTGTAAACTCCCATCCTCCCTGCACTCAGGGCCTCAACTGTCCACCTTCCAATTTAAACAAAACCATTCTAAAACAGCAGAAGACACTGGATGAAG
Source organism: Calotriton arnoldi (assembly GCA_963921515.1). Classification (NCBI taxonomy): domain Eukaryota; kingdom Metazoa; phylum Chordata; class Amphibia; order Caudata; family Salamandridae; genus Calotriton; species Calotriton arnoldi. The sequence continues at coordinate 474,451 of CAWUFW010012234.1, forward strand.
CATTCCCTTCAAGCATATCAATAACAAAGGACTCCAAAACCAGAGATACAATTTCAGAATCAGTTGACATCAGCAAGTTATAAATTTAAATGATCTCATGTATGCTTTATTTTGTAACAGAGTTGTGATGTATTGCACCGTTGCTACTAGGAAGAGAGCATTGCTCTTATAACTTCCTAAAATAAACATATCTATAATTTGAATTAGTTGATCAGTGTGAGTACTATCAACCTCCAACCAGGACAGTCAGTGAGTTTTCTTCCCACAGAGATTCATTTCAAGATTGTCTCCTGTTAGACCTGGTCTCCTTGGTGTGGTTTCCTCTGACTTTTTGCCTTCTTACCTCCTGTCCTGCTGACTTCATTTTTGCTGGTTTTAGGATTCTGAGCACTTTACCCCTGCTCCAGTGCTAAAGTGCGTATGCTCTGCACTCAAAACATGGTAACATTGGCTTAACCACTACTGGAATATTTAGTAAAGTGCACTATATGTGCCCAGGGCCTGAAAATTAAATGCTACTAGTGGGCCTGCAGCACTGATTGTTCCACCCACTTGGTAGCCCTTTAAACATATCTCCGGCCTGCCACTGCAGAGCCTGTGCGTGCAGTGTTAAAACGCCATTTTGATTAACCTACATGCCAGGCCCAAACCTTTCCTTTTATTACACGTAAGTCACCCCTAAGGTGGGCCCTAGGTAGCCCCATGGACAGGGTGCAGTGCATTAAAAAAATATATTAAGTTTTACATGTCCTGGTATTGAAATACTCTTAAATTTGTTTTGGCATTTTCTTACTGTAACCATTCTGTGCCTCTGTTTGTCTCTGAATACACCTTTGGGTTGGGATTTGTGTATTCCCTCTATACCGTCACACAAAGGGAGAAGGGTGTGACATTTACATCCTGATGACCCATCACCAGGCTGATGGCCCTTCCTGAGGTGTATTGGGCGGGAGGAGCTGACACTTGCACCTAAATAGGGCTGTGCCTGTCCCCACACAAAGAGCTCCATATCACCTGTAGTAAGCCTGGAGTCTGGGCAGGAAAGGCAGGGACCTTGTGATCTTCAAATGCCTCTTTGATGTCACCCTCACTTCAAAGGAATGTTTGGGTATAAGTACCGGAAACCTGACACAACCAACTCAGAACTCCACTGGAACCAAGGAGATTCTGCCTGGTAGAAGAGCTGCTGTACTGTAGGAGAGACTGCCACTTTTCTAACTGCATTGCCGTGTTGGCCTGCTGATTGCTGTGCTGTAGGAGGTACTACCGCTTTGCTACCTGCTCTGTTGTGCTGGGCAGTTGCCTGCTGCTTCCTGCCTGGCAGTGAGAGAGACTAGACCTTCTCTCTACATCCTTGAACCCAAGATTCTCCAAGGACTTGCTGGCTTGCCTCCTGTTTTCTAAAGTCTCGGGGAATGAAAAGGCTTCTTGCAACTCTGCTGGTGCTGCTGCTGGACTCTACAATCTGTGAGTCCTACTCTTGTCTGAGGTGCCCCCTCCACTTATTGGGACTCAGAAGTGGGTTTTGCAGCTGTTTTCAGCAAGAATTGATGCAGTGACACCTTTGCGCTGATCAGAACTAATGCAGCGCCCTCTGATGCTGACGCAGTGTCGATTCGACGATGATGCAGGTCCTGTCTGAAAGGTTCAACGATTACGCAGCGCCAATCTTTTGATACCAACTGCAAGGCTTGACTCTGACACATCGACCCGACTGCGTGGATTGGAACCGATGTAGTGAAGCCTTTGACACCAACACTTGCTCCGTACAAGGTACCTTTTCAGTGGGCTTCGCATGGGTTCTGTAGCCGGCCTGCCCTCCATTGCAATCAACCTGACCTATGGATTTGTACTGGTCCCTCGCTATCTCAACTAACCTTTTGACTGCAAGTGACTTCTAAGCACTGTTTTTGCATTTAATCTTTAAAAATTCATATCTCAAGTTCTACTTTTTTTTTTTAGTTTTGGTCTAATTTCACTCAGATAAATATTCCCTATTGTTCTAGGGTGGTGTGGAGTCTTTTTCCGCTGTTTTCACTGTGTTACTGTAATTAAAGTGTGCACAAATACTTTACACATTACCTGTTAAGTTAAGCATGACTGCTTATGAATAAAGAAATTTTAATAGAGGACGTTTGCATTTGTGGTTTGTAAACACTTAGGGGTCGATTCCGATTCGGGCCGGAAAAAGCACCGACCGACTCGGAGCCGGAAATTATACCGACCGACACGTACCTGTGGCGCCCGACACGCCAAGTACGATGCAAGGCGTGCAAAATCCGACCGACACGTACCGAACCCAAGCCGAACGACCGAGCCGCACGGAAAACAGCAATCCGGCCGGAAAAACACGCGAATCGAACCGACCGACACGCACCCGGAACAAATCCGACCGAAACGTACACGCGAACTCCAAACCGCAAAGTACGATGCAAGGCGCGAAAACCACGACCGAGTCGGACGGAGGACAAGCCGTACGACCGACACGCATACAAAACCGAGCCGAAGCAACACAAAACACCGCGACCGACGCGTACGCAGCATAGAAAACTGCACAAACACAGCGTGAACGAAACGGAGAACACCGTACGAGACAAATGCAGGGTCCGACTCGGTCACAAGAACGTCTCCAACATGCACAGACAGTACAAAGGAAAAATCACACAAAAAAAGGCCAAACAAGCAATTACAAAGCCAATAAATACTGGGGGTGGGGACAGAGAACAAAGACACACCCACAACTCCACCCATATAAAGGACACAAATCACAACCATGATCCTTTGCAAATGCCATTCCACTGCCAGCACCGAAGAGACAGCAACCACACACCCACAGCTCATCCCTCACACAAGCCACACACCAGCAGCACACCAACAAATACCTACCTCACATACACCCAGCACAACACACACCCACACACCCTCACCTGCACACCAACACACACATCACTCACCATCACCACCCATCACCATGCCCCCCAAGAAGAATCACAAGTTCCTAGATTGTGAATTGGAAGTCATGGTAGACGAGATCCTCAGGGTAGAGCCACAGCTGTTTGGCACACTGGTCCAACAGACCCCCATCTCCCAGAAAACCAAGATGTGGGAGAGGATCATCAACAGGGTGAACGCACAATCACCATGTCGGCGCACAAAGAGCGACATCCAGAACAGGTGGTATGACGTGCGCAGGAGGGTACGGGACCTGCTCAAAAAAGACTACATCCACAGCCAACTCACCGGCAGTGGCCCTCCTGCCAAGCCAATATACCTCAGGCCCTGGGAGGAGAAGGTGCGGGCCATCCTTCCGCCAGTGAGCGTATATGGACTAGAGAACATCCCAGAGCCTGGTGAGTACACAACAAATGTACACAATATTCTGCCACAAAACACACACACATCACTGTCAAGGGGAGAGTCAAACCATGCACTCATAGCAATTACACAGGAACCAGAACATAATCATCCCAAAATGTGTATGTTAGTCAGATAAACACAACACATGCCATCAAAAAATTTACATCCAACCGTGCCATCACATGTACAAACACAACTACAACTACAGCTACGCAGTGGCACAAATAGAACTAACAAACACATCCAGACATGTAGCCACCACAACAACACCAACACACAGTGAAGACCACTCAAAGGAAGGAATTCTGTGTATGCTGGCCAAGTCAGTGTAGCCAATAGCATCATGGGAGTCGCAGTCACACATATTGCCCCCCCCACAACTGTCCCATCAACACCACCCTGAACCATGCTCACATCACAGGGAGTGGAGAAGGACTCACAAGATGGCTGACACTGGCTACTGCTGTGGGGAGCACAAGGCCCTGCTGGCAACTGTGCACCAACAAACATCAGGACACCACTGACTGACATCCTGAGAGACAACTTCCACTCCCTGCAATGCAAGCACGTTCCATGGTGGGATATCTGGCTGGCTGGGTGGGAAGGAGGACGTGCAGCACTGACCATACTCACAAGCACCTCCCCTCACACCCCCCCTCAACACAAACTCCACAGAACCCACCTGGTAGAATGCAATGCCTCCCATCCTAACTCAAGATCCCACAAAGAACCACCACCCTGGGTTATGTTGTGTAAAGCACAGGGACACTCTTGGGACTTTTAGCCAAACAACTGCCAGGACAACACTCCCAGCCATCCTGTCAGCACAGCCAGCCCACCCCACAGGGAAGCAGAGTCAAAAGGAAGGAAGCATGGGCATGCTGGGAAGGGGGTGGAGGCAAAAGCATGATGGGAGTAGTAGGCACAGATATTGCTCAGCCTCACAACTGGCCCATCAACACCACCCTGAACCATGCTCACATCACAGGGAGTGGAGAAGGACTCACAAGATGGCTGACACTGGCTACTGCTGTGGGGAGCACAAGGCCCTGCTGGGAACTGCACACCAACCAACAGCAGGACACCACTGTCAGCCATCTTGCCATTGCCCTCACACCCACACACACTGAACTCCCCACAAAAGCAAGTAAGTATGGGAATGCTGGCAAGTGGGGTGGAGGCAATAGCATGGTGGGAGTGGCAGTCACTGATATTGGTCACCCCCACAACTGTCCCATCAACACCACCCTGAACCATGCTCACATCACAGGGAGTGGAGAAGGACTCACAAGATGGCTGGCTACTGCTGTGGGGAGCACAAGGCCCTGCTGGCAACTGTGCACCAACAAACAGCAGGACACCACTGACTGACATCCTGAGAGACAACTTCCACTCCCTGCAATGCAAGCACAGTCCATGGTGGGATAACTGACTGGCTGGGTGGGTGGGAAGGAGGGCCGGCTGTCAACCAAACACAACCAATGCAGACCATGTTCACACCCCAACAAATACATAGAAATGCCCAAATAATGCAGGACAATGTGCCACACCAATATCAACCCCTGACTGTGCCGACTTAGGACAATGCAATGTACAGGCCCGCACCCAGAGGCACAGTCACAACTGTCAGGTGTGTCAACCATTGATGCCTGCAGAAACATAACATACATTGTGTGTGTCTCCCAAAAACAGGTGATGATGGGGACACAGCAGCAGACGCTGAGGAGTCCCAGTCCCAGGCTCAAGAGGATGCGGAGCTCACTGGTGTCGTACAGCCTCTGCACTCCTCGGACGAAGAAGACCAACCTGGCACATCCGGTGCAAGTCTACATGCAGCACCAGCAGGACCACCAGCTGCAGCACCAGCAGGACCACCAGCTGCACCCCCTGCACCCACCCCTGCACCCACCCCTCCAACGACTGTCAACACAAATACCATCCCTGCTGACATGGACAGAACAAGGAGCAACACCAGCACAGGGACCCTGGACCAACCTGGGGCCATGGACACCACCACCACCACCAACCTCCAAGGTGGACCAGGGTCATCTGTGCGTGCCACTGCACGCACTGCACATGTCAGCAGGGGTGGTGGGAGGGGTGGGAGACAGAGGTCGCTGCTTGCAGAGGTTGCTGGTGTGCATGATGACCCACAACTGGTACGCATAGCTGATGCGTACCAGTCCAGCACCGGAGACCTCAGCCAGGTAGTGGGGCTCCTCAGAGACATGAAACAGCAGCAGGCTGCCCATCATGCCCGCTTGGACTCTCACATGTCCCACGTGGAGTCACAGATGTCCCGCGTGGACTCACACATGTCCCGCGTGGAGTCCAAGTGGGATGCACTGCATGAGATGACGGCGGTGCACAGGGACATTTTACAATGCCTCCGCCAGATGAACAGCAACCAGTCCACACCTCCCTGTGTGCCAACAACATCTGGTGCTGCCCAAATTGCAACTGCCACAGGGAGGGAGGATGACTCTGGCGGAGAGTCCCCTGCACCGCAGCAGCCTGTACTTGAGGGGCCCCCCCCCAAGAAGAGGGGTCGTCCGAAGAGGGGCAAGTGAGAGGCCGATGGCCAAGCGCAACTCCCTGGAAGCCTGAACCTGTTCTGGATGTTCACCTTTGTGCACAGACTGTTCACCCTGTTGACGGCAACAATACTCCCACACATTGCATGGGGAGTACAAGTTGGACCAATGTCTCAGACAACTGTGGCGCCGATACTGGGGATTCTGTCTACCAGGACTTTCAATTCACCTAGGAACTTCTGATTGCAAGATTTATGTACAGCACTACCCATCCTATGCACTATTCACACAAATGTATCACAATAAACACACTAATACACCATACTTGCCTCTGTTGTGATTCCAACGTGGGTGCTGTTATGGGGATGATGAACTGCAAAATTACACTGTGTATGCGAACTGCAACAGCAAGTACAACACAGGCTTGTGAGTAAAGGCAACGTGACACATATGAGGGAGACACACCACCAGGGCTACACAACACATACACACCTAGGCCATCTGACTCATTGCCTACACTGATGTTGCCAGGGAAGACGGTGCAATGCACAGACACCACACCCATTCCCAGTTGGAGTCAAGTAGCCCACAGGTGCAGTAAGCAAATGGCAGTCAAATGTGTGACCACAGACAACGCACATCACAAAGTGAAGCACAGGTTTATTACACAGTTGCAACATGTCGTAACCACTACAGATGCAAGGTAATCCCACCTGGCAGTGGGCACACAGTCAACAACTGTAGACGGAAGGAAGTCCATGGGTGTGGCGCACATCACCTGTAGGGACACAACAGCTACCACCCTGGAAGTGCAATCACGTCGTCGGTGGACACAGTTGACCAAACGAATCTAAAAGTACCCTGTGAAGGACAGAAATGACACACAGTCAAAAGCAATGGAGTACAGGACAGAACAGCAAAACTCATGCACAATACATGTTACAAGATACCCACCCAGAACCAAGTTAGCATGTCAACACTGTTGGGGAGTACAGCCCACCTGTAAGCACACATCGCAACACACATCCAGTCAAGTAGCCCATGGACACACTCCAACAGCACCAGAGCACCACCTACACATATCATGTCAACTCTCATCATTGACATGACACCTCAGGATACTCACATTCAGCTAAAGAAGTTGGTGATGAGCTGTGTGCGGACATCACCCTCATCATCATCATCATCATCGTCACTGGCATCGTGGTCCAGGCCAGGATCCTCCACAGGTGGCGGATGTTGGTCATTGTCATCCTGGATGAGAGGCAACTCCTTCCGCACTGCCAGGTTGTGGAGCATGCAGCAGACGATGATAATTTTGCACACTTTCGCAGGGGCATATGGGAGGGACCCTCCGGTCTTGTCCAGGCAGCGGAAGCGGCTCTTCAGGAGACCAAATGTCCGCTCAATCACTCTCCTGGTCCGACCATGTGCCTCATTGTAGCGCATCTGGGCTGGTGTCACAGGGTTCCTGAGGGGTGTCAGCAACCACGGCATGTTGGGGTATCCCGAGTCACCTACGGACAGACAAGTGCACATTAGCTGACTTGGAAAAGTGGGCGGAATACTACAGATAAGATCACACACAATGGCACAAAGTCAGTACACACCGACAAGCCAGGCACGCTGGTTCTGCATCTGTGCCATCATCCTGGGGATGCGACTACTCCTCATCACAAAGGCATCGTGTGCTGAACCAGGGAAACGGGCACACACGTGTGTGATGGTCATGTCTGCAAGACACACCACCAGTGCATTGACCGAGTGGTAGTGCTTGCGGTTCCTGTAGGCCTGCTCCTGGGCCTGTGGTGGTACCAAAGCCACATGTGTCCCATCAATGGAGCCAATGACATGTGGCATCCTCCCCAGGGCATAAAAGTCACTCTTCACATCAGTGAGTCGTCGCAGTCTAGGGAAATAGATGTACCGGTTCAGGAATAGCAACATTGCCGCCAAAACATCACGGAGCACACGGCTCAACATGGTCTGTGACATCCCACCAGCAGTCGCCACAGTATGTTGGAAGGTACCGGTGGCAAAGAAGTGTAGGGCTGCCATCACCTTCACCTTGGGGGTCAGCGCTGTAGGATACGGCCGGCCAGGCTGCAAATGTGGGGACAACTGCACTGCCAAATCCTCAATCAGCTGCCTGGTGAAGCGGTACCGTCGGATGCTGTCCCGTTCCACCATCGTTGCCAGGTCCGGGAATGGTCGATGGACAGCAGGAGCCCTGCAGTGCAGAGGAGAAGTAAGCAAGATTGTCAGTCACCCCACATATGCGGCATTGAACACACTCAATATCCCAACATACATCATTATGAGGCACAACTACATGAAGTGTGCAGTTCCGTAAGGACATGTATGGTACATACATGGCCAACATCTGTCAACACGGTCCAACAAGTGGCATCAATTAGTTCCAGGTTGGCCCATTGGATATCATGAGGCCGTGTCACAGTTCCCATCTCCTGCTGCCGTGTCACAATCACCCCCACAGTGACATGTGAGGACAGATGTGCCCCAGGCACCACAGCTCAACGACAGGTACATTCCCAGGGACCCTGTATTGCCACATGGACACTGGCATTACATGGAGTATCATGTATACACCACAGCAAAACAACCATGACCCCCACAGGTAGTGGTCCCACTTGCCACGGCAGGACAGACATGGACGTCTGTGACACACACACGCACAACATCAAAGTCCATGCACACACAACGTGGATGTGGAGACTGTCTCCCATTGTGCACATGAAATCAGAGACATTGTAAACACTACATGCACACAGACTGTGGAGGACCATCACTATTGTGCCACTGGGACACCCTGGCTCAAACATACCGTCCCACATGGGACTCACGGGGAATGTGACATGACATACACATACACCACCGTGAAATGTGACCATGGCACATGCACAGATATGAACAGTTGCACATCACAGTGGTCATGTACACGTAACACCCAGGATCCTGTCCCCATGAACACGTGCACAGCCTGGCGGTGGCTGCCCACAGGTGACACCCACAGGACAACATGTACAACAACATACACACAATAGGAAATGCAGCCTTACATGCCTTATGATAAAGTTTGGACAGGCTGTCGTGATGTAGGTGTGCCCCTCACTCCCTGGGAGCTATCTGTGGCTGGCATATGTCCATCTGAGACAGGCATGGTGACATATGCCCGTCACTTGTACAGTGATGCGTTGAACAGCAATGGACCGATCGGTGCCCCCGGCCGGCCCATTGCATTCAATGTGTGCGGGTACGCGTTGTACCCCTGTACGCGTTGATCAGCAATGGACCGATCGGTGCCCCGGCCGGCCCATTGCATTCAATGTGTGCGGGTACGCGTTGTACCCCTGTACGCGTTGATCAGCAATGGACCGATCGGTGCCCCCGGCCGGCCCATTGCATTCAATGTGTGCGGGTACGCGTTGTACCCCTGTACGCGTTGTACTGCAATGGACCGATCGGTGCGCACCCATTGACAATGGCCTTGCCTGGCAACGGACGCGTTTTCGAATTTCGAACGAGTCGGTTGCTGGAAATTCAGTTGGTCACCCACAACAATGTTGCAAAATCATGTATGTCATGAAGTTGAAGATTTGAAGGATGCTGTGGGCGTGTATTGGTGCTGCTATTCCATGGATTGGCCAGATTCAGACGATGCAAACGACTTGGACCTATCACTTTGGACACAAGGGACAGTATCTGCCTCTCCAGCACATATATATTGCTGGCTGGTCCCCTGAGAGCTCACTTGCCTGCACTACATGCTCCAGGACGACATCTGCCACTGCACTGCTGCTGTCTCTGCCCCATCTGGACCCTGCAATGGCACGTACTGTGGAGAGAGCCCCAGCCTTCAGCCTTGAGGAGAACCAGGCCCTGCTGGACAGCCTACTTCCACAGTACAGCAAGCTGTATGGGACACCAGGGGAGCAGGTGAGTGTTCTGTGCACTGCCTTTCTGAATGTGCATATTGTCTGACTAGCAAGGCTGAAAGTCTGCACGCCACTGGCTAGCAGGCTCACTGAGTAGTTGTCACCCCCATAGTGTGTAGTGACATGCACTGGACAGGTATGGTGCAGTGACAGTGCATTTGAACAAGGTTTTACTTCCCATGCAATGATACCATGTAGTGACGTCTGGCAAACTGTCCATGGGCAGCTTTGCACTGCCTGTGTACATCATGTGCCCCTGTGATTGAGACATGTATATACAACTGTGTCATGCACGGATATGTTGCATGTGTAGTAATGGCCTTTTCACTTTGTCATCCTGACAGGTTAATGCCCATCGGAAGCAGGAGATCTGGAAGGACATCGTCCGGGCTGTCCGGTCCGTGGGGTTCTACAAGCGCCGGATCCGCAACTGCCAGAAGAGGTGGCAGGACCTTCGGGGCTGGACCCGGAGGATTGCACGGGTCCAGCTGAAGCTGTCGCCTCCTCGCAGGAGGGGCAGAACACGGACCCTGACCCCCACATGCTCCAGATCCTGGCGGTGGTGTTTCCAGACCTGGATGGGCAGCTGAAGGCCAGACAGCAGCAAGGAGGGGGTGAGTCAAAGACTGCACTGTGAACTCTGTATTACATGCTTTGTGCCCTCCTTTGGCCTGGTTCAACTGCCACAGTGCAGCAGTCATGTTGTCCAGTAGCCATGTCCCTCTATTGTGCACTGCCCACTCCTCATCTGATACCCAGGTGTGGCCCTTACATTCAGGGAATTGTGTCACTTGGGACTGTGTCCTTGCAATTTGCTTCACTAAAGGTGGGGGACAGCATCTGTTTCCCTAACTCTGTTGTGGGCATCATGGGTGGGTCCATTGTTCACACAACGCCTGTGTTCGGACATGTAATCTGCGTGTTGCTTTGATATGCGGTCCACTTGCTGAGCTGAGCCACCACATGTGCCTGGGGTATGTGGCACACGCCCATGCAGCAGGTGGGAACAATGTTTGGGCCCCAGGAGTGTGCAGATTACGTGTGTCACACATACATAGCCAGCTATCCACTGTCCAGGGCTCATCCCTCATTCATGTGGGGCAGGACAGTCATGCCTACTCCAGGCCATGCAATGCACTCTGTACTCCCACTCCCGTGTATCAGCTGACACATTGTGCGCAGTGATTTGACCCCTCAGGTGTGTGCCTCTGTGTCAGTGTGCTGTGGATTAGTTGCCAGGACTGCTGGGGTGTTTCTTGGTAGGGGCTCAGCATGCCACTGGAGATGTGACCATAGGAGACGATACTTTTGTGTCACATAGGTGTTTGATCAGCTGCCCGTGCAGACTGGGGTATGCTAATGTGAAGTTCAGGCAGCTGTTCCCCATTCACAGCAGATTGTGGGGGGCTCAGGTTCAGAGGGTAGTGTCACAGGTCTCCCATATGTCCAATAGGTATGACCTGGACAGATGAGGGTTAAGATGATGTGTTGTGGGGGATGTACATGTGCACTTGTGCAGCTCCAGGACTTGCATTCCCCATGACCTACTATTGTGACACAGTGCAGAGTGTTGTTGTCTGGCTGCCAAGTCATACATCACTGAGACAGTGATGTATGACTTAGCAGTCATGCCTCCACCATGGCATGTGTCTACTTATTGGTGATCCTGCAGGGGAGTGACATGTGCTACATGCACACCATTGTGGCGATGGCTATCAGGACATGGGTGCATCATGGTGTCTGTCGCTGGTATGCATTACATGCATTTCCTATTTGACTCTGGGCATCCTTTCATCCGGAAACCTGTACTGACTCAGTGGCAGGAGCTGTGATGTGTGCATGTCCACATGCTACACCGTGTCCTCTGCACTGTCCAACTACTGTGTAGTTGGTGCATGTGTCCACACTGGGGTGTTGCAATCCAACAGACACCAGACAGATGGGTGCAAGGCCATGTGGGATGTGAGTGCCATTGTTGGCATCAGACTGACAATTGGCTGCTCCTGTTCAGTTAGGGCACTTTTAGCAATGTACAACTAATGATGCCAGGGCTTGCTCTGTAATGTGCTGTGCTCACAGTGGTGTGTGCGTTTGGTGCAGGTGACTGATGTCTGTCTGTTTCCCCATTGTTTGCAGATACGTCCACGGCCACGGAAGGGGACAGCTCCACGGACCAGGAGGAGCCGGAGAGCCAGACTGGGTCAGCAGCCGAGGAGTGGTCGGAGGGACCCAGTGGCACGGAGGGCGAGGGGAGCCACACCGAGGAGTCCTCAGCACCATCCACCTCAGCTGAGGACCAGAGCAACTCGGAGGATGACTCCCTTATGGAGGCGGGTGTCAGCAGCCACCACGCCCCAGCTAGTGTTGCTGTCCCCGCCACCACCAGCACCACCACCGCCCTCCCATCGGCTCCCATTCCCCAGGTCCGTGGAGGCTCCCATGTTTGGGAGCGTGTCTCCTTTGGGCCAGGCACCACACCCCCTGCCCCTGTGTCCCCTGCTGCCCTGAGTGAGGAGTCTGTGTACCTCCTTCGCCAGCTCCATGTAGGGCAGACAGCCATGCTGAGTGTCCTCCATGCGCACACCGCTCTGTTGACTCAGCTGGTGTCGTTCATGGAGGGCATCTCATCGGGCATGTCTGACCTACAGAGGGGCAATAGGTCCATGGACTCCTCCCTGACGGCAGCAGTGTCCCTCCTCAGACAGTCCCTCACCCCTCCTGCCTCTGCTCCATCCACACTCCCCAGCACCTTACCCGACCCAAGCACACACACACCGGCACAGGCACACACCAGCACACACACATCCAGCACACAGACACACACGCCACAAACAAAACGCACACGCACGCACAGTCAGGGGACTGAAACCAGACTCACAGGGGATGGGGCCCTGGTACACACACACGCATCCACGAGCACTGCGCAGTCCTCAGTTGCCTCTCCCTCCAAAACACCCTCCCTTGCCTCACCTGCAACCCCAAAGACCCAGCGCCTCTTCCTCAGTGACCTCGGCCTCTTCCCCTCCGATCCAGCTGCTCCAGCATCCAGGGGGAAGAGGAAGCCCACCCACACGGAGCAGAGTGCCCCTCGCCCCCGGACACCCTCCCCCAGGCGCAGACAGACTGAGGCCCCCACCCGTAAGTCCCCCCGGAGTGGTAAGAGCAAGACCCTGCCGCCGCCCTGCAGCTCAGGCACCAGGTCTCCTTCCTCCATCCCTCAGGCCCCCACTCCACAGGTGCTCCCACCACACCCTGCCCCAGGTTCCCCCACCCACAGATATACCATCCCCAAGAGGATCCGGCCTTCTCCCCCTGGCACTTGCTCTTCCGGCACCACCACCCCCGCTGCGCTTGTCTGTGCCACTGATGTGGTGAGGGTGTCCTCCCCCTCTGTCCAGCCCACCTTGCCTGTTCCCCATTCTCCTCCCCTGGTGGTAGGCACTGCAGTGGAGTCCACTACCACCCTGTCTGACTTGGGCACTGCAGTGGCGGACCTGTCCACTCCATCTGCAGGGTCCACTGCAGTTGTGCCGGCACCCACAACATCTGAGTCATGCCCCCAGTTGTGCCGGCACACACCATGTCAGACACCTCCACTGCAGTTGTCAGTGGCTCTCCAGCACCCACCACCCCTTCCCTGCTTCCTCCTGGTGAGCCCTGATCCTGTCCCTGCGGTGCCTGGCCTGCCCCCCGGTTGCCCCTCCTAGTGGATTGTCCCTGGTTTTGTGCAGGCATGCATAGGGTGACATCTGCCACTGTCACCAAGTTTGGACTTTGACAATGGACTGGCCGTTGGCCTTTGTGTTTTTTCTGGACTTTGTTTTCATTACACATATGCTGAATAAAGCAACTTTCTGTTCTCTAGTGCTTATGCTTCTGATGTACATGTTGTTGATGATGCTAACCATGCCCTTGCCTCAGTGATGGTGATATTTGGTCTCATGATAATGAAGTGTTACTGTGCAGGAACCCATGTGGTCCAGGGGGAATGTGTCCTATCCTGTGGTGTATCCATGTCATCCATAGCAGCATCTGAGGGTGTCATGTGTTCAGTATTTGGCAATGGGATTTCCTACTTAGATTAGCTATTTCACATCTGTGGCTTCCACCCCTGCACATCTGTTGTGCCTGCCATTGGTCAATTCGTCTACTTCCCTGACCGTGTGGCCATCTCCACTGGACATGCAGGTTTGGGCATCAATGGGGAAGGACTCATCCATGTAGTCAGTGCAACATTGCTATACAAGTGTGTTGGATCTGTGCTGATGATTCCGTTGGCACTTCCATGACCAGGCTGATGTGACGGGAGCCCTCATTTGGTGCTAATTGTTGATTGTGTGACCAAGTGCTCCGCTGACATGATGGGGCCCTACTGAGGCAACACATGGCACAGCTTTCCTCACACCGGAGTGGAGTCCCCTCATGGCAGTGTGTACACCTGTGACATTGCCTGCGCCCAAGGTGTGTGTTGTATGTGCATGTCTGTGTGTTCACTTCCGTTTAGCTGTGCATGCTGTGATCCCTAGTGTTGTACCTGTTTGTGATGCTTGCTGAGTTGACCTATCTTCCCCCAAAGTCTTCTCCCTGGGTTCTCTGTGATGTGGGTGCATGGCACATTACTGGTCATCAGGGTGTCACCCATAGGTGTGTTTGCTGTCAGGGCTGAGTTTGTGTGCAGACGCAGATGGGTCACAGTCAGGTTTCCCCTTGGCACTTGTTGTTTGCCCCTGTCATGTGATTTCCAGTTTGTGTTATCTTTCAGTGATTGTGACACGTTGTGTGTGTGACTGCTGGCACTCCTCAGGGTCCGGGCTGCAATGTTGGTTGTTGTCTATGTGTGTTCTTTGTGGGTGACCTTGGCTTCTTCATTGGTGTGTGACTGTGGCTGGGATCCCATTGGTTGGTGTGGTATTGCCGTCATGTCCATGTACAGCGTAGTGTGCAGTGTGTCAGACATTCAGGAGTCTTGTTGAGTGGCCATGTGTCATGTGTTTCTGCACCTTGGTTCCCACCCACCACCCTGGAATAGTCATGGGTGCATGTGCAATGTCACCAGTGCATGTGTACTTCACTGCTGCACATTGTTGGAGGTCGAGGGGTGTGGTGTTGAGTGTGTGCAGATGAGAGTTGTTGCCCGGCTAGGCCCCTGCCTCCATGTTGGCCTTGGCTTACTGGCCATGCTGATTGATTTGTGCTTGTGTAGGTGTGATGGTAGTTTGTTGCTCAGGACACATGACTGTGGTTCACAGTGTGAACCACATTTAGCTTTGTCATCACAGTGGGATTGTAATGCAGCCCAGGGTCACCACATTGTGGGGGCCCTGGGGGTAGTGCTGTGGTGTGTCTGTGTCTTGCTGTGTCAGTTGCTGTTCCTACGTGCCTGTGTGACATGTGTGATTTTTGCTCCCTCTCATCTGACAATGCCTGCTTGCCCACATAGGGGATTTGGATCCATGAGTTACCTTTGTGTGGCACTGTATGCACATCTGTATGATTGGTATTCAGGTCTCCTCATGTGTTGTGTGGTTGCCTGGGGACACTGGCACCCCCCCCCTCACCTGTGTATGATGTGCAGTGTGGGTCTGCCTGTTTGTGTTTGTGCAACTGCACCACTGCATTGGCATATCTTGGGTGTGCCATTGGCTGTATGTAGTTAGGTGGGTTTCCCCTGCTGTCCCTGGGACTCCTAGGTCATCGGTCAGCACAATGATCATGGTTTGTGTGTCCCATTGCTGCCATGGTATGGTATCTGTTCACCTCACATCTGCAGTCTCCACAGGGTATCTGCATTTGTGTGCCCATTGGTGCAAATATGTGGGTCTGCATTCTGATGGTCACTTCTGTCATTGTGTCATTGATGAATGTTGACAGTGTCAGCCCCCATGGGTGTTGTTTGTCTGCACATGGCCAAAGGTATGTCTTATTTGCACTGCAGTATGTGGCTCCCCCAATTTATGTTGCAATGGGACACATACACTACTTTGCCACTGATGTGTTTTTTGTTCTGTGACCAGGAATCATCCATGCAGTTTGGCAGTTGCAGCTCTTTCTTTGTCAACACTTACCTTTTGGTCACTGTGATGATGGGGGTTTAGACCCCATTGCCACAATGTTCAAAATGTGCTTCAGCTATGGACCCCACACTTACATATTGCTCACTGTGATGATGGGGGTTTAGACCCCATTGCCACAATGTTCAAAATGTGCTTCAGCTATGGAGCCCACACTTACATTTTGCTCACTGTGAAGATGGGGGTTTAGACCCCATTGCCACAATGTTCAAAATGTGCTTCAGCTATGGACCCCACACTTACATTTTGCTCACTGTGATGATGGGGGTTTAGACCCCATTGCCACAATGTTCAAAATGTGCTTCAGCTATGGAGACCACACTTACATTTTGCTCACTGTGATGATGGGGGTTTAGACCCCATTGCCACAATGTTCAAAATGTGCTTCAGCTATGGACCCCACACTTACATTTTGCTCACTGTGATGATGGGGGTTTGGACCCCATTGCCACAATGGTCATGGCCTGCTTGCATTGTGGGTGCCACACACATATATGTGTGGCACATGTGCTAGGGGGTCACATTGTATGTTCAAAGTCATGTTCGGTGTTGTAGACATTTGACACAGTCTACACACGCTTGTCATGGTGTTGGGGGATGTCTTTTTCTTGCATTCCCTAGGTTGTGGTGTGCTGGTTGTGTCATGCATTGTCCATCCTATGAGTGGGGGTGGTAGTAGTGGTAGGCATCCAGCCCCCCTGGCTAAGGGTGGTAGTAGTGGTAGGCATCCAGCCCCCTGGCTCAGGGTGGTAGTAGTGGTAGGCATCCAGCCCCCCTGGCTAAGGGTGGTGGTGGGCATCCAGCCTCCTGGCTAAGGGTGGTAGTAGTGGTAGGCATCCAGCCCCCTGGCTCAGGGTGGTAGTAGTGGTAGGCATCCAGCCCCCCTGGCTCAGGGTGGTAGTAGTGGTAGGCATCCAGCCCCCCCTGGCTAAGGGTGGTAGTAGTGGTAGGCATCCAGCCCCCCCTGGCTAAGGGTGGTGGTGGGCATCCAGCCACCCCTGGCTAAGGGTGGTAGTAGTGGTAGGCATCCAGCCCCCCTGGCTAAGGGTGGTGGTGGGCATCCAGCCCCCTGGCTAAGAGTGGTAGTAGTGGTAGGCATCCAGCCCCCCTGGCTCAGGGTGGTAGTAGTGGTAGGCATCCAGCCCCCTGGCTAAGGGTGGTAGTAGTGGTAGGCATCCAGCCCCCCCTGGCTAAGGGTGGTGGTGGGCATCCAGCCCCCCCTGGCTAAGGGTGGTAGTAGTGGTAGGCATCCAGCCCCCCTGGCTCAGGGTGGTAGTCGTGGTAGGCATCCAGCCCCCTGGCTAAGGGTGGTAGTAGTGGTAGGCATCCAGCCCCCTGGCTAAGGGTGGTGGTGGGCATCCAGCCCCCCTGGCTAAGGGTGGTAGTAGTGGTAGGCATCCAGCCCCCTGGCTCAGGGTGGTAGTAGTGGTAGGCATCAGCCCCCCTGGCTCAGGGTGGTAGTGGTGGTAGGCATCCAGCCCCCCTGGGTGAGGGTGGTAGTAGTGGTAGGCATCCAGCCCCCCTGGCTCAGGGTGGTAGTAGTGGTAGGCATCCAGCCCCCCTGGCTCAGGGTGGTAGTAGTGGTAGGCATCCAGCCCCCTGGCTAAGGGTGGTGGTGGGCATCCAGCCCCCCTGGCTAAGGGTGGTAGTAGTGGTAGGCATCCAGCCCCCTGGCTAAGGGTGGTGGTGGGCATCCAGCCCCCTGGCTAAGGGTGGTAGTAGTGGTAGGCATCCAGCCCCCTGGCTCAGGGTGGTAGTAGTGGTAGGCATCCAGCCCCCCTGGCTCAGGGTGGTAGTAGTGGTAGGCATCCAGCCCCCTGGCTCAGGGTGATAGTAGTGGTAGGCATCCAGCCCCCTGGCTCAGGGTGGTAGTGGTGGTAGGCATCCAGCCCCCTGGGTGAGGGTGGTAGTAGTGGTAGGCATCCAGCCCCCCTGGCTCAGGGTGGTAGTAGTGGTAGGCATCCAGCCCCCTGGCTAAGGGTGGTAGTAGTGGTAGGCATCCAGCCCCCTGGGTGAGGGTGGTAGTAGTGGTAGGCATCCAGCCCCCCTGGCTAAGGGTGGTAGTAGTGGTAGGCATCCAGCCCCCTGGCTCAGGGTGGTAGTAGTGGTAGGCATCCAGCCCCCTGGCTAAGGGTGGTGGTGGGCATCCAGCCCCCCTGGCTCAGGCTGGTAGTCGTGGTAGGCATCCAGCCCCCTGGCTCAGGGTGGTAGTAGTGGTAGGCATCCAGCCCCCTGGCTCAGGGTGGTAGTAGTGGTGGGCATCCAGCCCCCTGGGTAGGGGTGGTAGTGGTGGTGCGCATCCAGGCCCCTGTGTGCATATGTGGCATTGGTGATGGGCATCCCGCCCCTATGGTGCTGCTGTTGCTGGTGTAAGTATATTCTGCATCCCTCTGTGTGTGTGTGATGTGTCGTGTACGTGTTGTATGTGTTTTGTGGTTGGTGTCTGACTTACCTTCTGCGCCGTACGCGTCCGTGCCTGTTCCGGTAGTAAATGTAGTATATTGGTATGATCGGGACGAAGGGATTCATGGTTGGTTCGTGTCGTTCGTCCTTCTCGTTGCTTCGCGTCGTCCTCGTCGCTTCACGTCGTCCTCGTCGCTGGCGTGTTCGTCTCGTAGCCGTGGATCGTGTTGTGGCGCGAATCGGAGCTTATGTGCGCCTCTCCCGGATGCTTTGACGTGCCGTGTGTAGCGATGGGTTCGGCGCGTACGGGAAGCGCATCGTACTTGGTCGGCCGGACGGAGCTGCATTTTCCCTTCCGTGCGACTCGATTCAGCGTTTCCGGATTCGCCTCGGTCGGAGAACAGGACCTGGTTTGGGTGAGTACGGCTCGGCCGGATTCTGTGCTGTTGTGCGCATCGTACTTACTCGTTCGGTGTGCTGTACGGATCGGTCGGGAAACAGGCTTTCGCATGGCTTTTTTCCCGACCGAATGGTATTGGGTGCGCCTCCGACCGAGATCGGAATCGGCCCCTTTATGTGCCTTTATTGTGATTCAGTATTACATGAAATACTTGCACGGCCCATTTCAAATACTTGTTGTGCGGGTGTACACATCACACCATTGTAATGTTTGTTCACTTGTGTGCAGGAACGCCTTTGTGCTTCTGTGACATATTACTGAAGTGGTTTCAAAGATAAAGAGGCACTAGGTAGACATAATAACTGTTCCACAGTTAAGAAGTGTCCCACATTTAACACAAATTTAAGTATGCTTTTGTGAGTTTGTTAGGGTGGTCTTAGGAATCCTTCTGACATACTGTGATAGTTAGGGCCCGGCCCAGTTTTAAAGAGAGGAAAGGTATTTGTGTAAAAAAATCATCCAATTCCATCTTTCATAGCTGCGTTCTCTCCAGTGTAGGCACTAACTTTGAGTTTTCTGTGCACCTCTGCTGGAGAAAGCTGGAGCAGGAATCAATTTAAATTAAATGGCTTAACATCTCTATCTTACTCAAACAGGGTTAACACCCCGCTCCTTAATTGTTCTTACTTCTCTTCGTCAGACCTTTCCCGTCATGTATGAGATTAGGAGCTTAGCATCACAAACCATCGTAATCACAGTTCTTTTTCTAAGTTCAGTCAATAAAGAGAACTTAAATTAGTTTTAAGGGTTTTATTTTCATTAAGACCTTAGTAAGATCTCTTTATTCAGTTACTTCAATATATCAGTTCAATAACAGAATTGATTATAAAAATATTGTTAGATCAAATCTTAACAATAATGCATCAAGCGCATTCCATAAAGGAAATAATGCATATTGTAAGAATGGGGCAAAAATGGTGTTAGGAGGAGCCCATAAAGGGTTCAAGTTTGAAAGAAAAGAATGAGTAGTGCATGAAGCTTAAAGTCATTCAATAAATGTCAGCAGAACTTTCCATCAAGAGAGGTTCATGAATCCCAGTAGAGCTCAACCAATAAGACAAAAATAATCATGTATAAGCAAACTACAATCAGCAATAGGTTCGGAAAAAGGGTGGTAAATCAGTGTTGAGCCTTCAGCATAAAGTAGTTAGCATTTAATTTCAGAGTGGAATGGGTAATGGTGTAAGGAAAAATGGGAAGGATTAACCTTCTCTAAGAACACGCACTAACATAAATAGTCTAAAAGAAATGTTGCAGTTCAGGTTGTCTCTTTTTCTCCTCTTGTCCAATCAGCTTTCGGTATTCTTCTGAGAACAGACTCTCTTCTTCCTTTCCTACGTTGTGTACAATAGACTACAGACAGTAATCATGAATTGTGAAACATTATTAGAATTGTGTTTGTAACCTTCTAATAAAATGAAGTGTATGTTAGCTAAACAATGGACTATATGAAATAGAAACATCAACTGCAAAACAAATATTATTCAGCACCACATTTTTTCATTATTAAATGAGGAAAATGTGGTAGCAGGGTCAACATTTCTATTCATGCATTGTAACTTTGTGAAATAAGTTTTCATATCATATAGCAATAAAGAATTTTTAGCAAACATTTTCAAAAACGTTATTGTTATTAATCAGAAACATTCTGCAGTGTTATGTGAAGCTTTCATGAAAGACATGTCAAGGTAAGGTCAGCTTTTAAATAATTTATACATGTCTTAGCCCATTTGGTTAGGCCACTTGTAAAAGGAAGCTTGCTTTGGCAATTTTGAGGCCAAATACTTAAAACTATAGCTACATACTACATTTGCACATTTTAAATGTCATGTCAGTTCAATATAAAGTGCGCGTTAACATTGCACATATGAGCTTAACTATTGTATTTTTGTAATTTTAAATATAACTCTCTTTCAAGAGTCAGCATTTTTCGGGGAATTGGGAGTTTGGTCCAATTTGAGGCAGCTTCACTACTTCGGGTTGCACACCACTACAGACCAGGACTTTCCACCAAATATGTATTTGGACAACAGCTGTCTACAGGGCACAAGTCCTAAAAAAAGAAGTGTGGGAACTAACCAAGTGAGGCAGTATGCAAGTGGCATCATTTGCGCTTGATATTTTGTGTGGCATCACATGAAGCGACATCACAACTTTACAGGAAGTGACATCATAAGAGGTGACATCAGATTTTAAGACCTCACACATATGTTTAACATGTCTATCATGAGTACATTTGAGAACATAGCAAGATTTAAAAACTTTAGCTGATTAGTAGATAAGCCTATGACTTGACTTCCCTGTCTGAAGGAATTAACAGCACACATGAAGATGAAGTTTGGTGTCTAACTAAGTACAAGTAATCAAGACACTAAGGGCCAGATGTTCAACGCATTTTTGCAGTCTCAAATGGCCTGGTTCACAGAAATGGGCCATGAGTGACTGGAAAAACGATTTTTCACATATACAAAATGCAAATTGTGATTCGGTAACTTGTTTTAAGCTTCCCTTCCAAGTACCGAAACCTTATGGTATGTATTACTGTTTTGCAACTGAAGTCTGGTTGTACTCCATTTGCAAAAGGGAAGGAGTCCCCTTGGGATCCCTTCCCTTTGACAATGTTGAAAAATATTTTTTACAGCAGGCAGTTGTCCTTCGGACCACTGCCTACTAATAAAAAATTAAACTTCAAAGTTTCATCTTTTTATTTTTAAACACATCCCATTTTCCTTTAGGAAAACTGGCTGCATTGTTTTAAAAAAGAATGCTTTATTAAAAAGCAATCACAGATATGGTGGTCTATTACCTCAGCAGGCCACCATCTGTGTGATGGCTGCAATTTCCTAATGGTCGCAAACTGCAACCTGCCTCATTAATATTCATGAAGTAAGTTGATTTGCGACCTACTAGGAATTGCTATTTGGGAAACAAAATTCATACATTAGTGATACAGATTCCCTAAGTACGATTCAGAGATAATTGCGATTAGGAAATCTGTATTCCTAATGTCTGTACATCTGACCCTAAGTTATACAAGCTAGGTATACTAATCCTGGCACCAAGAACAAAGCACATTGCATTAACAATGCTAGAAACTGCAATTGTGGCCATCAAACTATAACATTTATTAAACTATCCAACATTCTACCATTATATACACTGACAATTTTAAAACTTTGATCATTATAAAAAATGCAAGTTGCACTCTGCATTTGGTATTCTGAGCATGCCAAATGATATTCACAAAGAAATAAACAGTTATATCTGTATATTCTGCACATATATTAATTCAGACATCATAGACCATGCTACATTGCCACAGGATGTTTATCCATACAAAATGAGTAATTTCTAGTGAGACATTTTACAAAATTGAATCCCTATCATGGGTAGCAAAATCATTTTGAACTGCACAATGTTGAACAAGAAAACCAAGGATCAATCGCAGCTGCCATGCTCACCAATTATGTGATCCAAGGAAAGTATTTTATTTCTCTGAGCCTTGTTTTTCTTTATCATCACATAAGAGAGCACCTTTGGATAGGTGAGTTCAGGATGTCAGCTGTTCAAAAACCACTTGTGTTTGATTTAATGGACTACAATGTTGCTCCAATTATCATAACAATCTTGGCCATTTTTAGGGTATACATGACAATTAACTTGCTTCTTACTTTAATAATGTAATTGTAGCCTGGGTAGGAATGTTTACAAGTTAAAAGAACATCACTTTTAATCAATGCAGTGGTATAATCTGATGTACTAAGGTGAAACACTTCTGTGTGCTAAATACACTTCTTTGAATTTTGAAGACACCTTACTATATTCTAACATAATCTTTTTTGTATGATCTACTCCCAATCCTTTCCAATGCTCGGCTTGTGCAGAGGCTCATAGAGCCAAGCCACACTCTGCATGTCTCTTGCCCGGCTGTCCCTGTTAATATGTTGGCGCCCCTATCTCTATGTGCAACAAATGTTGAACTTCCAGCTTTCTGGTGTACTGTATTCTGGAAGAATCCCAGGCTGTACATTCTTCTACTTTCTTCTTGCTGATATCTTCTGAGCTTTTGGAGCTGGGCGTGGTAGGAAAAATGACAGGGCAGACGCGAGGCAGACTTGAAACGTTTTTTCAGCTTTGCTGCTGCACTGTGTGTGATATTTATGGCAGTGCTGAAATTGGAAAAACTTTACTATGGGAACCCATAAATTAGGGGTGAAGGTGTGGCAAAGAAAAGGGGGTGGGGTCACAAGGGGTGGAGCCATGAAAAGCAGTGTGACAGTCAATTTCTATTTAAAAAAAAACAAAAACTTTGCCACAAAGAAATTTGCAACATGGAGGAACATGGTAGCAAATCTGTTCTGGCTGTGGTTGCAAAGGAAGCATTTTAAAATATCTTATGGGGTTAAGGAACCTGCTGCAGAGATCTTTGTGTGCCCAGTAAGTCTCAGGGAATAATAATATTTGTAAGAAAACTATGGTAATTAATGCATGTGCTGGAGATATCTGTATTTTTTCTAGTCACTGAGGGCCTGATTCACAGAACTAACTTACGTCAAAAACGTAAAGTTAGTACTTTTTAGTATTCACAGAATACACTTACTCATTTTTGTATTCACAGAATGAACTTACTCATTTCGGTATTCACAGAAGTTAGTAGTCCTAACTTTAGGACTCCTAAATGACTTCTGTGAATACCGAAAGTCTTAAAGTTAGGATTTTTCTCAGTTTAGGAGTAGTAAAGTTAGGACTCCTAACTTTAGGACTCCTAAATGCCTTCTGTGAATACCGAAAGTCTTAAAGTTAGGATTTTCTCAGTTTAGGAGTAGTAAAGTTAGGACTCCTAACTTTACTACTCCTAAACTGAGAAAAATCCTAACTTTAAGACTTTCGGTATTCACAGAAGGCATTTAGGAGTCCTAAAGTTAGGACTACTAACTTCTGTGAATACCGATATGAGTAAGTTCATTCTGTGAATACCAAAATGAGTAAGTGTATTCTGTGAATACCAAAAAGTACTAACTTTACGTTTTTGACGTAAGTTAGTTCTGTGAATCAGGCCCATTGTGTAACATGCAGATGACAGATTTTTATTTTATGTGGGTAGGTAAGTAAGTTACTGCTTTCATAGATCCTTTTGTTACTCGCAGTTCATAAACTGCAATCCTTATAATCTAGCACAGTGACCTATAAATAATGATGCGTGACTCCTACAACTTGTAACCCTCTTTCAGGGCCACTGCAATTATGTGGTGTTGCAGTGGTTTTCACATAATAATGATGTTAGACCTGGCATCCTTGCCATGGGTTTCCCTAACTTTTTGCCTTCAGACATCCTGCTTTGCTGACCTCAATTTGCTGGCATTAGGACTCTGCGCACTTTACCACTGCTAGCCAGTGTTAATGTGCGTGTGCTCTCTCCTTAAAATATGGTAAGATTAGCTTATACACACACACTCACCACAGACTAGGCTGTGGATGGGAACTAGAGGCACGGGGTCAAAGGGCAAACCAGCCTCCAATCTCATATGTAAACACAAAAAGGCTGCCCCTCACGTGGGTTCCTACAGGTTCCTACAGAGTTATACTGAGATGCAACATCAATGGGGGCATCTCATAAAAGTTACGGACTGGCCTCACACACCGCCCGGTGTCATGCTTCATCATAGGCTGTCCTCGCCCTTTAAAAACTTCGTTTGATAAAGGGCGGGCATACACCTGGAGACAGGGATGCACTTCTACAACTAAGTGATGGCCGTGTATAAGTGAAAAGTGGTTTAAAAACCATCACACCTGTCACTCAATAGTGTTTTATTCAGGGAACAGATGTATGGTATTAAAATAGGTGTACGGTGATCTGGGACATTATTCTCCCTTCACCGTATTAGGTGCGGTCAACATGTTTCTGCGTAAGTGTCCCCGTGGGGTACGTCGCATTCGTCAGGACCAAAGGGTTATGCCTTTTTGCATCTAATGCGAAAAGGTGCTACTAATCTGGTTGCGGGTGTAAAATATAAACTGCCCGTCGGGTCTAGTACCCCTGAAAAACGATTCTGTAGGAAAAAGGAAGAAACAAAGAGAAACAAACAAACCAGACGTGTAAGTATGTTTATAAATAGACAATTTTTGTCATCCAAACCAAGTCACACCTATAGCGCGCGTGGTGTGGTCTGTATGAGACACGTGGCACACGTACGTGTCATACAATGGTCAATAGCATAATCCAACTCTTACCCTAAAATACTATCCTCTATACTCCATGGGAGGGCGAGGGTAGGAGAGCCTACTTGTGACTTTCTGTAAAGGAGAAGAATTGATTCCAAAAATGTAATTGTGTACTCACAAGTTTAAAAACTAGCATACATGAGGTTGTAGTCGCCTCAATGGTTATCCAGTTATAGTGATTGACACCCAGTCTCTCAGAGGAAGCTGGAGTCAAACTCACATTCTCATCACCATACAAGACACTCATACTCTTACTGTCTGACTTCAGCGCTCCCATCGGTTCTCTCTACAGGCGTCCTCTCGGTCTCCCCGTCGGTGGAGACTGATGATCTCTTAGTGGTTTTATATCCTCTAGATAATTGATAGATTGTTTAATTGTACGATCTGACTGGACTACACCTGGGGCGTTAAGAGCGTTTCCTGTGTCCCCCCTACGGGCGGGCTTAGGCGCCTGGCACGGGGCGTGTATCATTGTGTGCGCTCCTATTGGGTGAAAGAGGTTTTCCTCTGTACGAACGTCAGCGTAACTCATAAGCGCATGCGCTACTGAGTGAGAGACGCATTAAACTAACTCATTATGTGCACTCCTATTAGATGAAAGAGGATGCCTCTGTTCGTACGTCAGCGTATCTCACACGCGCCTGCGCTGATGAGTGAGAGACGCGTTAAACTAACTCATTGTGCGCGTTCCTATTTGGTGAAAGGGGATTGCCTCTGCACGTCAGCGTATCTCATACGCGCATGCGCTGATGAATGAGAGCCGCGTTTAAACTAACTAAGTGAAATCCACACGAAGAGAAAAGTGAAAAGTGGATTGCGCATGTGCAGAAGGAAAAGGATTCGTATAATCCCTCTGCATCTGTAATCTTTCTATGGAAGCCCGTCCCCAATGAACAAAGGCTTAAACGCTTGGCACGGGGCGTGTATCATAGTGCGAGCTCCTATCGGGAAGAAAGGGGATGCCTTTGTACAAACATCAGCATATCTCATGCGCGCATGCACTAATGAATGAGAGGCACATTATACCAACTCAGAAGTAGCCATGTGAAAGGGAACATAAATTACGCCCATGCAGACGGAAAAGTGTTCATCTTATCCGTCTGCATCTTCTATCCTAATGTGGATGACCCGTATCCAATAAACAGAGGATCTCTGTTCCAAATATCAACGTGTCTCGATCGATCCCCTGAGATGTAGTGGACATCAGGCAGTGGGGCTAAGCGTATTACTCTCAGTGGTCAAGCTGTATATCAGATGTTATTATCTCCTTCTAGGGGTGAAAAGTTAATATCCACATAGGCTGCCCATACATGGTCTAATTCGTATTTCGTCACTTAATCACACAGGCTCGGGTCCCCCTCTGCAGTGGTATGTAACTGTCTCCATAGGTGATTGATCTATGCCTTGAGGTTAGCTTGGTCACTTTGCCAGCTGTAGCCATGGTATATCATCATTTAGGCCTCGCTCCCATGTATGTAACCTGTACACCCATCGTTGTTCCCGGATGTGTAACTGTCTGACAATATCGTTTTTTCATTACTTCAAGGATTATCCACCATAAATCAGAGTCACTGTGATGTTTTTCGGTAAAATGTTTAGTCAATTTGGTGTTTGTTTTTTTGCACCTGATGGTGCTGCGGTGTTCATTGATCCTCATTTTTACCCTCCTTGTCGTCATACCCACGTATTTCAGATTACATGGGCAGGTCAGTAGATAAACCACATTTTCAGTATTGCAATTACTGAAATTCTTAAGTCTCCAGGAATTGTCTGTGCCAATGTCTACTTCCTTAGTAGTGGTAGTCAGGGGGCAGCACACACAGTTACCGCATGGATAATGCCCTATTGGTTTTGGTTGGCTCCATAAGGTCATCTGGTTTTCTATGTCATCATTGGTGATCTTTGAATGTACCAATTCATCTCTCAAGTTTCTACTCCGTTTGAACGCAAAAAGAGGGGGTTCCCACTTCCGGTTTCCGCTAGTCAAGATTGCCCATTTCTTCTTGATGATGTTCTGTACTCTATTTGAAACAGGGGTGTATGTAGTAACGCATACCAACTGATCCGTTTTTTCTTTCGGGATGGTCTCTAATAGGGCTTCCCGATTGTTGTTCTTCGCCCTTTTCTTTGCACGAGTAAGTTGGTAAAGCGTGCAAAGAAAAGGGCGAAGAACCCCTCTTTTTGCGTTCAAACGGAGTAGAAACTTGAGAGATGAATTGGTACATTCAAAGATCACCAATGATGACATAGAAAACCAGATGACCTTATGGAGCCAACCAAAACCAATAGGGCATTATCCGTGCGGTAACTGTGTGTGCTGCCCCCTGACTACCACTACTAAGGAAGTAGACATTGGCACAGACAATCCCTGGAGACTTAAGAATTTCAGTAATTGCAATACTGAAAATGTGGTTTATCTACTGACCTGCCCATGTAATCTGAAATACGTGGGTATGACGACAAGGAGGGTAAAAATGAGGATCAATGAACACCGCAGCACCATCAGGTGCAAAAACAAACACCAAATTGACTAAACATTTTACCGAAAAACATCACAGTGACTCTGATTTATGGTGGATAATCCTTGAAGTAATGAAAAAAAGAAAAAACGATATTGTCAGACAGTTACACATCCGGGAACAACGATGGGTGTACAGGTTACATACATGGGAGCGAGGCCTAAATGATGATATACCATGGCTACAGCTGGCAAAGTGACCAAGCTAACCTCAAGGCATAGATCAATCACCTATGGAGACAGTTACATACCACTGCAGAGGGGGACCCGAGCCTGTGTGATTAAGTGACGAAATACGAATTAGACCATGTATGGGCAGCCTATGTGGATATTAACTTTTCACCCCTAGAAGGAGATAATAACATCTGATATACAGCTTGACCACTGAGAGTAATACGCTTAGCCCCACTGCCTGATGTCCACTACATCTCAGGGGATCGATCGAGACACGTTGATATTTGGAACAGAGATCCTCTGTTTATAGGACACGGGTCATCCACATTAGGATAGAAGATGCAGACGGATAAGATGAACACTTTTCCGTGTGCATGGGCGTAATTTATGTTCCCTTTCACATGGCTACTTCTGAGTTGGTATAATGTGCCTCTCATTCATTAGTGCATGCGCGCATGAGATATGCTGATGTTTGTACAAAGGCATCCCCTTTCTTCCCGATAGGAGCTCGCACTATGATACACCCCCCTTGCCAAGCGTTTAAGCCTTTGTTCATTGGGGACGGGCTTCCATA
Source organism: Calotriton arnoldi (assembly GCA_963921515.1). Classification (NCBI taxonomy): domain Eukaryota; kingdom Metazoa; phylum Chordata; class Amphibia; order Caudata; family Salamandridae; genus Calotriton; species Calotriton arnoldi. The sequence continues at coordinate 502,720 of CAWUFW010012234.1, forward strand.
GAAAGATTACAGATGCAGAGGGATTATACGAATCCTTTTCCTTCTGCACATGCGCAATCCACTTTTCACTTTTCTCTTCGTGTGGATTTCACTTAGTTAGTTTAAACGCGGTCTCATTCATCAGCGCATGCGTGTATGAGATACGCTGACGTGCAGAGGCAATCCCCTTTCACCAAATAGGAACGTGCACAATGAGTTAGTTTAACGCGTCTCTCACTCATCAGCGCAGGCGCGTGTGAGATACGCTGACGTACGAACAGAGGCATCCTCTTTCATCTAATAGGAGCGCACATAATGAGTTAGTTTAATGCGTCTCTCACTCAGTAGCGCATGCGCTTATGAGTTACGCTGACGTTCGTACAGAGGAAAACCTCTTTCACCCAATAGGAGCGCACACAATGATACACGCCCCGAGCCAGGCGCCTAAGCCCGCCCGTAGGGGGGACACAGGAAATGCTCTTAACGCCCCAGGTGTAGTCCAGTCAGATCGTACAATTAAACAATCTATCAATTATCTAGAGGATATAAAACCACTAACAGAACATCAGTCTCCACCGACGGGGAGACCGAGAGGACGCCTGTAGAGAGAACCGATGGGAGCGCTGAAGTCAGACAGTAAGAGTATGAGTGTCTTGTATGGTGATGAGAATGTGAGTTTGACTCCAGCTTCCTCTGAGAGACTGGGTGTCAATCACTATAACTGGATAACCATTGAGGCGACTACAACCTCATGTATGCTAGTTTTTAAACTTGTGAGTACACAATTACATTTTTTGGAATCAATTCTTCTCCTTTACAGAAAGTCACAAGTAGGCTCTCCTACCCTCGCCCTCCCATGGAGTATAGAGGATAGTATTTTAGGGTAAGAGTTGGATTATGCTATTGACCATTGTATGACACGTACGTGTGCCACGTGTCTCATACAGACCACACCACGCGCGCTATAGGTGTGACTTGGTTTGGATGACAAAAATTGTCTATTTATAAACATACTTACACGTCTGGTTTGTTTGTTTCTCTTTGTTTCTTCCTTTTTCCTACAGAATCGTTTTTCAGGGGTACTAGACCCGACGGGCAGTTTATATTTTACCCCCGCAACCAGATTAGTAGCACCTTTTCGCATTAGATGCAAAAAGGCATAAGCCTTTGGTCCTGACGAATGCGACGTACCCCACGGGGACACTTACGCAGAAACATGTTGACCGCACCTAATACGGTGAAGGGAGAATAATGTCCCAGATCACCGTACACCTATTTTAATACCATACATCTGTTCCCTGAATAAAACACTATTGAGTGACAGGTGTGATGGTTTTTAAACCACTTTTCACTTATACACGGCCATCACTTAGTTGTAGAAGTGCATCCCTGTCTCCAGTGTATGCCCGCCCTTTATCAAACGAAGCTTTTAAAGGGCGAGGACAGCCTATGATGAAGCATGACACCGGGCGGTGTGTGAGGCCAGTCCGTAACTTTTTATGAGATGCCCCCATTGATGTTGCATCTCAGTATAACTCTGTAGGAACCTGTAGGAACCCACGTGAGGGGCAGCCTTTTTGTGTTTACACAAGATTAGCTTATACCCAATTGTAATATTTAATTTACTTGTAAATTCCTTGTAAGGTGGCACTCCCCATACCCAAGGCCTATAAATTGAATGCTACTAGTGGGCCTGCAGCACTGATTGTGCCACCCACTTAAGTAGCACTTTAAACATGTCTCAGGCCTGCCATTGCAGCCTGTGTGTGCAGTTTTAAACCACCATTTAGACCTGGCAAAACAAACCTTTTGCCATGCCGAAACCTTTCTTTTTGATACATATAAGTCACCCCTAGGGTAGTCCCTGGACAGCCCAGAGTGCAGTGTGCAATGTATTTAAAAAGTAGGACATGTACGTTTAAGTCTTGCATGTCCTGGTAGTGAAAAACTCTTAAATTCATTTTTCACTACTGCAAGGCCTACCTCTCCCATAGGATAACATTGGAATTACCTTATTACACTTAATAAGCTGTCATTTCCAAATGGGAACAGGTGAACAGTTCATGTTTGGTGTCTTTGGAATTGTAATGAAAAGACCTAGCTCATGGTGAAGTTGCATTTTAAATTTCATTTTCAAAAAGGCCACTTTTAGAAAGTTGACATTTTCCTGCTTAGCCATTTAGTGCCCACAGCTTGTCTCTGGGTCACATGACTGGGTGTAGTTAGCCACTGGGATTTGTGTATTCCTCCTAGACAGCCACACACAATAGAGAGCTTAGGTGTGACTGGATGGGTCGTCGCTGGCAGGATGGGAGGGTGGTGCCTGAAACAGCCCTTCTTACACTTGAATAGGCTGTGTCCTGTCTCCACACAAAGGGCTGCACACCCCCAGCAGTTACTCTGGAGCCTGGATAGGGTAGGCAGGATGCCTGGGGACTTCAAAGGGAAACCCCTAGAAGCATCTCCCCACTTCAAAGGCACAACTGGGTATAAATAATGGACTACAGACACAAACTCTTCAGTACACCTCTGGACCTGTGGATACTCTGCCAGGAAGAAGAATTGCTGTGCTGCTGAACTGACTGCCACTCTGCTGGACTGCTGCTCTGAAGAATTACTGACCTGTAGCCTGCTGCCCTCTTGCCTGAGTGAGAAGGACTGGGCCTGAATTTGTTAAACCCAGGACCATCACATTGACTCCAAGGGCTAGTTGGCTGTCCTCCTGACGTGGGCCTCGGGGATAGACGGCTCCAGCATCCAAGACCCCAGCACCCAGACTCTGTCATCTGTGAATTTACCCTTGCAAGTGGTGCCCTCCCAGTCCTGGACCCTTGAAAGTGGGCCTAGGATGCTCTGCCAGTCTCTGTGGATCCAGCAGAACCAATGCATCTCCTCTGCTGCATGGAGCAGAATCAATTCATCCCTGCTGCTGTGAAGATCAGTACCGCTACAAAGACCCGCATCGCAGCCCATCATCCTATAGGAACTTCTGCTGCACAACACATCTTCGGTGCAGACCCTCGCATCCCTCAATGACGGCAGCCTTGATGACGATGATGTACTTTACACCACAGATCTGTAGTTCCTTGGAACTGACGCATCGCCTCAGTTGTACGATGCATCCTCAATGCTGGACCTTGCACTGCAAGCCTTCATCGGCGGGATCATCAACGATGAGGCAGGACCTCGTATTGCAAACTTGCAGCAACTCAAAACCGATGCATCATTTCAGCTGCGCAACTCAGCATCAATACGGATCCTTGCAATGCACTGCAAACCAGGATTTAAGGTACTTTGCTCAGCAGTTTTACTGATCTCTGTAGCCGGCCTGCGCTCCATTGGCCTGAACTTGTGACTTTGTCCAGGTCTGGCACAACCAGATATCCACAGTTGGTACTTTGTGCTTTTTGGCACTATTATCCCAGAAATCTTTAAATGTACATATCTCCAACTCTACTGATTTTATTTATTAAAAATTGCTCTATTTTTTAACTTGGCATGGGATAATTTTTTTGTGTGGTGTGTTTCAGTTTATTACTATTTTTAAGAGTTGTACAAATACTTTGCGCATTGCCTGTAAGTTAAGCCCAACAGCTCTGTGCCAAGCTACCAGAGGGTTGAGCACAGGTTAACTTAAGGCTAATTTAGGGTTGGCTTGTGCCTCACCCTGACAAGGATTATGGTTGCTGCTTGACCAGGGCTCACACACAGCCAATCAACAACTCAATGTCTTACATATGGATTGGTTGCATTTGCCACATGATCCATCATCTGTTGCATAATCTGCAGATTTCAACAAAAAAACAAATTGTTTCTAACTCAAACAGATAAGATATAAAGTTACTAAACATGCTGTGGAAGGCCCTTTGCAAAGGTTGACTGGTCACTTCTCTGTTGCATATTTCTGTAATGTGGTGTCAAAGTGGAACTAATGAGGTAAAACCTTTGTCCAGATCGTGTTAACATATGTACAAATTCCAAAACAATGAATTAACAGTAGCACTAAATGCAGCATAATTTGCAGTGGTGGCCACCACAAACAAGGTGTGGTTGGGCAGGTGGAGGAAACACAGGAGGGGAGCACGGGAGGGGGAGAATGGGGGAATTGTGCAAGGTAGTGTTATTAATAATATATATAAAAAAAATTACATACCTGAAGCGGCTGGCCAAGTACTGTGTCACATCGCACCTCCTGACCTCTTTCTTGCCCCACCAGCCCCTGGGACAGACTCCTATCCAATCCCCGTGCTGCTCTCATGCTATGAGAACAACACAGGGATTCATCTGAACGGGCTAGAAAGACGCTCTGCTCAGACCAGGGAGTCTTTGGGGTTTCTCCAGCCTGGCTGTTCAATGCAGACAGGGCTGGAGAAACCGAAGTGCGCATGTGTGTTTTGCCGGCCTGAGACGGCCAGCCAAACACATAAGCGCAATCAGGGAGTGCACATAGCACTCCTCCTCCCCCTCCTATGCCTCGGCTCCACCGCTCCCTACAGCGCTGGCTCAGAGCCGGCAAATGAAAAATGAAACGATGCTAGAACAGCGTTTTATTTTTCATTTGCTGGCTCTGAGCCAGGCAGTGGGGCAACGCTCCTCCGCCATTGCAGATGAGTCGCTGTTGATAATTTGCCTTTTCTTGTCGCATATTTTACCTTTTCTTGCTGCATAATTTAGTCAACTCCGCCTCAGAATTTGCTCTGCTCCGCCGCATAATTCTGCCATCATTGTCTTATGTAACACATCCTGTACATTGATTTAGACACCTCGTACGATTTATTGTTAATGTATATTGTGTGTATGAGACTTAAAGCACTCTGACACCATAAATTGGGATGAGTAGTACTATAAAATCATTAAATTAAAAAACTGGAACATTTAAATTGTTATTAATGGAAATACTCATACAAACTGATACAGCTGACATTCCAGTGCATTCATACCAGTACAGCTTGTTTCCAAAATTGTATTTTCTCTTAAATACGTGTGAGGCACAACAAGTTGTGTGCCTTTGTTTCCCGTCCCTTGCTCTGGCATCTAGGTGATAAACTCGAGATAGTTCCCAGTCAGGATAGTACTTCAACAAAAGGAGGTGGATAGCCCTTTCAATTAAGCCTTTGCCTTTAGCCCAGCTTGAAGTGAAAGCCCCCTCACGTCTGCACTTGCTGCTTTGAATGGAAACAGACAACGTGTAGGCGCTGCTGAATATGTAACCATGTTAGACAAGTTCAGCATATTTCATGGGGCCCAACGTCTTCGCAGGGGGGACGTCGCCCACCTTCTCAATTTAGTGGCTGAACGCTGTCTAGCCACGTTACCCCCGACTTGTGCGGTGGCGGTCTAATCATATGGAACCCAAGTAAACTTTTAAAAAGTTGTGCCAACATTTGGGAATAAATAATTTATAGAAGGAATTGACATTATACAACAACTACAAGAAACTAAAAGAAAATGTTAATCATTACTATGTTTATTGTACCAAAATTCTTAGATTTATTTTCATGCACTTAAAAATGCCTCAACTATGTGTTGTAGTTTGCACAGGTATTAACAGTACATTCTAGGTGTCATGGGTAACAATTATGCTAGAAATTGGGATTCTTTAGCTTCCTATATAAACTGATTTGTTTTTATACATAGTCCATTTTGTTGATCATCTTGGTTATAAACTCTGAGCAGTCATTTGTGTGGTCCAAAACGGACGAAAGAACTTAACTTGATGTAAATAATTCCAGTGAAGTAAATCTGCTCATGAGATGATGAGAATCATATCATGAATAAATATCATAATTTTACCTTCTTTTTCTCATATGTCGATTCCCTAAATGGTATTGTTATACGTGATTGTGATTACAAGAGGTTATAAAGTCAAATTCCATAGAGCGACTGCTGACATCCCTGCTTGGTTCCTCTTCAATACTGTTATATTCTGAAAATTATCTAGTAGAGTTGAATTGTGCTGACAGATTGTCGAGCAAAGCTAAAACTAGATTCAAATGCATTCGAAGCTCATTCAAACAATTTCATTGACGTTTATCAAAAGCTTTCTCTTTCTATTTAGTAATTTGTGAACGAAATGTGCTTCTCGTTTGACATAATTTCACTCATTTCTGTGAATCAGCTTTGTTATTACCTTGTTTCGTCTACCATCCCTGTCTGTGCGCAATATAATTTCTATTTTTATCATTGGGAGTCTTGGACAAATGTTCAAGGTTCAACAAGTACTAGGGATGCCGAAGATTTAGGCCCTGCCATCATGCTTTTCAACATTTCAAACATCTTTGGCAAGTTCAATATTAATTTTTGTGCAAGTATGATCAAATGTAGTAGTCCAAAGAACATTGGTTCACAGTACCAACAAACCACTGTGTGTGGTACAGCAATAGAGCTGAAGTGTGAAGGCTTCCTTTTTTACAAGTATTGGTGAAACTCAACCCAAGTAACCAACAGCATATCAGTGCATAACATGATGTGAGAAGGTACATGCAGAGAACAAAACAACAGTATCAATTATACATTTTGTTAAACATTGGTGGTCAATATGCGTACACCAGAATACATATACAGTAAAAGCAAGGGACAATTTCACCGTCTACACACAGAGGCCGGACTACCCCGTCCAGCCCACGCCTCACTCTAGTAAGCAGACCAACACTTCCACTATGTACAGACAGCGAGGCTCAGTGCCAAACAGGATGACATGTCCCAAGCAGTCTCCAGGTTACTCCATGTACCAGGCCATATCCCAATCATTGTCAATCCACCAATGGAATGTTATTTAAGAAATTGAAGTGTAGGGGGGCCTAGAAGTATTTTTGCCTACTAGTGGGAGCATAGTGGAATAATACGGTTCTAACTGGTCATTGCAGTAAACCATGTCGAGCAGCTATTGTCCAACACTGGGAGTTTGTTGCTCCGCCAGGTACATGCCACTGGCCTCTCTTGGCCAACAAAAAGTGACTGAAACAAAGTGTCATACTCTACATTGGACTTTAGCCGTATAGCCCAGAAGCTCCATCTTCAGGTTGGACTCCAATGGTTATTCAGTCATCTTCGAAAGAATGTCAAATATCTTGGCCCAGTCTATTAAGGGGCAGTGCCAGGCAAATGATGGGAAAATTCTGCATCTGGGATCCCACAACTAATGCTGCAGGAGTCCGGCCACTGCTGGCATTTAGCCAGATTGAGAGGTATGTGGTAAACTAAGTGCAGGAACTTGAAGTGGAGAAGCCACAACCAACCATTTGGGGACAATGTTTGTTCACAGCAATAGCACCATTCCTTGTCTGTGATAATTCCTCCAGTGTCCATCTCGAAGGCCAGTCTGGCCCCAAGGGTGCACGACAAAGGTATCTTCTTGCAAGATGGCATACAGCAGAACTGTTTTTGTTGGATCGGCAAGTGATGAGCGTCTCCAGGGCTTTACATAATGGAGGTTCCTTTGGGAAAGAGGGATTATGTGTTTTGCAGAGTGCACACAATCTGAGGTATCAATCTGTCTAGTGTGTTACAGTCCATAGTAGATGCAATGGATGCATAGTCAAAGAAATGTCCCTCAGAGTAAACATCTCCTATCTTGGAAAGGTTTTGTCCAGCCCTAGATGACCTGCCAGGAGTACGTCATGAGCCAACCCCTATAGGAAGGCCCTGTAACACTGGGGTACCACCAGCACATGGCTGCCCCAGATCCAGGAACCTTAGGCTCACTATGCAGGAGGTCATTCTCCCTAAAAATAAGGCGATCTTCTGATGTATTACCTGCTGCCTGGGCCTCAGCTAGCAGCTTCAAGCCCTCTAGAGTTGAGCAGAATTTGTATGCTTTGCAAAATGCCTCCCTGGTAGGCCTACACTCAACGTGCCATCCAGCAAGCTTGGGTAGGTCTCCAGGGCAGCAATGTCCTCCCCAGTGGGCTCCAGGGCAGCCTTCTCAGGTGCCCCATCAACTGGTACTGTGAGAGTGTCAGGGGCTCATTTCCTGCGCCCTTTGCCCTTCCTCTTCTTGGCAGCTGCCTGGGCCATTCTTCCAGGCTCCAGGTTCCTTGACTCCCCTCTTGGGCAGCAAAAGAACTTGTGGTCATTCAGACCCATTCAAGCAAGGCTAGCATCTCCAGGTAGGACCTGAGCTCCACTTCTTTCCAGACAGTGTGCTCTAGGAGGTACCCAACAGACAATCAGTCATGGGAGAGCTCACAGCTGCTTTTGGAGAACCTGAGACCTATCTCACTCAAAGGGAACCAGAGCCACTGGGTAGTGACTCTCACGGTTGTCTGCGACAATTACATTGTTGAATGTATTAGGGATAACCTGCTCCGAGGACACCAGATGACACCTCACAGTACTCATACTGGCTCCGGTGTCTCAGAGTCTCCATTCTTTGCCCATTGTTGGTGACCCACTACCTATACTTAGTAGTATTGGAAGGCATATGGGCTTTTGGCACCATCTCTTAATCCCCTAGGGATACTACAAAAACCTCTGCTCTCTTTCCCATGCTAACTGGGATCACCTTCTCTGCAAGCACTACACTAGCCAACCCAGGTGTCTGCCCATTGGTGGAGTGTCCATATTTGTAACACCCAGTTCACTGGGGGATCAAACCTCCCTGCCCGCTTGTCAAATAACCCCTTCTTCTTTATCTCAGATTGGGACTGGTTGCTGTTCCCCCTGGGAACTATTTTGGGAGCCTTTAAAGAACTCATTATTTTTATGTTTTTCTCTCATCTCTTTCTTCTGGTGGACCTCTGACCACCACTCTAATGATCCCCCAGATACCTTTTTGGAAACTCTGGTGCTGACCTAGAGGTCTGCCTCCTTTGCAAGCTCTCAGGGGTCAGTAAACTTGCTATCAATCATGTGCTGGCAAAGCTCTGTAAAACAGATATTGAACATGTGCTCTCTCAGTATCAGATTAAACAACCCAGTAAAATCATCAACTTTGATACCCACACCCAGCCATTCAATACCTTGCTGGCTTAACTCAAGAAAATCCACTCCAAGACTGGTGCTGCGTCTTTTGGCTAACCCTGAATCTAATGTGGTATTTCTCTGGGGTGAGCCCAAACGTGATAAGAAGGCTGGTTTTCATTGGATTGTACTTTGTCTGGTCTCCCACCTCCGGGGAAAGTAAGGTATTCCTTCCTACTGTAGGCATGTGATTCCAGAGTGATGCCCCTCAAAACTCTTCTGGGACCCTGTGCATCTTGAGGGCCACCTCATAGAATCGCAGAAGACCACTTGTCAATTCCATCCCCTTCTACATAGCTGGGCGCCAGAGCTTAAGATATGTGAGTCTTCCTGTCCCCCTCAGGCACTGCAGGTAAGTTGCCACCATTGTTGCTGGACTCTGCTTGTATGACTCTGATGTTTAGCTTTTTTGGACTTAGCTCATGGATCATTCTTTCCTCCATGGCCAATTTCCTCTCTCCCAAGGCTCTCTGGGCAGCTGCTTCCTCCATCTGGAGTTTGGCCAGGTGCATCCTGAGATCTCTCTCAGCCTTCCTGTCCATCAGCTCCTCTGGGGACAGGCTGCCTTCTGCTCTGGGAGGGAGTTCTAATTCATGAGATGCTATTTCCATCCCCTGTATGCTGCACTTCCAGACCTGTGCCCAAGGCTTCCACTTGCTCCTCCACATCATTCTCCTCCTCCTGGTCATCCTCTGCAACTACCAGTGATTTATGGACTTCTACCCTGGCCCTCATAGCCTTCTGGAGCTCCAATTTCCTGGTGGTACTCTTGGCTGGAAGTCCCCTCTCCTTACAAATCTCTTTGGGCTCAACCACAGTGTAGTCATCCAGGTTGGTAAGCTCAAATGCCAGTCCTTGTCGGTGTAGTAACAGACAGGTAAAATGGGGGTGAATTTAAAAAAGCAAAAGAGCCAATTAAGGAGAATTTAAAAAAAAAATTGAAATAGTATTAAATCATTTATCTGGGATTTTAGTGTTACACAAAATCACTGCATGGCACTGCACAAACAAAACGTTCTGATTTCCACCAATGACCACCAATGTAGGAAGTTGGGTTAGTGGTTTAGTGGGTGAAACCTTACTCAAGCAGCAACCAAAGTTCTTGTCAGGGTGAGATACAAGCAAACCTCAAGCTAACCAGTGCTTCACCCTCTGGTAGCTTTGCACAAATCAGTTAGGCTTAACCCTAGAGGCAATGTGCAAAGTATTTATGCATCATTTCAAGCAGTAATAAAGAGAAACCACAACACAATAAAAATCCTACACCAATTTCGAAAAATAAAGTAAAATTTACTAAATTATTTGACACCAAAATGACAAAAATCCAATTAGTAGAACAAGATTTATGCAATTTTAAACATTTTGTGAAAATCAAGCGCTTAGAAGCAAAAACCGCCAACCATGGTTATCTGGTCATTGTAGACTTGGTCTAAGTCACAAGTTCAGGCTGACTACGATGGAGCATGCCTCTATAGAGGACTGAATTCAGTCTGCTGAGAAAGTACCTTGTGGGCCTAGGCATCGAGATGTGAAGTCCTTGCGTCAAGATGCATTGGCCGGCCGGCGTCGAGGTCCTATCTATGAGGAGCTGCCATGCAAGGACCAGCATCGAGATGTGTCATGCTGCGGTGGAGTTGGTGGATTTATAAAAAACAATGGTTCAGGTGTGGCCTAAAAAGGTCCAAAAGCAAAAAGCGCGACCCAGAGTGGGGCACTTATTATTTCCAGCAAAGAAATTAATTCACTAGGGAGCAGGCTCATTCATTAGCCAGCTACAGCAGCAGCATGACGTTCTAGGCTGCACGGCTTCAGGCATCCATTCAATGCCCTGTCGCCCTACCAAATAAATTGATGCTGCCCAGGTTGACTTTAGCACTGCCCAGCTGCACAGCCTAAGTCCAATTTATTTCGCCTGAAGAAACCCATCTGGCTGTTTAAAATATACTGCCTACGGGGAGCCCTCGACTCCCGTCCTGAAGTACTGACCCCAGGAACTACTCAGCCATACACATGGTTAAACTCAACTAGCTCACCGTTGTCCTGAAGATGAACCCCAATACTTGGGTTCGAAACGTCGTCGACCATTTCACAACATGAACTCCTAAAAACTTGTATAAATCATTTAGGGAGTTCTACCATATTGTTGTCAATGCGATGTCTTTTAAAAATTCACTACCACTCTTTCACAGCACGTTTTCTTTCACTTACTGTGTGAGCACCATAAAAAACTGAAACTGCTACGAATACATTTCTGTCATCTTGTGACCTACATGACCCTTTACAGACTCTTTTTCCTGCTCCCTAGTGAATTAATTTCTTTGCTGGAAATAATAAGTGCCCCACTCTGGGTCGCGCTTTTTGCTTTTGGACCTTTTTAGGCCACACCTGAACCATTGTTTTTTATAAATCCATTATCACCCCAGGTTCATATATCGGGGTACCCTTGTCTCCCATCAACCGCGGTGGAGTTGGTGGCCATCGATGAAGAGCTGCGAAGCAAAGTCCTGCATCGTTGAGGAAGCTGGTAGTGCTTGTGGAGACTTACGCTGCGATGTGCTGGCGCAGGGGACGAGATATGCTGCGCAGTGCTGGTGTTGGGGATGGGCTGCATTAGTGTTGAATGAGCCACCGCTGCTTGTGAGCACGTGCGATGAGATATACTACTGGGTACAGACTTACATGTCTCTATGCCCCTCAAACAGTGTTTGGAGCCTGCTAGAACAGGATTTATGAGTATAATTTACTACTAGTATACTTTCACGTGGAGGAGTAAAAGTATACAGAAAAATAATAAAGTTTAATAATTAATAACATGCATTTTTTTAAAGTAATATAAACATTTGAATTAACTTAAAATTAGGAACCTAGAATAAAAAATTAAATATTATAGCACAACTTATAAAATTAAATGATTGATAGTTAAATAAATCAAATATATTAATTAATACCTATTCTTTAAAGTACTTTATTAAATCATCCCTATAATGTTTATATTTAATCATTATGTAATACATTTAATGAAATTATATTTTTTTAATTCATTTTAATTAATTACATTTTTACAAACAATGTATAACTTTAATTATTTTAAAAAACAAATTTAAAATGGAATTTATTTCTATGAACAAACGAATTTGAAATTGAATATAACTTTTAACACTTAAAAATGCATATATGTAATGTTAAATTAGAAATCATTTATTTTATTTAACATTATTTCCACTCTGGTGTTATTTTAAGTTTCTCTTCCATTGGTTTCTAGGGGAGGGTGTTGTCATACCTGTGAGTGGTGCTGGACTTAGGCTGGGTTGAAATACATTTACCACTGTTTCGGTTCATTTTTGGCTGAAGTAACTTTAAAGTTCAGTTTGTGAATAGCAATGGGGTTACCCTTTTGTGGGTGGGTGGTTGTATTTGCATCCCCCACCCTGAACCACTATTACCATGTCCTATAACTCTCCTTACCCCTCCCTAGTCCCTCACATTTAGTAATAAGTGTTCCCAAAGGTACATCCCACATTTACTACTACTACATATATTTACATGAGGGGAGACCTCTGCAACCAGGGTGGAGAACTCTACGGAGAAAAGATAGTAGATGCTGATATCTCTGAATATAGGTCCGTGAATACGTTTTGTAGGACGAGTCATACTATTGTAGTGCTACTAAACATACAACCAAATACAGTATGTGACTAGACCCTGTGGTATTTGGGGTATTGGTTACTTGATTTATATTTTTAAAACAGGGTCCCTATTCCCCTTCAGTTGGCACCAGTGCACATGTTACGCAGTAATTAGTGAAAACTCTAGCTCACAAATGTAAGTCATGATACTGAATCCAACTTCCTTTTCTTCATCTCGTGCTAGTCCTTAAGCAAATTTAGTCTCACAGCCTTACCTTCACTGTTTGACTGCTGTAGCCTTATTTGCAACCTTAGCCCAGGAGTAGATTCTGCCAGAACATGTAATTCTGAGGGAGAAATACTGTAGTTGAAGGAAGCAATATTTCAGACTTAGTGTGGTATTGATGAAACATCTTAGATTGTGAGTATCCACAAAAATATTTGCTATGAGAGGCCTTGTGTAATAAGATCATCTTTTTGCTAAAACAAAAGCTGGCCAAGGAGTGGTCTACACATACGACATAAAGAGGTTGAGAAAGATTGATATTAAAGGATGTAGTTCAACAAATGGCGATGCTATCCTAGATTAAGGAGAGATCAATTGCCTGGCCAATTTAAGGTGCAAGGTGGAGCTGAGCATACATCTTTTAGGTATCAAAAATGTCTGTCAAACATCTTTTAAGAATAAAAAATGTCCTTCAGTCACCTACATATCCTTACCCGATGGGGTCAAATGATCATGTGACCAGAATGTCAACCAAACATCGACCCCAATACGGGTAATCCTGTTGCCATTTTTAATAATGTTATAATGCCGTACTCCTTTGTTTTTAATGTATTTGTTGTGTCACATACTTAGTGCTTAATTTGTTTAAAGATAAATGCCAAGGGTTGAAGATTGGCTGATTTGGTCTCATCTCTGGCCGTTTCCAGTGTTAGAAAATACCAGTTCCTCCCCGATCTTTCTATCTATTTCCTTGGCATACTTACTGTGACAGGTTCACTGCACTATGCATCGCATCAGTGTGTCTCAAATGTAATTGAGCAGCACTATAAAAATAATTCTACACTCCTTTCATTTTGCCATTTGGTTCAAAGAAGCAGTATTCTACATTTATGGAGAAACTGATTGACCCTGAGTAGCTCCAAGTATGCTATATTCGTTTCTTTAGATTATTTTTTCCTTTGCCTTCTCATATTGATATTCTAGAATTTATATGAAAAATCAAACCTGAAATACCGGAGTTCAGTGAAAAAACTTAACTAGATAGGTCATATGCCCGGCCATGATAGAAATCAGGAACTCCTATTTGATTTGGTTGGAGGCATACAGGAAAGGAAGCTTCATCCTGGCCCATCATGGCTAAGATCAGTCTATGGGAGGCATACCAGTATCCCTCCGTTATTCAGATGTGGTGGTCCACCAAAAGGCGCCATGTTCAGCGGCATCACGAATATGCCTCTTTTTTCCGCTTTCCCTCACCCCGCATGTTGTTACAACGCGGTCGTTACAACGACTGCATTGTAACAATGCATACCATTACCCCGCAAGTCGTAACAACGACGTGCGGAGGGGGGCACTGGATGTTGGAATAGTATAATTTACTATTCCAACTCCAGTCTATGCGGACAGTAGGGAAGGTGTTGGATTTTAATCCAACACCTTCTCTCCCCTCCGCAAGTCGTTGTAACGACTTGCGGGGTAATGGTATGCGTTGTTACAACGCGGTCATTGTAACGACTGCGTTGTACCAACATGTGGGGTGACGGATGCGGAGTAAGGGGTGTTTACAGTTCTCAGGGAATCAAACTCACCAGTTCGATTTAAATGTGATTCCGATACACATCACTGGCTGTGTTGTCTTGGAATTGCATGCCCATTTCACAGGTGCTCCTTGGGGGCTGTAGTCTACAGGCTTATTTTTGCTATTTTTGAGTGGCCTGTGTTGGACTGCACCTCACAGGGCTCCTTTTCTAAGCATGTGACACTGGGTGCCATGACTATTGCAGATTCCCACTGGCTGCAGCCAGAGAGAGCAGTGAAAGCTTCAATTTAAGCAGCTCTTTGATGCTTTGAAGGAAACCAGAAAAGTTATTTATTGCTGTTCGCACTTGCGACCTGGGTTAAAGGTCACTAAATATTGGTTGTCTGGCCTGGAGAGCGGCAGTTCTTAGCTGCACACTTTAGCTCAGTTGTTAAAGGGTTCCCAATGGAATCTTGTATAAAACCTAATGCATAGCACCACAGTAAATCTGTCTGAAGGAACTTTACACAATGTATCACATTGTTAGCCTATGAATAATTATGCATATTTAATACGTATTTGATTAGCATAAACCCTAATTCATGATTTGTTAAAGAATGAAACAAAGGATTTAGTCCCAGTTATGATGTATTTAAAATAAGAAATGTGGCATATTGATTCTGCATCATGCAAAATTTTATCTGTAATAATAGAGAACCTTCTATTTGTTTAGTTTTTGCCACAGATTTGTAGGTAATTTGAACTGTAAAAAAAGCTGTTCTCCATTCACTTCCATGCAAGGAGGAAAACAGGGCGATAGCTTTTCATCATTTTTTCACATCAGCTGGGAGTTCAATGGTTCGAAAGCATGTAGTCTATGTGGGTCACCAAAACAGGATCTCGTACATTTAATATGCATCTGCCCAGTATTAGGTATCCATCGTCGCCACTTCCTGAGGAGCCACTTCAATGAGAAAGGCATCCGTACATGCAGATCAGCTATACTACAAACTCTGGACTCAAAGGACCCAAAATTAATATGTCATTTGATAAATTTCCTAATTTGTTACAAGAAACTGGTATCACAGTGAATTGGTTAAATACTGTATTGATCTTGCTCCAGCTAATCATACTTATAACACGGAAACTTGATTTTAAATCACTAAATATAAACTCTGATGATTAATTTTATCCTTAATGTGTATAAAAATGAAATAACAATAAGTGTATATTGCTTTTTAGATATTGGAATATTGTGTCGGTTTTAATTAACTATACAATAAAGAATATCCATTCTACATCAGTGCTAACTGTGTGTTTTATAGTCCTAAGGCTCTTGTTTAGAGTTGTGTGGGCAATATAAGTAATATGACACTGCTTAATTGAGTTACTCTGTTGGGCTTAGTGGTATTACGCCTGATTTCGCTTTTTATGAGCATGTGTTGTAAGCCTGCTTACTGCAAATGTTCACATTCATGTTCATGTTTAATTTACTTACCACCAGGGGCGTAGTGAACTCCCCTGCTTTAGCAGCTACAACAGGGGGGGAGTTCTTAAAGGGCCTCTTCTGTCTGCAACTGGGCAGACAAATGCTCATAAATAACGTGAAAGGGTGGATGGTTGGTTCTTCAGTGAGTGAAAGGACGTATGGATAGGTATGTGAGTGAATGGGTGAATGAGTGAGTGAAAGGGTGGATAGGTGGACGGATAATTGAAAGTTTGGATGAGTTGAACAATGGATGGATGAGTGAAAGGGTGAATGGATGTTGAGAAAGGGTGGATGGATTGAATGAAAGGCTGGATAGATGGACGGAATGAAAGGGAGGATGGATGGATAAAAGGGTGGATGGATACGTGAAAGAATGGATGAATAAAAGGGAGGATCGATGGATGAAAGGATGAATGGATGGATGAGTGGAAGGATGGATGGAGAGATGGATAAGTGAAAGGATAGATGTATAGTTTTGGATACAGATGGGTGGAGGGAATGGCGAAAGACTGAATGATAGATGAAAGAATGAATGGTTGACAGAATTTAGAGGTCGAATTGTGGATATCAGCAGGTGGATGGAAGGATGAATGGATAGATTCTTGGATGAAAGAGACAAGAGAGTTCTTCTGGGCAGGTCCGTGATCAGGGCCGGACTGGGAACCGAAACCAGCCCTGGCAAACTGCTCGACTGGGCCCCCCTGGGGGGAAAAGGGGTGCAGCCGAGCGGTTTGCTAGGGTCGGTTTCGGACGATTTTTTTACAGGGGACTGATATTGCCGACCCCCGGTAACAAAATCGGCCCCCAGGGGCCCAAAACCGACCCCCACCCTGGCAGCCCACCGGGGAAATGCCCGGTGCCCGCTGCGGCCAGTCCGGCCCTGGCCGTGATGACTTGTTTTGTTTGTTTGGTGCCGAAAAAGTTTGGTTTGACGTGGGGATATTCTACTGTATTACTGCTGTTTTCGATGATAGAAATGGCATCCGCCAAATAAAAATGTGCGTGGGTGACTGGCAATTAGCAATGCTGTTGCACAGCAGTGGTTCGTTCATGCAAAATCTACAACTGTGTGGCCATTGCACATTAAGTACCAGAATAAATGTAGGCACTTTGTTATATCCTTACTGTGTTATTTAATACTACCCAGCCTAGCTGTCTCCTGCTGCTCAGCCAGAGTGAGAGATGGTAACGGAATGTTGGTGCGAATGTGATGAATGGAATTCCTGGGTGCCTGTGTGGATGTGTGGTGACAGTTGGAGATGGGCTGAGCAGCATTGAGGCTGCTCCTGGTGAGGCTGGTAACTGGGCTGGTGAAGGAGCTGGAAATAGAGCTGGAAAGGACTAATGTACATATTACGTGGAACTAATAATGATATCTTCAAACTCAACATGGCTACCTGTGTCTACATGTGTGCAAGGGCACAACACACTTCATTACGTGTTGGTGTTCTCAAGTAAGTTCTTGACTGAGCTTTGGCAAACCCAATGCTCAAATTAAGCACTGAACATGTCTAATGTCCAAAGTTTATCGACTTCAGTGTACACAAATACATTGGAAATATTATATAATTATGTTCTATTTTAAATCCATATTTTTTATTTATGTACATTCAACATTGTTTCACTCTTTTAACTATGTATACAATATTGTGGTACTGTGCATATGAGTTTCCAAATAGTTGTATTTTTGTTTGATATTAGTACGCATGAATTTGTATAATTCTTACAACTTAAGGTTTACAAGAAATGCATTTTGCATATTCATGCACGCAATTCATACACACATTCATAGTACCCTATTTTTCTATTGCTTTCGCAATTTGGCAGCAAATACATCTCTGGCTAGAAAATGGAGCATTGTGTGGCACCTCATTGCAATAAACCAATTTGCTCTGTCAGTCTCCTCTGACATGCCTCCTATCTGTGTCAGGCAGAGCCTCCACAACGTCGGCCTGATTGCACCTGAAATATGTTATAAATGCACCGGCGTGCCTTCCTGTCTTCCACAACAACACCATTTCTGTATTTCGTGAATCACCCCAGCCCTGTACCACTGAACGTGACTCCATCTCCCATTCTTGTTTTCCAATGACCTTTACTGTGCCTCCACCGCATACTTGCCTCTGGTCATCTCTCCCTTCCTTCTAACATAATATGAACAGTTCCAGCAATGAGCAAATATTTGTGCTTCTTTAATGAACAAATTATCATGGCCACTGGCGGTTTCTTGTCTACTCAGTGCAGATACAGGGACAGTTGTATCAAACACGAATAGACGGAATACAAAAATAAACGGAAGCAGTGCCTATGATACTATAGTGCAGCATGTTTCCTAAAATATTTGGTGCCCTTAACTCAAACATTTGACACCAAAAGTTACACCGCGTTTGCCACAAGACGTGTGAGCGCTAGCTGATGCTTTGGTTAGTCTAGCTGTGTGTCTGAATGTTTTCACCCAGCAAGTACTTCTGTTTGTGTAACCAGGTCTAAACCTGGATATCTGGATTTGATATTGATCACTCAGTGGTTTACCCGCACAGGCTCACTCCGCTGGTCCCCTGTGTTAGAGCTCACTCACAAGTATCCCTAAGGAGGCGTTGTATGCCACAGAATTATTCTTCAGCAGAAACTGATTGGAATTCAGGAGTGTTCCATAGCATCCAATTCTGTACACCAGGAGAAACATTGTTGCACACAGATCTGTGCATTCAGAAGTGTTTCAGTGCACGTAAAGATTATTTTACTGACGTTCGCAGCACAAAACAGCATTCTGGCCCAAGAGATGCTGTGCAGCTGGCAGTGCTCTGCACCCTGAATTACTCTGCAGCAGGCAGTGGAGTCATCTAGGATTGCGGCGAAGTGGGAGGTACTATTTTTTTAACAGACTTGGTTGACCATACCATCTTGCTCAGCCATGTTGTTGCCACTGGTATGGTGGTCTCCCTCTAAGGGGCCGATTCCGATCTCGCTCGGTATGCCCTCAAAGAGCCGCTCGTAGGCTTACCTTCCAAACGACACGTACCGGCAGGCGGTCCATCCAGGCAAGGAAGTACGATGCGCAAATGTGCTCAAAATCCGAACGAGCCGTACGCTCCGATCCCAGCTACAGTTCCCGTACGAGCCGGATCCGTAAACGCCTATTCGAGTCGCACGGAGGCAAATACACAGCAGTTTCACTTCCAACGCGCTGAACGGGTCGCCACTTCCAGCACGTCACAGCATCCGGGAGAGCAGTACTATAGCCACGATTCGTGCCACAAAACGACCCAATGCTACGAGACGGACCAACTAGCAACGGGTACGAGACGGAGCAACAATCAGCGTGTACGAGACGAAGACAGCATGAATCCCATCACGCAGGTCATACCACTACTTTACATCTATGACCGGATCAGGAACAGACGCCTACGTCGGAGACGGTAAGTCAGACACCCACCACAGAAACAAACGACACATACCCGCAATAATTCACGCACACATAGGGATGTTGATATGCCGTACACTAGCAACAGCTCTACCATAGGGGCATGAAGCCCATCACCACCAGTACCCCCTACCCATAGGGGGCTGGATGCCTAGCACTATCAGTACCCCCTACTCCCAGGATGCTGGATGACTATCACTGATACCATCCCCACTCATAGGGGGCTGGATGCCTACCACTAACAGTACCCCCTACACATAGGGGGCTGGATGCCTACCACTACCACCAGTGCCCAGCCCATAGGGGCTGGATGCCTAGCACTACCAGTACCCCCTACTCATAGGGGGCCGGATGCCTACCACTACCAGTACCCCCTACTCATAGGGGGCTGGATGCCTATCACTGCTACCATCCTCACTCATAGGGGGCTGGATGCACATCACTACCAGTACCCCCTACTCCCAGGATGCTGGATGCCTATCACTGCTACCATCCCCACTCATAGGGGGCTGGTTGCCTAACACTACCAGTACCCCCTACTCATAGGGGGCTGGATGCCTATCACTGCTACCATCCCCACTCATAGGGGGCTGGATGCACATCACTACCAGTACCCCCACTCATAGGGGGCTGGATGCACATCACTACCAGTACCCCCACTCATAGGGGGCTGGATGCCTAGCACTACCAGTCCCCCTACACATAGGGGGCTGGATGCCTATCACTGCTACCATCCCCACTCATAGGGGGCTGGATGCACATCACTACCAGTACCCCCTACTCCCAGGATGCTGGATGCCTATCACTGCTACCATCCCCTCTCATAGGGGGCTGGATGCACATCACTACCAGTACCCCCTACTCCCAGGATGCTGGATGCCTATCACTGCTACCATCCCCACTCATAGGGGGCTGGATGCCTAGCACTACCAGTACCCCCTACTCCCAGGATGCTGGATGCCTATCACTGCTACCATCCCCACTCATAGGGGGCTGGATGCACATCACTACCAGTACCCCCTACTCCCAGGATGCTGGATGCCTATCACTGCTACCATCCCCACTCATAGGGGGCTGGATGCCTAGCACTACCAGTACCCCCTACTCCCAGGATGCTGGATGCCTATCACTGCTACCATCCCCACTCATAGGGGGCTGGATGCACATCACTACCAGTACCCCCTACTCCCAGGATGCTGGATGCCTATCACTGCTACCATCCCCACTCATAGGGGGCTGGATGCCTAGCACTACCAGTACCCCCTACTCATAGGGGGCTGGATGCCTATCACTGCTACCATCCCCACTCATAGGGGACTGGATGCCTACCACTACCAGTACCCCCTACACATAGGGGGCTGGATGCCTATCACTGCTACCATCCCCACTCATAGGGGGCTGGATGCACATCACTACCAGTACCCCCACTCATAGGGGGCTGGATGCCTAGCACTACCAGTACCCACTACACATAGGGGGCTGGATGCCTATCACTGCTACCATCCCCACTCATAGGGGGCTGGATGCACATCACTACCAGTACCCCCTACTCCCAGGATGCTGAATACCTATCACTGCTACCACCCCCACTCATAGGGGGCTGGATGCCTTGCACTACCAGTACCCCCTACTCCCAGGATGCTGGATGCCTATCACTGCTACCATCCCCATTCATAGGGGGCTGGATGCACATCACTACCAGTACCCCCTACTCCCAGGATGCTGGATACCTATCACTGCTACCATCCCCACTCATAGGGGGCTGGATGCCTAGCACTACCAGTACCCCCTACTCCCAGGATGCTGGATGCCTATCACTGCTACCATCCCCACTCATAGGGGGCTGGATGCACATCACTACCAGTACCCCTACTCCCAGGATGCTGGATGCCTATCACTGCTACCATCCCCACTCATAGGGGGCTGGATGCCTAGCACTACCAGTACCCCCTACTCCCAGGATGCTGGATGCCTATCACTGCTACCATCCCCACTCATAGGGGGCTGGATGCACATCACTACCAGTACCCCCTACTCCCAGGATGCCTATCACTGCTACCATCCCCACTCATAGGGGGCTGGATGCCTAGCACTACCAGTACCCCCTACGCATAGGGGGCTGGATGCCTATCACTGCTACCATCCCCACTCATAGGGGGCTGGATGCCTACCACTACCAGTACCCCCTACTCCCAGGATGCTGGATGACTATAACTGCTGCCATCCCCACTCATAGGGGGCTGGATGCACATCACCACCAGTACCCCCACTCATAGGGGGCTGGATGCCTACCACTACCACCAGTGCCCAGCCCATAGGGGGCTGGATGCCTACCACTACCAGTACCCCCTACTCCCAGGATGCTGGATGACTATTACTGCTACCATCCCCACTCATAGGGGGCTGGATGCACATCACTACCAGTACCCCCACTCATAGGGGGCTGGATGCACATCACTACCAGTACCCCCACTCATAGGGGGCTGGATGCCTAGCACTACCAGTACCCCCTACTCATAGGGGGCTGGATGCCTATCACTGCTACCATCCCCACTCATAGGGGGCTGGATGCACATCACTACCAGTACCCCCTACTCCCAGGATGCTAGATGCCTATCACTGCTACCATCCCCACTCATAGGGGGCTGGATGCCTAGCACTACCAGTACCCCCTACTCATAGGGGGCTGGACGCCTATCACTGCTACCATCCCCACTCATAGGGGGCTGGATGCCTACCACTACCAGTACCCCCTACTCCCAGGATGCTGGATGACTATCACTGCTACCATCTCCACTCATAGGGGGCTGGATGCCTACCACTACCACCAGTGCCCAGCCCATAGGGGCTGGATGCCAACCTGTACTAGCAGTAGCCACACACAGGATGGGGGATGCATAACACTACCAGCATCCACACATAGGGTGAGTGTGTATGGAAAACACACCACCCCTACCATCATGGCAATAGTGGGTTTCCCGTGTCAAATGCCTACAACAGTGAATCTGACAGTGAACAGACAATGTACCTCCCATCACATGTGTGACCAAAACCTGAGTGTGTGTTTCACTATTCAAGCATTACATGATCACTGTGGTAATGGGGTCTGGACCCCCACTCACCACAGTGACCAAAAGGCCAGTGGGCTGGGAAACCACTGCAGTCTATGCTCACTGTGGTAATGGGTTCTAAATCCCCCTTCAGTACAGTGACCAAAATGTAAGTGTGGGGTACAAAACTACACCAGTCCATGATCATTGTGGAAATGGGGTCTAAACCCCCACTCACCACACTGAGCAAAATGTGAATGTGGGGTTTAAAAGTACAGCACATTTTGCACATTGTGGTAATGGGGTCTAAACCCACACACACCACAGTGAGCTAAAGGTGAGTGTTGTCATGAAAAAAGTTGCAACTGCCAAACAGCATGTATGATTCCTGGTCCCAAATCCACAAGCATGTGTGAGGCAAAGTAGTCGTTGTGTCCCATACGGACACAGATGTGGTGAGGCAAAGATTGCTGTGCAACAAAAACACCCTGTGCCATGTGCAGACAAGCATCGACCATGGGGGCTGAGAATGCCTCCAGTGTCCAATTGGACAATGACAGAAGTGGCCATCATAATGCAAACATACATACCTGAACAAACACATACACAAACTAAGCATTGCGTGGATGCTGCAGCTGTTAGGTCACAAAGTCCCAGCCCATGGCAGCTATGGGACATACCAAACATGATGAATGTGCACACTGATGAGGCAAGAGTCCCAGGGACAGTAGGGAAGAATCTCCAACCAACATCCACCCAATGGCCCACAAAACACATACCAATGCAGTGCTGCAGATGCACAGACACAGCCAGCTAGACTCACACTGCATATCAAACACAACGTGTGTGTGTGTGTCAGTGTCCCCAGGCTACTACACAACACATGAGGGGGGCAGAACTGCAATCACACAGATGTGTACACAGTGACAAACTAAAGAAACTCATTGATTCGGCGCACCTTTGTGGTCAATCACACATTGTAAGATGAGTGGGATCCCAAAATATCAATGTGACACAAGCTGGGCGGAACATCAACCAACACAGCAAGAGACACAACCACCACAGCACTACCCTCAGGGACCCCACAATGTGGTGACACTAGCAGGCATAGTAATTCCCCTGTGATGACAAATGTAGATGTTGCACATACTGTGAAGCACAGTCACCTGTGCAAACAGGGTCATGATTCCTGACCAACAAACTGCCATCACACAAACAGAAACCACAGGGCATGGCCTGTAATGCAAGGCCCAAATGGAGGTAGGGGCCTAGCTACAACACAACTCACATTAGGCCACTCCAAACACCACACACCTGCATCTGCACCAATGTGCATCAGTGAAGCCCACATGGACTGGTGACACTGCACATGCACCCATGACAATCCCAGGGGTGGGGGTGGGGATCTAAGGTACCCATCATTCATCACACGTGCCCAGTCAACGACCCTCGTGAATGTCTGACACACTGCACAGTATGCGGGACATTGCCATGAGCTGAAATGTACTAGAATCATTGGGATCCCTGCCACAGTCACACACCAATTAAGAACCCAAGGAGACCCATATTGAACACATGCTGATACCTTCCAACATTGCACCACTGTACCTGAGCAGTGGGAGCAGTCACACACACATACACGTGTCACAATCACTGAAAGATACCACATAGACATAACAACATGATGGCGTAAACACAAAATGGCCTTGGGGAATCCTGAATGTGTCCCACGTGCGTTTGCCCACATCCCAGGACCTCACAACAAACACACCTAGGGATGACACCCTAATGACCAGTAGTTAGCCATGTACCAACAGCCAAGAAAACCCTGTCCCAAGCTGTGAGATGAACACAGGACAACTCAGCAAGCACCACAAACTGGAACATATGTAGGGAATACAGCCTGTGTAGTAAAAAGGAATGGAAGGAAACACACACAGACATGCTCACAGAACACACACCATGGGCTCAGGCAATGTCACGGAATAACACACTGCGATGAGGTGACTCCACTCCTGTGGAAGGTCATCTGTGCCAAATGTTGTCTATGCAGGGCTCTGTCATGTCACCATAAAACTTGGTCACACTGAGCAAACATTTACAACACAATGAAGGCTTTGGTCACATCAGCCTGTGTATGGGGGTGTCCCTCAAGTCATCTGCACATACTCAATACACATGTTTAGCAAGTTGCACTGATGACACAGTAGACTTCCACATCATTGATGCGCAAACCTGCATGTCCAGTGGAGATGGGCCCACAGTCAGGGAGATAGACAAATTTACCAATGTTGAGCCCAACAGATGTGCATGACTACAAGCCACAAATGTCATCTGGCAAATGAAAGATGAAAATCCCTGTGCCAAATTTGGTGATCATGACACACTCAGATTGCTGCTAAGTATGACATGGATACAGACCGCAATTGGACACATATCCCATGGGCCAAATGGAGTCCATCACACCAACACTTCACTTTCCTGATCTCAACAACAGTATTACAACAGCAAATGCATGATAATACTCAACAACATCATGTACATCAAAAGCAAAACCACTAGATAACAATAGAGGCTTTATTCAGCAATTGGAACTTTTAAACTGGGAAGTCCAAAGTAAACAAAGGCCAATGGCCAGTCCATTCACATAGTCCAAACAGGGTGAAATGTGACAAATGTCACCCATTGCTTGCCTGCACTGCTACTGACAGGGGACATCCCCCCTTGGAGGGGCATACATATGGGCCGGCCAGGCACCGCAGGGACAGATCAGGGGATAGCAGAATGAGGCAGGGGAGGGGTGGTGGGTGCAGGAGTGTCACTGGCAACTGCAGTGGAGGTGTCTGATACAGTGGGCGCCGTCACCACTGCAGGGCTCAAGCCAGATGTGGTGGGTGCCGGCACCAATGCAGGGCTCAAGCAAGATGTGGTGGGTGCCAGCACCAATGCAGTGGGCAGGTCAGATGTAGTGGACGGGTTCTCCACAGTGCCCAAGTCAGACGGGGTGGATGTGGACTCCACTGCAGTGCCAATCTCCGAAGGAGTGGAATGGGGTGCAGATGAGGTGGCCAGGACAGAGGGGGGACAAGGTCTCCACACCAGTGGCAGGAACAGGCTGAGCGTGTGGGGTGGGGGTGGAAGTGCATGTGCCAGGGGGAGGGCCTGATCATTTTGGGGATGTGGTATCGGTGTGTGTGGGAACATGGGGCAGGGTGTGGCGTGGAAACCTGTGGAGTGGTGGCCTGGGGGCTGGAGGATGGAGACTGTGTGGTGGAACTGTGTGATTTTGGTTGGGTCTTGCTCTTCCTGGTCCGGGGGGATTTGCGTATGGGGGCCTCAGTGTTACTGCGCCTGGGGGAGGGTGTCTGTGTGGCAGGGGAACTCCCCTCTGTGCCTGGTGACTTCCACTTCCCCTTGTGAGTAGGATCAGATGGATCTGTGGGGAAGAGGCCAAGGTCACAGAGGAAGAGCTTCTGGGAAGGGGGGGTTGCAGGTGAGGCAAGGGAAGGGGTTTTGGAGGGAGAGGCATCTGAGGACTGCGGAGTGCTCATGGATGCCTGTGTGTGTGTCTGGGCCCCATCCCCTGTGTGTGTGGTATCAGCCCCCTGAGTGTGCCTGCGTGTGCGTTGGGATTTGGGCTTGCATGGCCGTGTGCTGCTAGTGTCTTTGGTGGTGCTTGCCTGTGCCGGTGTGTGTGTGTGTTGGACAGGTAGGGTAGTGGGGATTGTGGATGGGGCAGAGGTAGGCGGGGTGAGGGACTGTTGGAGGAGGGACACTGCTGCTGTCAGTGAGGAGGCCATGGACTGAATGGTCCTCTGTAGGGCAGACATGTTAGATGAGATGCCCTCCATGAAGGACACCAGTTGTGTCAACAGACTGGTGTGAGCATTGAGGACACTCAGCACCAATGTCTGCCCTACATGGAGCCGCTTAAGCAAGTCCACAGACTCCACACTCAGGGCAGCAGGGGAGACAGGGGCAGGGGTTGCGGTGCCTGGCACAAAGGAGACATGGGCCCCAACACGGGACCCTCCACGGACCTCAGGGATGGGACCAGATGGGAGGGTGGTGATGGTGGTGATGGTGGTGGTGGTGGTGGGGACAGACTTGCTAGCTGGTGTCTGGTGGCTGCTGACACCCGCCTCCACAAGGGAGTCATTATCCGAGCTGCTGTGTTCCTCAGCTAAGGTGGATGGCACTGAGGTTTCCTCGGTGTGGCTCCCCTCACCCTCCGTGCCACTGGGTTCCTCCGACTCCCCGGCAGCTGACCCAGTCTGGCTCTGCGGCTCCTCCTGGTCCGTGGAGCTGTCTCCTCCTGTGGCCGTAGATGTATCTGCAAACAATCATGAAAAACAGATCCACATCAGTCACCTGTATTGACCTGACACACCACAGTAAGTACAGCACATTACAGATCAAGCCTTGGCATCAGTTGCTAAACATTGCAAAATAGTGCTGACACATATTTGAACTAGCCACTTGTCGGCCTGCCACTCAACCATGCCCCTCATATCCCTCATATCCATGGAGCCATCTATGTGGTGCATGTAGGATGGAAACAATCATGTGTGCACACATGCACCACATAGACCGTTGTCCAACTTCCAAGAGTTAAGATTGAAATGTGTCACTACACACATATCCCTTCTCCTGCCAGTTACTCAGTACATGTGTCAGGGAAAGGGATAGGCAGAGTCATTGCCGAGATAATGGTTTGTCACTCATCACCAGACACCATGAGGGCGTCATGTCTTGATAGCCAATGTAAAAATGGGGTGCATGCATGACATCTCACAATACTGCAGGATACACCTTTGCAAGTGGTATGCCATGGCACAGCCATGTCTGGCAAATCAGTCATCACTGGCTCCTGTCACAGGGGCAGTGCATACCAAAAACAGCAGTCTGCACTGTGCCACCATCATGGATGTTTTGGGATTGCAACCTCATTAGCTGTCAAGTGCACATGTACCCCCCCTGCTACCCACATCATTAGGACTCTGATGCACCCACGTCATTCACATGTGACATCTGAGTAAGTGCAAACACAACTCTGTACACATGTACACATCACAGGCTGATGAGAACGATAATGAGCTGCTTGCACTTGAATGTTGAAATGACCATTGGGCACACTCAAGTCATGATACACCCATGTTTTACCCCATGTGCAGACTCAACAGCCACATCTCAGATGGCTGGACACCCCAAACTGTGTCACACTCCAGTAGTCCGAAAAGCTAGGCCAGTACACAATGACACAGAGGCAGTCACCTGAGTGCACATTACACAATGTCCAACATGTTGGATGACACACAGGAGTAGGCGAGCAGAATGCTAATTATAGCCGGAGAGGGTATACCTGTCCTGGTCCCTGTGCAACATGGGATTACCATGAACACTAGGCAGGTGGCTATGCATGTGTGACACATATGATGTACATTCTTCTGTGGCCCCAACATTGGTCTCACCTGCTGCATGGGTGTGTTGTAAATACACCAGACACATGTGGTGAGTCAGATCAGCAGTTGGACACATATAAATGGACCACACACAGTACATGTCAGATTTTGGCAAATGTGTAACCAATTGACCCAGTCATGAAGCACACAACAAAGTCCCTGTAGCAGATGCTGTCCCCAACTTTAACCTTAGTCAACAGCAAGGACACAGAACCCAAGTGACAGAAGTCACAGACTGAAAGGGCCACACCTGTGTTTCAGATGAGGATGGGGCATAACACAATTGAGGAACATGACTCTTGTTGTAGCAGACAGATGCACTGTGGGAGTGTAACCAGCCTAAAGGAGTGCAAACAGCATGTGAGACAAAGGTCACAGAAAAGGCTAGCACTTACCCCCTCCTTGCTGCTGTCCGGCCTTCAACTGCCCATCCAGGTCAGGGAAGACCACCGCCAGTATCCGGAGCATGTGGGGTGTCAGCCGTCGTCCGCCCCTCCTGCGAGGAGGCGACAGCTTCAGCTGGACTCTTGCGATCCGCCGGGCCCAGCCACGAAGGTCCTGCCACCTCTTCTGGCAGTTGCGAATGCGGCGCCTGTAGATCCCCACAGATCGTACTGCCCGGGCGATGGTCAGCCAGATCTCCTGCTTCTCATGGACATCAACCTGTGAGGATGACAAAGTCAGAAGAGCATCACTACACATGCAACATATTTGTGCATCACACAGTTGCAAATACATGTCTCAATCACAGGGGCACAAGATGTACACAGGTAGTGCAACCATGGTAATGGACAGTTGTCCAGCAGTTACAACATGCAAACATTGCCTGGGAATGACAAACTACTCCATTTACACTCTGTCAGCACAGTACCTGTTCAGTACATGTAACTGCACACTTTGGGGGTGACAGCTACTCAGTGAGCATGCTAGCCACTCTTGTACACAATGCTAGTACTGCTAGTCAGACACCATGCACAATGAGAAAGGATGTGGTTTGCACACTCACCTGCTCCCCTAGTTTCCCATACAGCTTGCTGTACTGTGGAAGGAGGCTGTCCAGCAGGGCCTGGTTCTCCACCTCTGTGAAGGCTGGGGCCCTCTCCACAGTACGTGCCATTCTTGAAGCCAGAGGATGCAGAGACAGCAGCAGTGGTAGCAGAGATGTCAATATGGAGCATGTAGTGCAGGCAAGTGAGCTCTCAGGGCCACACACAGCCTTATATCTGTGCTGCAGAGTCAGAATCTGTCCCATGCGTACAATGCAATAAGTCAGACACGATTGCATCTAATGAATCTGGACAATCCATGGAATTGCACAAGTCGTACACGCCTTCCGCATCGTTTGAAATTTCAACTTCAGAACACCATTGAAATTGCAACATTGTTGTGGTGAGCCAACTGAATTTTCGGCTCACGATTCGTACAAGTTTCGAATCCGCGTCCGTATCCATGACAGGCCATAGCCAATACGTGCACAGGGCTCAGTACCTGACTGTACAACGCGTATTTCGAAAAACAACACGCACCCGTCTCCATGATAGTCCATAACCAATGCGTATGCACGGCTCGGTCCCTGGGTGTACAAACGCGTATTTCGAAAAACAACACGCACCCGTCTCCATGATAGTCCATAGCCAATGCGTATGCACGGCTCGTCCCTGGGTGTACAACGCGTATTTCGAAAAACAACATGCACCCGTCTCCATGATAGTCCATAGCCAATGCTTATGCACGGCTCGGTCCCTGGGTGTACAACGCGTATTTTGAAAAACAACACGCACCCGTCTCCATGATAGTCCATAGCCAATGCGTATGCACGGCTCGGTCCCTGGGTGTACAACGCGTATTTCGAAAAACAACACGCACCCGTCTCCATGATAGTCCACAGCCAATGCGTATGCACGGCTCGGTCCCTGGGTGTACAATGCATATTTCGAAAAACAACACGCACCCGTCTCCATGATAGTCCACAGCCAATGCGTATGCACGGCTCGGTCCCTGGGTGTACAACGCGTATTTCGAAAAACAACACGCACCCGTCTCCATGATAGTCCATAGCCAATACGTATGCACGGCTCGGTCCCTGGGTGTACAACGCATATTTTGACAAACACGCACCCGTCTCCATGATAGTCCATAGCCAAAGCGTATGCACGGCTCGGTACCTGACTGTACAACGCGTATTTTGACAAACAACATGCACCCGTCTCCATGATAGTCTATAACCAATGCATATGCACGGCTCGGTCCCTGGGTGTACAACGTGTATTTCGAAAAACAACACGCACCCGTCTCCATGATAGTCCATAGCCAATGCGTATGCACGGCTCGGTCCCTGGGTGTACAACGCGTATTTCGAAAAACAACACACACCCGTCTCCATGATAGTCCATAGCCAATGCGTATGCACGGCTTGGTCCCTGGGTGTACAACGCGTATTTTGAAAAACAACACGCACCCGTCTCCATGATAGTCCATAGCCAATGCGTATGCACGGCTCGGTCCCTGGGTGTACAACGCGTATTTCGACAAACAACACGCACCCGTCTCCATGATAGTCCATAGCCAATGCGTATGCACGGCTCGGTCCCTGCGTGTACAACGCGTATTTCGACAAACAACACGCACCCGTCTCCATGATAGTCCATAGCCAAAGCATATGCACGGCTCGGTACCTGACTGTACAACGTGTATTTTGGCAAACAACACGCACCCGTCTCCATGATAGTCCATAGCCAATGCGTATGCACGGCTCGGTCCCTGGGTGTACAACGCATATTTTGACAAACAACACGCGCCCGTCTCCATGATAGTTCATAGCCAAAGCGTATGCACGGCTCGGTACCTGACTGTACAACGCGTATTTTGACAAACAACACGCACCCGTCTCCATGATAGTCCATAGCCAATGCGTATGCACGGCTCGGTCCCTGGGTGTACAACGCGTATTTTGACAAACAACACGCACCCGTCTCCATGATAGTCCATAGCCCATGCATATGCACGGCTCGGTCCCTGGGTGTACAACGCGTATTTTGAGAACTCACCCGCGTCTCTCCCCATTACAATCTATGGGCCAGGCATGCGCACGGATCGGTCTCGTACTGTACGACGCGTCTTTCCTGAAGTCACCCGCGTCTGCCACTGTTGGTGTCACTGGATAACGGATGCCACCCACTGTTCCTTGGCAGGGACTCAGGTGCACACCTGCAACACCACAGCCTGTGACACAGTGTATCCAAAGGCATGTAAGGCTGCATTACCTGTGTGTGTATGGGGGTCAACATATGATTTATTGTGTAGCACTTTGTGGCAGCCACTCCCAGACTGTGCAAGGGTTCATGGGGACAGCTTCCTTTGTGTGTTCGTGCACATTACCACTGTAATAGACAACTGTACAGTTCAGAGCTTGAGGCATGTACACAGTTCCAGGGGGACTTTGTGTATGACATGTTACATACACCCTGACTCTTAGGTGGGATGGTATGTGTGTCACAGGGGGTTCCAGTGCCACAATTGTGATGTACATCCACAGTCTGTGCGCATATTGTGTTTCTGATGTCTCAGATTCCATGTGCCCAATGGTAAACAGTCTCCACATCCATGTGGTTTGTGCATGCACATTGATGTTGTGTCTGTGTGTCACAGATGTCCATGTAAGTCCTGCAGAGACATCAAGGGCCACTTCCTGTGGGAGTCATGGGCGTGTAGTGGCGTGTACATGATACGCCACATCATGCCAGTGTCTGTGTGGCAATACAAGGTCCCTGAGTATCTGCCTGTCAAGGAGCTGTGATGCAGGAAGACATCTGTCCTCACTTGTCACTGTGGTGTGTGTTTGGTATGTGACATCAGTACAGATGTACTGTGACACAGCCCATTGAGTTGACACAGCACAACATGGAACTTGTTGTGTACACATGTTGAGATGAGATGTGAGATGATGGGCATGTAGGTGACATATGTGTCCATACACAACAGCACACACATAAAGCACTTGTGTCTTCTTATGATGTCTCATGTGAAATTTAGCATGGTCAGTGCCACATAGGTAGGGGAACTTACTATCTTCCTTTGCTCACCTATGTACTGCAGGAGACCAGCTGTCCATAGACCGTTCCCTGACCTTGCTACAATGGTTGAACGTGACTGCATCCGACGGTACCGCTTCACCAGGCCACTGATTGAGGAATTGGCAGAGCAGTTGGCCCCACATTTGCAACCTGGCCGCCCATACCCTACAGCGCTGACCCCCAAGGTGAAGGTGATGGCTGCCCTACACTTCTTTGCCACCGGTACCTTTCAATACACTGTGGCGTCTGCTGGTGGGATGTCTCAGACTATGTTCAGCCGTGTGCTGTGCGATGTGTTGGAGGCAATGTTAACTTTCCTGGACCTCTACATCCATTTCCCTAACCCACAACAACTCACTGACATCAAGAGTGACTTCTATGCACTGGGGAGGATGCCACATGTCATCGGCTCCATTGATGGGACACATGTGGCTTTGGTACCACCACATGCACATGAGCTGCCATACCAGAACCGGAAACATTTCCATTCAATTAATGCTCTGGTGGTATGTCTGGCGGACATGTCTATTTCACATGTGTGTGCACGATTTCCCGGTTCTGCGCACAATGC
The DNA here is from genome assembly GCA_963921515.1 of Calotriton arnoldi. Classification (NCBI taxonomy): domain Eukaryota; kingdom Metazoa; phylum Chordata; class Amphibia; order Caudata; family Salamandridae; genus Calotriton; species Calotriton arnoldi. The sequence continues at coordinate 535,100 of CAWUFW010012234.1, forward strand.
GTACATCATGAGGATTAGTCGCATCCCGAGGATGATGGCACAGATGCTGAACCAGCGTGCCTGGCTTGTCGGTGTGTACTGACTGTTTGACATTGTGTGTGTTTGGCAATGTTGTTTTCCACGCTCTTTTCAAACTTAGCTAATGTGCAATTGTCTGAATGTAGGTGACTCCGGATACCCCAACATGCCGTGGTTGCTGACACCCCTCAGGAACCCTGTGACACCAGCAGAGATGCGCTACAATGAGGCACATGGTCGGACCAGGAGAGTGATCGAGCGGACCTTTGGTCTCCTGAAGAGCCGCTTCCGCTGCCTGGACAAGACAGGAGGGGCCCTCCCATATGCTCCTGCTAAGGTGTGCAAAATCATCATAGTCTGCTGCATGCTACACAACATGGCAGTGAGGAAGGAGTTGCCTCTCATCCCGGATGACGATGACCAACATCCGCCACCTGTGGAGGATCCTGGCCTGGGCCACGATGCCAGTGATGATGATGATGAGGGTGATGTCCCCACACAGCTCATCAACAACTTTTTCGCCTGAATGTGAGTATACAGGGATGTTTTGTCAATGTATTGTGTTTGCCTGATATGTGTTGGTGGTGCTCAGTTGCTGTGTGAGTGTGGCTGTGTGCTACTTGACTGGATGTGTGCAGTGATGTGTCCTTTCAGGTAGTCTGTACTCCTCAACAGTGTTGACATGATTACGTGGTTTTGTGTGGGTATCTTGTGGCATGTTTCGGGCATGTGTATTGCTGTTCTATCGTGTTCTTCTGTCCTTCACAGGGTACTTTGGCTGTTTGGTCAACTCTGACCCCCGACTCCCAGAATCCAGTTAATAATAATAATAATACTGAAATTTATATAGCGCGAACAGCTACCTCAAAAACAGAGGTGTCCCGGCGCTCTAGCAGCAAGCAGCGCGTGCACATAAGTTTAGGCACTGAAGTCAGGCCTAATCATTGCTAAAGAGCCATGTCTTCAGCGCTTTTCTAAAACTGGTCTCAGTGTCAGCTTGGCGGAGAAACCCAGGTAGGGCATTCCACAATTTATCCGTTTTAACTGTGAGCGCCCTACCGCCCAGACGGGCTTTCACAAAGCGGGAGCGAAGAGCAAATTCTGAGAATTTGACCGCAGGGAGCGATTTTGCTTATACCGGCCAAGTCTTTGTTTAAGATAGCTAGGACATCTTCCCTGAAGAGCCCGATAGGCCAAAGTCAAGGCCTTAAATTCAATTCTTTTGGCTACCGGAAGCCAGTGTAGTTCCTGTAAATGCGGAGAGACATGATGTCGAAAGGGAATGCGTCTAATTAGTCTCGCAGCCGCATTCTGCACCATCTGCAAACATCTAATCGAATATTTAGGCAGGCCAAGATATAGGCCGTTTGCGTAGTCCAGCCTGGATGTCACTGTGGCATGGACTACGGCTTTACGGCAATCTTCTGGCATAAAATGTAGAAATTTACGAAGATTTCTCATTTTACTAAAACACGAAGTGGTGACCTGTTGGATTTGGGCCGAGAAAGAGAGATCCGCCTCCCATCTCACCCCTAGATTTTTAATACTCGTGCTAGGAGAAGGCGGAGGGCCCATTTCTACTGGCTACCACAGATCTGAAGCAGGCACAGGGCCATTGCCGAAAAACAGCACCTCTGTTTTTCCCGCATTGAGTTTTAGTTTGTTTATGTTCATCCATATGGCTATGTCTCTCAAGCAGCCTTTAAAATTCATAAAAGCCTCTGTCGTTCGCTCCTGAAAAGGAAAACCAGCTGGGTGTCGTCAGCATAGGAGATTGCCTTCACCCCCAGTTGGCAATCAGAGAGAAAAGAGGGGCTAGGTACAAATTAAAAAGTAAAGGACTCAACGCGGAGCCTTGAGGGACGCCGCACCATAGAGCTTTAGGTTTTGATTCAAATGGTTGTAAAGCGACTCTTTGGGTACGACCGCTTAAGTATGATTTCAACCAGGTCAAAACCTTCCCCCCAAAACCTGTGTCTTGCAATCTCTGCACCAACATGGTGTGGTCGACGGTGTCGAAAGCTGCAGACAGATCCAGGAGCACCAGTACCACTGAAGCCCCTGAATCTAACGACCATCTCACCGACTCGGCCACCTCCAGGAGGGCAGTCTCCGTGCTATAGCCTGCCCGAAAAACAGATTGTGTATCATGCAGGGCGGCATTACTCTCAAGTTGGTCAGTTGCCGCTGGACCAACTTCTCTAGCATTTTACCCGGAGCAGGCAGTAAGGAGATTGGCCTAAGATTGTTGAGATCTCCTGGGTCACCATTAGGTTTCTTTCTCAGAGGGAGAAGGGTAGCGTGTTTCCACTTGTCGGGAAAAATGCCAGTTCCAAGAGATACGTTCCAGATATGAACTAGCACACCAGAGAGAGATAGAGACAACATTTTCCAAAGTTTAGGAGGGCAAGGATCATCTGGGGCACCTGATCTACATTTTTGGATTTCAGCCAGTGCATCCTGGGTGTTCCAGTGTTCCAGGGTGGAAGTAGTCATCTACCAACAAGTGATGTGCCACACACCCCTGGACTTTAATTTTCCACACTTGGTGACTGTGTGGCCACTGTCATGTGGGATTAGCTTGCATCTGTGGTGGCATCAACATGTTTCTGATGTGTAATAAACCTGTGCTTCACTTTGGGATGTGCGTTGTCGGTCTCCACTAACCCTGGGCATAATACTTTGCTACGCTCACGGAGCATGCAAAGTTTGTGTTACTATACACTACGAAAATTGCACGTAGCAGAGTAAAAAACTCTGCTAATCAACGTAGCGTAGCAGCAGTATATTAAACACATACAAATGCTTTGTTAAAGCAATTTTCTATGCTTAAAAGCATATAACAAATTCACAAAAGTGAACTTTGACAATGAAAATATCAAGCAATGAGAGAGGTGATGATTTTGGGTTCCCCTAACCTAGGGGAGGACCAAGCAGATGCCTTGAACACAAAAAGCATATCATGTGAACGATTCAGTGGTGGTCCCTTCCTCCTAGGACCACCCCAAGCACAGTTATGGGCAAAAATACAATCCCAACCAAAGGCCTGCAAAGCATTATGGGACGAGATTAGCAGTGGGCAGTGAATATTAGTATCAATATCAAAATAATTCTACAAAGAGCTGCAGTTCCACTAGTCGTTACTAGATGTCCCTCACGAGTCAAATGCAAAAGCTTCATGAAAGGGTTTCAATGCTTTTGCATTTGACTCGTGAGGACATCTAGTAACGACTAGTGGAACTGCAGCTCTTGTAGAATTATTTTGATATTGGATACTATAATATTCACTGCCCACTGCTAATCTCGATCCCATAATGCTTTGCAGGGCCTTTGGTTGGGATTGTATTTTTGCCAATAACTGTGCTTGGGGTGGTCCTAAGAGGATGGGACCACCACTGAATCGTTCAAAAGATGTGCTTTTTGTTTTCCAGGCATCTGCTTGGTTCTCTCCTAGGTTAGGGAGGATACCAAAATCATCACCTCTCTCACTGCTTGTTAATTTATCAATTTCACTTTTGTGAAAAGCTATATGCATTTTAGCATATAAAGACAGAGATACTTATTTTATCTTAACTTGCACTGTGCCAGATTCCTTTGGCAATTATTGTACAGTGCAGTCAAGCACACAGCTACGCACTACGCAATTTGCATAGTTAAGTGTAGTTCAAAATGTACTTCACGTAGCTACGTGAAGTGCTACTACGCAAACTACGCCCAGGGTTAGTCTCCACACATCCAACATTCATTTGCATGCTGTACCTGTGGGCATCTTGCCACAGACTCAAGAAGGGTGTTGTGTATGTGCATCTCACAGCATTGTCTGTTCACATAAGTTAGGACGATGAGTTAGATGGGCATGGTAAGTATGTGTTGTGTTGACGTAGTGGGGTGTCTACCTCATATGTGTCACATCACCATGACTCACATGACTGTGTTTACATAGCTGTAGTAGTTCACATGCACAGACATCTTTTCACAGGTCATCTTCTCATTAACACAAACCAAGTTTCAGTCACAACAGAGGCATGTATTGTGTTATAGTGAATTTATTTACATGCATGTGTTTGTAAGTTATACATAGGTGAAAGTGCTGTACAGTGTAATAGGAATCCAAAGCTCACAGTGCAGTTGGTAGTGTTGTTTGTTGAAATTTCTAGAGTAAAGTCCACAGTCCTTTGGAACATTGGTCCAACTTAGACTCTCCATCACATGTGTGGGAGTTTAGCAACAGTCAACAAGGTGAACGCTTTGCACACATTGGATGATGTCTAGAACAGGTAGTCACGCCCTGGTGGGTATGCATGGCCATCTGCCTCTTACTTGTCCTTCTTCGGACGACCCCTCTTCTTCTTCTCAGGGGGACCCTCAAGTTCAGGCTGCTGCGGTGCAAAGGACTCTCCGCCAGAGTCCACCTCCCTCCCTGTGGCAGTTGCTGATGTAGTGGCAACTGATGTAGTGGGCACACAGGGAGGTGTGGTAATGTAGTTGGCTATCTGGCGGAGGCATGTCAGTATGTCCCTATGCACGGCCGTGAGTTCATCAATTGTGTCCATTTTGGACTCCATCCGTGTCATGTGGGAGTCCATTCTGGCATGATGTGCAGCCTGCTGCTGTTGCATGTCCCTGAGGATCCCCACAACCTGGCCAAATCCTCCGGTGCTTTCCTGGTACGCATCGATGATGCGTCCCAACTACGGATCTTCCTGCAGTCCAGCCCCATCTGCAGGCCGTGGCCTCACCCTGACCACCCTCACACCACCCCTGCCCACACGGGCAGGACCTGCCCTGGCAGGCACAGGCGACACTGGGCCCCTGTCTGTGTTGGCACTGGTGTTGTGGTCCGTCAGCTCCTGGGTGCCCTGTGTACCTGTGCCGTCGTTGTCCTGTTGCCTTGGTCTGGCTGTGTTAGCAGGGGTGATTAAGGTGTTTGCAGGTGGTCCAGGAGTGGTGGCAGGGTGTGCTGATGTTGCAGCTGCTGGGTCTGGGAGCGGGGCCACACCGGAGGTGCCAGGTTGTTCATCCTCGTCCGAAGAGGACATAGAGGCATCCACACCGGGGAGGTCAGGGTCATCCAGAGTCTGGGGCTGGGATTCATCTTCTGTTCTTGCTGGGTCCCCAGCATCCCCTGTGGGTGTAAGAGAATGTATGTAATGTTTCACTTTCTGCACACATCAACGGTTCGCACACATCAGTTGCCACTGCACATCATGATGAGTATATTTACATTGCATTGTCCTACATTGTCAGTGACGGGTGTCTATTTTGGTTTGGCACAATGTCATTTGATGCTTGAGCATTTTGAGGGGCACGTAGGGCTGTGTGCATGAACATCTCATTTCATGATTGTTTGACTGTACATAGGCATTGCTACTCATGTGCCCTCATGTGCCTGACACAGGTGTGTCTCTCCTCTCAACATTCGTACTTTAACAATGACATACATGCACTTCCACTTGCAATGTGTAACACGTTTGGACGTTGTGTGCTGGCATTTGTACTTGTATTTGTGAGTAACATTGTTGTGTCTGAACAACATGGTCACAGTACGGTATGGCTGCATTCACGGAGAAGATACTATTTTGTGGTGTGTGTCCCTAGTTCACATCTCATTTCACACATTGGATGGTGTTATCCGTAGATGATGATGTTGGGGCAGAGTTCTGTGCGTGATGATGTAATTTATGTGGTCAATGTCCTCCATGGTAAGGGGTATTCACAACGGCAGATCGCAGACTATCCCATGCTCATGAGAGAGGGCCAGAGGTTTGTGTGTTTGACTCATGCTGCTGTGAGTTGTATGCCTACTCCTGCCCAGGCCAGGTTGCTCCTTGTGTTGCAAGTGTCAATGGCAGTGAGGGGATTGTTGTGTGAGGGATGCAATCAATGCTGCACGATGTAGGAGTGGAATGCAGCTCACCACAGTGCCTTGTGTAAATGACACCATGCTACGGTGTCAGCTATGTTGCTGTGGCCATTCCATTCACTATCATGTGTCACCTGTGAATGGTGTATATGTGGTTTGGGGTGTGGCTTTGGTATGTGCTATGCCTACTCCTCCCCAATTGTCATAGAGGGCACACACCTTCCCAACCAGGCCAGGGGGCACCCCTGCCACACTGCAGGACCAGACAGTGAGAGGATACATACAGTTGCGATGGCTGTCAGTGTGAAGGGGTTTGAGGGGGCAAGTGCATTGGTGTGACTTGCAGCCCATTCATACGTCTGGCCAATGTGTCAGGCATCTCGCATGGGTATTTACTTTTTGTGTGAGTGGTCCCAAGGGGTGTATTTGTTCCTGCGGTGGAGGTGTGTGTATTTGCGGGATTGCTGGTATTTGGTGTACTTGCAGGCCCACCTTCTCCCACAGGGGCCAGCTAATCCCCCCTGTAGGATGCTTCCATTGCAGGGAGTCCAAGTTAAAGTTCTGGATGTCAGGCAGTGGTGTCCTGTTGTTTGTTGGAGCACAAGTCCCAGCAGGGCCTTGTGCTCCCCACAGCAGAGCCCAGCGTCAGCCATCTGGGCAGTACTTTCCCACTCCCTGTGAGGTGAACATAGTTCAGGGTGGACTTGATGGACCATGTGTGAGGGGGTCTGGTGTCTGTGACAACAACTCCCATCATGCTTTTGGCTACACCCACCCTCCCAGCATCCCTGGCCTTCCTTCCTGTGACTCAGCTTCCCTGTGAGGTGGTGTTACAGTGCTGGCAAGATGGCTGACAGTGGTGTCCTGGTGTTTGTATGATCAGTACTCCCAACAGAGACTTGTGCTCCCCACAGCAGAGCCCAGCGTCAGACATCTGGGCAGTACTTTCCCACTCCCTGTGAGGTGAACATAGTTCAGGGTGGACTTGATGGACCATGTGTGAGGGGGTCTGGTGTCTGTGACTACAACTTCCATCATGCTTTTGGCTACACCCACCCTCCCAGCATCCCTGGCCTTCCTTCCTGTGACTCAGCTTCCCTGTGAGGTGGTGTTACAGTGCTGGCAAGATGGCTGACAGTGGTGTCCTGGTGTTTGTATGAGCAGTACTCCCAACAGGGCCTTTGGCTCCCCACAGCAGAGCCCAGCGTCAGCCATCTGGTCAGTACTTTCCCACTCCCTGTGAGGTGAACATAGTTCAGGGTGGACTTGATGGACCATGTGTGAGGGGGTCTGGTGTCTGTGACTACAACTCCCATCATGCTTTTGGCTACACCCACCCTCCCAGCATCCCTGACCTTCCTTTCTGTGACTCAGCTTCCCTGTGAGGTGGTGTTACAGTGCTGGCAAGATGGCTGTCAGTGGTGTCCTGGTGTTTGTATGAGCAGTACTCCCAACAGGGCCTTGTGCTCCCCACAGCAGAGCCTAGCGTCAGCCATCTGGGCAGTACTTTCCCACTCCCTGTGAGGTGAACATAGTTCAGGGTGGACTTGATGGACCATGTGTGAGGAGGTCTGGTGTCTGTGACTACAACTCCCATCATGCTTTTGGCTACACCCACCTTCCCAGCATCCCTGACCTTCCTTCCTGTGACTCAGCTTCCCTGTGAGGTGGTGTTACAATGCTGGCAAGATGGCTGACAGTGGTGTCCTGGTGTTTGTATGAGCAGTACTCCCAACAGGGCCTTGTGCTCCCCACAGCAGAGCCCAGCGTCAGCCATCTGGGCAGTACTTTCCCACTCCCTGTGAGGTGAACATAGTTCAGGGTGGACTTGATGGATCATGTGTGAGGGGGTCTGGTGTCTGCGACTACAACTCCCATCATACTTTTGGCTTCACCCTCCCAGCATCCCTGGCCTTCCTTCCTGTGACTCAGCTTCCCTGTGAGGTGGTGTTACAGTGCTGGCAAGATGGCTGACAGTGGTGTCCTGGTGTTTGTATGAGCAGTACTCCCAACAGGGCCTTGTGCTCCCCACAGCAGAGCCCATCGTCAGCCATCTGGGCAGTACTTTCCTACTCCCTGTGAGGTGAGCATGGTTCGGGGTGGGCTTGATGGGCCATGTGGGAGGGAGACCGTTGTCTGTGAGTGCAACTCCCATCATGCTTTTGGCTACACCCACCCTCCCAGCATCCCTGACCTTCCTTCCTGTGACTCTGCTTCCCTGTGAGGTGGTGTAACAGTGCTGACAAGATGGCTGACAGTGTTTGTTGGTGTTTAGGGCCAATGCCTTGCTGTATTTGTTGTTAGGTTTTTACATGTTCTGACCTAGTGCGATATTACTCTGAGATAGCAGCTGTTGCGTTTTTGTCACTGGCATACACATCACAGATTTAAATTTTTTCTGGCTTACTTTGTATTTGCTGACGCTACTTGTTTCCAATGTCCCCTTGACAGTGATGTGTGTGTGTTGCCACACAATATTCACTAGATTGGTTGTGTACTCACCAGGCTCTGGTATTCCTGTTAATCCATGGATGCCCTCCGGTGGGAGTATGGCCCGCACTTTCTCCTCCCAGGACATGAAGTATGTTGGTTTTGCAGGTGGGCCACTGCCAGTGTGCTGGCTCAAGGCATGGTCTCTGCCTATGAGCTTCTTGACCCTCCTGCGCACATCATAATACCTTTTCTGGATGTCATCCTTTGTGCGCAGGCAAGGTGCTTGTATGTTCACCTTGTCGACGATCCTCTCCCACATCTTTGTTTTCTGTGACATGGGGGTCTGTTGGACCAAGGTTCCTAATAAATGTGGCTCTACTCAGAGTATTTCATCAACCAGGACTACCAACTCACTACTGTGAACTTTGGATTCTTCTTTGGGGGCATGGTGCTGGGTGGTTGTGGTGGTTGATGTGTGTGTGAGGGTGTAAGTGAGGGTGAGTGGGTGTCAGTTTCTCTTGCTTGTTGTGAGTGTGTTTAGGAAGTGGTAATGGTGTGGATGTTGTGTGGTGGGTGAGGTGTGGATGTTGCTCAGGGTGCTGTGTAGTTGTCTCCTCAGCTGTCATGTGTTTGAAAATAGCAAAGGATCATGGGAGTGGATTTGGGCCTTTATGTGGGTGGAGTTGTGGGTGTGTCTTAGTTCCATGTTTTTTTATTTTTTATTTATTGGCTTTGTCATTGCTTGTTTGGTCCTTATTTGGTCCTTTTTCCTTAGGTTTTGGTGGGCGTGATGGAGACGTTCATTTGACCGGGACGGACGCTGCCAGTGGCTCTTGCGGGGTATTCCGAGTCTGTCACACTGACATTCTGCTGTGTTTCTTCGTTGGCGAACGAGTTGGACGCAAAGGAGTCTACTGTTTGGTAGTCACTGTTTTCTGTACGTCTCGGTCTTCCGGATTGTGCTCCGTGCGAGTCGGTCTCGTTTTACACGAATTGCATCATATTACGCAGTTCGTACAGCGCGGGTTCGTGTCGGTCGCGTCCATTCCTGATGCGTGTCGGTGGGTGCAGTTCCAGGTCCGTTTACTGGCGAATCACTGTTTCCCGTACGGTTCGGTCGTGCGGCTTGTGTTCCGTACGAGTGGGTTGTAATTCACACGCATTGCATTGTACTGCGCGGGTCGTACGGCGCCGGTACGTGTCGGTCGGTCTCCATTCCAGGTTCGTGTCGGTCGGTACGGTTTCCGACCCGGATCAGAATCGACCCCTAAGTGGTTCCATTCCTCCCTATTCAGTTGGTCAGCTTTTTACTTACTCTGACATTCTGCTAAGCAATGCCTCCTGAATCACCATTCTCTCCACATTGATTCAACATGCATATGAGTCCTTTAGAGAACACCTCAATGGAAAAAAGTGATTGAGCGTACATGTACGCAGACAACACATAGGTTTTTGTATGATTGGAGAACAACTCTTCAGCACATGCCACATTGCAGCAAACCATGAGGTTCATCTGGGAATCCAGGAGCACCAAACCGAAGCTGGATGCTGATAAAACAGAGGTTTTAAAAAGTCAATGGTTACAGTGATCTCTGGCCGGAAACCGACCAACATAGATGGGCACGCTCCCTAGTACTTTGCTACCAATTAAATACCTGGGAGTGAAAATTGATTGTCAGCTGGCTCCATCAACCCACATTTCTTCAGTAGTGTCACCCTGCATGTACCATCTACAAATCTCGTGGAATATATTTTGCTTTCTAACCCTGGTATGTAAGCACTCTCTCCTGCGGGTCATTATATTTTGCAGCTTGCTTATGCTAATTTCTTCTATCTGGAATTACCTCAGTCCCTACTTCATAGATTGCAAGTCATGCAAAACACAGACGGATATTTGGGGGTCCCGGAAAGCAGGAAAGCCATATTTCGACTCTTTTTATGTGAACCCTGTTTCTGAAAGGTTGCTCGGCGTCTGGCAGGCTTCAATTTACAGAAAATAGGCAGTACACTTACAAACAGGGGCCCCTAACAATGTCTTGCCCATGGCCCCAAAAATCCGTAAAACAACACTATTGCCAGGTCGGTAGCAAGTGCCTCCTGGTTCACTCATGCGAGTCCTTTACTCAAGCATCTTCCCTGGCTCCCAATTAAGCAGTGCATCCAGTTCAAAGACCTATGTGTTATATTTATATGGCACTTCTGAATAATACACCAGCTTTTATTGGCAGGTGACCCTAAAGATACATTTCCGGCAGATCCCTGCACTCATTTGACACAAATCGCTTAGTTCCTTGAAATGTCACAAAGAAAATGGCGGCTCAGCCTTTTGTTTTCAGCAACCATATTATGGAACTCTTTGCTAGTTCATTTATGTCTAGAATAATCTGTATTGGCATTCAGATGACAGCTTAAGATCTGGGACCATATCATGGTGAAGTTTTCTGACGCTGAGCCGGTGCACAAGCGTTTGTGCGTCTGTTTTTGGTGTCTTTTATGCATACATTAACTCCAAATATGATTTTATGTTTTGTTGTCAACAAAGCTCAGAGACAAAGGACAGTAATTGCTTACTTATGTTTCTGAGCTCTGCTGTCAGCAAAGCATGGACAAACTCGAATATATTTCAAAATAATGTTGGGGCTCAAGACTAAAGAAACAACAAACCACTTGTGCGCCAGGGCAAAGCTGAAAACGTTATCATGTCAAGCGTTTAGACTATAAGTCTATCCCTGTTTTGCCCTTGGCGTCATTACAATTAATTCTACTTCCGCGTCTAGAGACCTGTGGTGATAGGTCATGTGACGTAACATAACATAACATGAAGAATATTGGCATTGTTTTACTTATGATTGAATGACATGCAGTTTATACTGTATGCCTCGTTAAAAATCCACACTTACCACGGGCGCTCCTTCATTGCTAATACTTTAGTGTAATACCAGTAGTAATAGCACATCACAGCCTGCAATGTGCTGAGGACATTTACATCACACTAGGTGGATTTTCTTTACTTTCCATGGATGTTAATATTGGTTTTCATGTGCACTTCCTTGTCAAAACGTTTAAAAATATTCTTTCCAAGCGTATATGGTTATCATGTGGCATACTATTAGGAAAACTGGTGTATCATAAGTGCACAGTTCTGAAAACTCAAATCTTTTGTGGGTCAAAAAACTCAGCATGATTCTCAGGTAAACACCTCAACCGTGAGGAGGCAATGAACCTGGAATAATAACCATTTGTTTTCCTAAAAAAAAAGCCTCAGCAAATTGTAATTACACTGCCTTTTTATGAATTAAATATATTCCCTCATGCTTCTCTTCACAGAAGAAAATACAGTGCCGAGCACTTGTTTACTGCTTTCTTCATAAAAATTTAGTACCATATTGTAAGAAATTGTTATTGGTTGAGAGTTGTGGAAGCCCCACTCAAAAGATAAACACAATTCAAACCAGAAAAGGCATTATATAAAACTCCGCTTTGCATAAAAACAGTCAGGCTTTACTTAGAGGCAGTAGGCCTGATTCACAAAGGAAAACATAACTTTTGTGTAAGTTTAATTTATTTATATATTTTTTTTCAGAGTTTTATATAGTGCGAACTTGACCTAAAGGTATCAGGTATCAGAGCGCTTTTCTAATGAGAGGTTCTGAAGGGGATGTCCCCTTTATCTATCCTTCCCCCCCTTCCTGGGTTTGGCTCCAAACTGTCTAGGGGAATGAAGGGCAGGCCGGCCTAGGTTTGAGCTGCATTTGTTGGTGGCAGGGCAGGTAGCCCTTAAAAGTCAGGAAAGTGGTGGACAAGCCCTGAAGCTACTCTTTGAAGCTCAGGAAGGGTTACTACAACCCCCAGGACATCCTGCTAATGGGCTGAACACCCAGCCGCACACCAAAGGCCCTTTTGTCCCCTATCTGGAGGCAATACACAAAACACCACAGGTGAGCCATTCACAGTTACGTGACCCTGCACACAAGCAGAAAGGCACATTTGGTTTATACAGAAAAATGCCAACATTCTTGATTTGCTTATCTGGAGCTGTACTACAAAAGTGCCCCTTGGGGCGCAACGGGCATTAGCACCCACTTTGCTCGCCCCTGGAGCACTTCGGTATTACAGAAGGGGCCGCCGATGCTTGTGCGACCACTTTTGTGATACAGATAGCGCTGGTGCACATATACCACCAGTGCTATCACCAGAGGGTGTTCCCTTTGCCTCTGCACCTGCATCGTATTATAGATGCGGGCGCAGAGGCAAAAATGCTATCAGGAGGCACAATGACAGTGCGTCGACCTAAAAGGTGGCGCACTGTCACTGCGCCCCCTGATGGCAGCCCTCTGAAGGGGGAAAAGGGGTCCTGTGGACCTCCCATAAATCCCCTTGCAGGCAGGTGTAGTCACTCACTGCACCCGCCTTCAAGGAGTTCTATAACTCCCCTTAAAAGTGCAGGTGGGTTGCTGCACAGTGAAACACGGAGCAGCTGCTTCAAAGCTGCTCCGTATTTCACTTGAATGTGCTCCCCCTCCCGGGGGCAGTACATTTAATGTAATACGGTGCACTCCCCTTGTTTGTGCAGGGTGCACCTTTTGAAAGGTGTCCCCGGCGCTAATAAGGAAAATGTGCCATATTCCATAATACGCCCCCTGGTTCCAAACTGAAGTTATCAATTATTAAGTATAATAAGGTACCCCAGTGTTAATTTATAGAAGAGACAACCTTTCTACAGTGAAAAACTACTTTGGGAGTTTTTCACTTTCAAGGCATGTAACATTTAATTACACATGTCCTACATTTTAAATACCATGCACCTTGGCCTTGTGTTGTTTTAGGGCCTACCTTAGGTGTGTCTTATAAGTATTAAAAAGTACATTTTAGGCCTGGCAAAATGGTTTATTTTTTCAAGTTGAAATGGCCATTTAAAACTGCACTACAGGCTGTTTTACAGTGCTACCTTAGTGGATGGCACAACGAGTGTTGAGGCCCACTAGCGGTATATAATTTACAGACCGTTGTTACAAGCAGTACAATTTACTGGAAAGTTATAAGTACATTAAATGTGTTACCTAGGTGTAAGTCAATTTTACTATGTTTAATGAAGAGAGCTCAAGCCCTTTACAACTGGTTAGCAGGGATAAAGTGCACTGAGTACTAATTCCAGCAAAATTGAGCTCATCAAAACAGGGGAGTGAAGGTAAATAGTTTGTGGTAATACCAAAGCAAGGATATCTGGTCTGACACGTATGTTTCTGCAATCAATCTTCCATGAGAAGCTTTGACAATAATATATTCTTAAATATTGCATACATCAAAGGCGTAAAGGTGTCTATATCACACAGTCTTTTTGCAGCATATTTACACCACATCTTGTTTTTTGCAGGATCTAAAAATCTACCCTTTCTGCCTTTGCTTGATTGAAATAGTTCTTGCTTTTAGTCTGTCTGTGGAATGATTTTGTGATGTGTAGATGTGGCCTTGTAGAAGACTAGACCGACTCTTGCCTTGAAAAGATATAAATGAGCTATAGTTGTTTGTCGCTTTGTTTCAAATGAGAACATCTATTTTATACCAAAGAGTTTGATATATATGTTTATTTGAATTTGTTACTACATAAATTGAGACTTGGGAAGTCTAGAACATTTTGATATTGCTAGAAGATGGTATTGTTTCTGTCACTTCAAGTGAAGTATGCAGTAAATATATTGGACACTGCAGAATACTTTTTACTCCATTGAAGAGGATGGCATAGTACCCCAGAATCGTTTTTTATGTTGACATGAACAATATCATGTAAATATAACCTTTCATCACTGGCTAACACAAACCTTTTGCTGTGACAGAACATATCTCCGATTATGTTTTAGTATAAAGCATCAAATAATTTCAATGTTCTGCTCATTTCTACCTTTGTCCATATATTTTGCTCGCAGTTTGTAATTCTTTGGTTATTTGGGTGTCAATTATATAGCTAATTGGTTGCTGATTAACATTCGCACAGCTCAGTGGTATGGGAGAAGTTCCTGTACTGCGTGTGGTAAAAGGGAAAAATTGCACAACACCATATTTACAGTGTGCAAAGTGGCAATGACGAAACTTGCTGCTCAGACACAGAAAATTAGTGCATTCTGCCATTGGCATTGCGTTGAGTTCTATTGGCTTTGCATGAATGATGCAACATCATTTTACAATCCAAATGGAAGCGCAGAGCTTATTGAAGAGAACAATGGCTGTGGAGTGAAAATAACAGCAGGGTATATCCAGTGCACACAATAGAACCAAGGAGCAATCTTCCAGGAAGCACAAGTTGAAGTTTAGTCAGGAATACTCCAGCATCAGCTTTTTATCTCTTGTAGGTACACACATACTAACAAGACCACCCACTGGTAAGTATCCTTGACGAGCTCAGTGTAGTTGCACCTACACACAGGACTGTTGATGAAATTGAAAAAAGGTGACAGGACAAGAAGAGAAAGACAAAAAGCAGTTGATGCAGAACTATGGGCTGCAATTGTGACAGTAGATATCCCTGAAGCTCATGTCCAACGCAATACCATGGTGAAGCATGTGGTGTCATTGGTTTGTTGGTGGACTACAAGGCATGGACTCTACTGACCTAGAGGGCACTACAACTCAATGTGTGAAAAAAGACTCAAAGTACCAAGCCAGGTTTGCAAACCAATGGCTGTTGATTGAACAATCATGATTGTCAAACAAAGTTTAATTTACTCATATGTGTAAACAGTGGCAGCTGGCAGGGAACAGGGGTGGCGGGGGGGGACAAAATATAAAAATAAAACCACTTATCTCCTCACGGCCGCTGGCTGCGGTCTCTCCTCCATCGTTGCTTCTACCTGGAAGGAGGAAGCACACATGCTCCCCTAAGCCAATCACAGTGCTGCAATGCAGCATTGTGATTGGTCTGAGCACTGTGGTTCGGCGCTCAGATGGGGACCCGGGAGCCTGTGCATGTTCTCCACCCAGTCTGTGCATTACAGCCTGGTGGGGAGCATGCAAAGTGCGCATGACTGTTTGGCAGGACCCAAGGCAGCCGGCCAAACCGTCATGCTCACTTGGAGTGTGCAAATCACACCTCACAGGCTCTGACACCAGCCCCACCCGCCCCACCATAACCCAGCCACATAGCTAAAAAAATGATAATAACAATGTTATTATCATTTTATCTTTCCTTTTTCCTGCTCTGAGAGCAGTGGGGCGACGCTCCTGTGTGTAAATTGCATACCAAACAATAAATTCAAGGAGCAAAAAAATCTGTTAAAAATAAATAAATAAACAGGGGTATATAACAGTAAACATAGCTAGAAATATTAGAGAACGTATTGCAACAAGTCTTCATTCACATTCAAAACCCTTACTACTGCAACAGGATGAGAAGTGAACATTTAGGACTCAACCTCAGCAATAAACATTTGAAACTCACTACAACTTCAACCTGTCATACATAGACACTGCATATAAAAAGGCAAGACAGTACCAAAACTATTTTTCAACATATCAGTGAATATCTTTGTTGACCTGCCCCTCATTTTGAGACACAATTATTTCAGGACCAAAGAGAGGATTTACCGGTAGAGGATCAACATCTTTGGATGGTCCATGGAAACACTAATTGCTAGATATCTCTTCTCATCTGATGTGATCCTTGACATGCTTGCAAGTTGGAAGCAGGGGTTTACTTCACCCACTGCCCAGTGCTGGTGAAGTCCTATCAAAATTCTGTATGCACTCCATTCCCTAGCCTCTGGATCTTTGCTACGGATCAGTGGGGGCACCATGGGCATCTTACAGGCAACCAAATCATAGTGTTTGTGGCAGGTACTGATGTGCATTAACAGCCACCAGGTTCTCATCATTCTATAGTCACTACTTGAAAAGCAGAAGGGGCAAGGAAATTTCATTGCCCATTTCCCCCAGGCTTGAGGTGCCATTGATGACACTCCATCCAACCCTACATAGGAATAGAAATTTGCCAACACACACCACAGGCCTTCCATCACTGTGCAAGCTGTCTAGGATGCCAGAGGATGATCCCTTCACGTGTGTACTGCCTATCGTGGGTGCACACAGTTTGACCTGCTCACTTTCGAGTTGCATGTGTGTCTTGTGAATGGCACCATAATCATAGTTCCTCATAATTTCACCTATCACAATATACTCTAACATTTAATGTATATGCATAGAATACCTAATACATTCCCAAGGTAGCAAAAGTATAACTAATTTTACAATTTATCTGTTTTAGGGGGATGCTGAATGTGCCTTCTCTCCAGATCACCTTACTCCTCGCTGACGTCCAGTCACATTGCTTGAACAGAAGTATCACAAAGCACAATTGTGTATGTAAACCATCATTGTCGTCAGATGTCTTAACCATACAGGGGGTGCCTCAATAATCCACAGAAGTAGTGTCCAAGATTATTATAGCCTGTTGCATGTTGAATAACATTATCACGCAATGGGTATTGCATGAAGACACTACCCCCGATCTATAACCCCATCCACGTTTTCAGGGGTGGAATACAGAACATAGGTCAGTGTCTGATGGTGCATAACCAGCTAGTGGCCTCACATTTCACCTCAACTTCTAGTTCGCTTGCTGCATCAAAATGGTTGAACAGTTTTGATTGACTGATTGATTGAATGGTTGCCTGACACCATCCACAAATGCCATTTTGATACACCGCTGTAGCACTACCATTATGCTAACACAGCACTCGCTTATCCTTCCAAACATTACATCTTAAGGCTATATTCATCATTTACCCACACATGAAATTTTCACTCATATCATTACACCCCACATTCACTGTATGGACAATACATAACACATGTGGCACTACATCTACACATTTTATTATTCCCATTCACCAACTTTTATTTTCTTAAATTAAAGACTTTCCAAATTGCTGTCATGTATTACTTGTGAGACTATTTTCATCCTAGGAATGATTTTCCTTTCACATTCATCATATCTGTATGTCTTTCACCCACATTAAGAATTTCTTTTCCTCCGCTATGAAAGCAGAGAACTCTGTGTCTGAGATAGAGTTTTCTGCCAACTGCAACAAATAAAATATGACGTACAGAGAGAGGAATTAGGCCAATTTTGAGACATCCAAGGATCACACCACAAACCGCCTGCATCCTTCTGCTCCATTTAGTCTATAAAACTCCTAAATGACTGAAGAATGACAAGTGTTTCCCAGTTACTTGCAAGAAGTGAGAAATTATTAGGGAATATGTGCTCTAAATGTATCCTGAGTTCTACCAGGCTCCCAACACACAGCTGAGCAATGCATTTTTGAATGAGGTCTGGTAGAGCATCATCATGCGCTTCAGTATGGTGGGCATTTCATACCTGATAATCAAGACAGCTCCACAAGTGCTGAGAGGATCCCTGCAACTGGGCTAGACTGAAGGCAAAAGATGTGCTATGGGTATCCTCCTGGACCCATTTATAGTACCCCATGGTCTCCCAACTACACAGAAGTACCTTGGAAAAACTGGGCTGATCCTCAATGCTCAGCTAAAGGCAATTGAGCAGCAACAATGATATATGTCCTACAATAGAAAATCAGTAAAACTTTATCTGTGAATTGAAAGTGTCATCAAACTAGCTCTCATGCTTCTTTTGTTTGTTTATGTTTATGTTGTCAGTATTCAGTGCACTCCAGTAAAATATATAAATAAATGACTGCTACAATAATGCTTTTTAATTTGCTATTTGTTATATAATATCCTGACAGACAGGAAGTTGTTCTTAAAACCGATCTTTGATCTTTGTAAAACGTTCAGATGAATATTCTCATGTGGCCTTGTTTATTTCATTGAGTGACTTACTATAGTTACATGCACATAACATATAAATGTAGGTTGTTCAAACATATGATAGTGTGAAACACACTTTCTAAACATTTTTAAAAAGTTAGACACATAAAATGGTGATGTAATATACATACAATGTACACTTACAAATATCTGACATCGGAGGCCTGGGAATGGGATTCCTCAAAAGGACTTAGAGGAGTCAATGATGAATGCTACACTTGCTTGCTGATCTTAAAGGGAATTCATTGGAGGAAGAGTACTTGGGGCAACTGGAGGTGCAGGTGCTGGACCAGTTGTTATGGGGTCTTCTTGAATGGTGAGACAGTGTCTTCAGGTCCCAGTGACAGAGAGGAATGCTCCTGTACTACCACGGATGTATCTTTTTGTAGACTAAGATGAGGGCCAGGAATAGGGATGGCTCAGAAATAGCCCACTTCCTATTCTTGTATGTAACTTCATGGTTGATGGAGTTGAAAGAAAACTCTTTTCCTGCTCCATAATCAGCTGCTTCTGCTACAGAGTTTTCCAGCGCACATAGCATAGTAATTTGCCAGGCAAACATAATAAATTGGAAAACAAAGAGAGTCAATTGGGCATCATGTTTAGAGTTCTAAGTGGAACTTTAGTGGTACCTGAAACAATTCTGATTATTTATATCACTTTTTTCAATATTAAAATAGATATGTCTACATTAAGATTGGGTCATGTGGTATTTTCTACACTCTACATGAGAGTAATGTGAGTGTACCTACTGTGGAAGACTGAATATGTATATATATATATATATTCACTGAAAAAACCATAGGTTTCAGGCACGTTATAATTAGAAATTAGCATTTAAAAAACCTTACAAATTCACTGAAAAACCATAGGTTTTAGGGACAGTTATAGTTAGTTGGACATTGCACTCGTACAAAACCCGTGAAATTCCCCCGTTATAGTTAGTTCAGGTAACTATAACTCGCGCCCCGCAATGCACTGCTGATGACGTCACATATTACATCACTCATTACATGGTCAGTGACATCACTGATGACATCACTGATGACATCTCAAATGACATCACTGATGACATCACTGATGACATCATCCAGTGACTGTGTGTTTCTGCAAAGTTTAAATATGTTTAATATATATAGGGAAAGGCGTATTGAAGAATGAGTGGGTGTATAAGTGTCTGTATGGATGATTTAGTAGGTGCATGACTAACTCTATAAGTGAGTGATTAAACGTATCTTACTGAATGCATGGGTTAGTGACTAAACTGGGTGAATGTCTGTATCCGTCTGTCTGTTGCTGTGTAAGTGGCTGCATGGGTTTGTGAATAGCTACATGAGTGTCTATATGAGTTATTGATTGGTTGTCTGAGTATCTGTATGGGTGCCTGAGTGTTTGTGTGGGTGGGGTGTGTGCGACTCTGTGCATAGATGTGTGAGTGGGTGATTCACTGGGTGGATGGTTTCAAGAGTGCATCTGTGATAGACTGTATGGGTGGGTTAGTGTGTGTAAGAGTGTGTTAGTGAGTAAATGTATGTCCCAGTGGTACATGTGTGAGTAACTACATATGTGAAAGGCAGTATATATGTGTGTTGGAGTATATAAATAGCTATAAGCGAGAGTGTGTGATTGTGAGAGTGACTGTATGGATGAGTGTGTGCTTGCATCAGTGATTGTATAAGAGCGTAAGAATTTGCTAGTATTTGTATGAGTAAGTGAGCTGGTGTGTGTATAACTGTATAGGTGAGTAAATGGCAGTGTGTTTAATTATTTGCATGACTGACTAGGTGTGTGAGTACCTCTATGGATGAGTGGCGGTGTTTGAGTGTCTATATAGGAGTATGAGTGCATATGATAGTCCTGTACTGAGTGACCGTAAGTATGAGTGACTGTACGGGTGAGTGAGTGGATGTGTGAGTAGACCTAAGAATCAGTGAGTGGGTATGTAGTTATTGGTGTTGGAGTGTCTATGGTTTTGCGAATGGCAGTCTGTAATTTAGAGTGGGTGTATCAAAGGTTATATTAGGGTGTGAGGAGGTGCATCTGATTATCACTGGATGATGTCATCAGTGATGTCATCAGTGATGTCATTTGAGATGTCATCAGTGATGTCACTGACCATGTAATGAGTGATGTAATATGTGACGTCATCAGCAGTGCATTGCGGGGGCGCGAGTTATAGTTAGCTGAACTAACTATAACGGGGGAATTTCACGGGTTTTGTACGAGTGCAATGTCCAACTAACTATAACTGTCCCTAAAACCTATGGTTTTTTCAGTGATTTTGTAAGGTTTTTTAAATGCTAATTTCTAATTATAACGTGCCTGAAACCTATGGTTTTTTCAGTGAATTTCAAAGGTTTTTAAATGCTAATTCCTAACTATAACATGTCTGAAACCTATGGTTCTTTTCAGTGAATTTCAAAGGTTTTGTAAATGACAATTTTTAAATGTATTGTTATATTTATTTTTTTGATACTGATTTACTACATTTTTTTAAACTATTTATTTTTAGATATTTTATTTTTTAAATTACATTGTAATAACATTATACATTACATTACAAAATATACGTTCTCAGAATGAATTACTTTAGTTTAAATACTTTGCAAATAGGCAATAGACTTTTAAATACAGTAGTTACAGT